>PVHT021183710.1:27609471-27670301 GCA_004024745.2 Catagonus wagneri | reverse complement strand
GGCCTGGGATCGCGCGATCGATATTCAGCAAGCAAGCAGGTTTACAGAAGCAGATGTGGCGGTTAGTGACTGGCTATAATTGGCGCGCGCAGGACTTTTGAAAGTTGCAGACCTGGGGGGGATGGAAAATTTCCTAAATGGTAGCCTGTTATGTCTTGGCCGGTTTTATTGACCCTTTGTTGCGAAACACTGTCACAACTGATATTTAGCAAGCAAGCGATGTTACTGAAGCGAGAAGGGAGCGTTAAGTTTCAGTTGTCTTAGGTTTCGTCTCTCAGGTTAACAAGGAAAGGATGTGCAAACAACCCAATTCCTGTGCCAGCAAACACATAAGCAAATAAATGTGCAATATCCTATCAGTTTTAAATGATAAAAGAATGAATAAAGCTAGGAAAGGAAAAAGAGGGCATCTAGAAAGTTAGGGTGTGATTTAAAATAAGGCATTCACTTATTTGCAATATAGAAACAGATTCACAGACATAGAAAACAGTCTTATGCTTATCCAAGGGGAAAGGGGCAGGGGAGGGCTAAATCGAGAATTTGGAATTAACATATATACACTACTATATATAAGATAAATAAACAACAAAGACCTACTGTATAGCTTAGGGAAATATATTTGATATCTTATAATAAGTTATAATGGAAAAGAATCTAAAAAAGAATATATATATACACACTACTGGAATACTTTGCTGTACACCTGAAACTAACATGGCATTGTAAATCAACTATGCTTCAATTAAAAAAGCTTAAAAATAAAAAAGTAAAAGAAGGTGTTTGGAGATGGCCTTACTGAGGAAGTATCACTTTAGTAATATCACAAATAAGGCAAAGGAGTAAGGGAGCACATCTCTGGGGTGAGAACATTCCAGGTTAAACAGAAGACCACAGACCTTAAAGAGTAGCCCTACTGAGGGAATTTAAGGTTCTGAAGTTTTAGGGCAGAGGGAGAAATAAGGAATGAAGTCAAAGTAATGACCAGGAGCCAGATAACAAATAGCCTTGCATACTGTGGATCTTGTTCAAACAGTAATAAGAAATCATGGGGAGTTTTGGTTAGGAGATGGAAAAATCTGATTTGTGTTTAAACAGATATTTTTATTGCATGGAATAGATTGTACTCTATAAATTAGCCCTCTACAATTCTGAAGTTAAAGAAACACAAATCAATTCACTACTCTCCCTTTTAGGAGGACATTCCTGTTATTTTTAAATGGAATTATATTTATATATTTCATTGTCAGTTGCTCTGTTGGTAAAGTTTTTTTTCCTTTTTTCAACATTATTAACTGTCATCCATACAGAAAAGTACATAAATCATAAATGGGTATCTTTCCACTATTTTTGTAAATTCCAAAATAAATGGAATAAATGGAATAAATGGAATTTCCACTATTTTTGTAAATTCCATTTGTGACCTCTCCCAGTCATATGCTTTGCCTATTCCCAAAAGAATGACTATCCTGGCTTCTAAAATCATGAATTTGATCTGTTTATTTTGAAAATATGTAGAGATGGAGTCATCCATTATGCACTATTTGAGCCCAGGCTCCTTTTGCTCCATGTTTTATTTGTAGGATCTTGGCATTATAACTCCATCTCCAATGCATCTTTGTTTTCTATTATATTAACTTACCTTGTCATTAGTATTTTTCTTCTTCATTCTTAAGTCCCCTTTCTAATGTCAGAAGACCAGTTCCTTTTCTTTCTCACTCCTGAAATGTATGGGTCCTGAACAAAAACCTGGAGTGTTTACCATAGATGCTTATCCTTTTTGGGCTCTGGACTCCAGTTTTTGTCTTTGCTCTACATAAGCCTGCACATGCTCTGCTTGGCTTCTCCATTTCTCAGTAATTTCCTCTATATTGTCATTTTCCCCTGTGGGATATGTGGTCCGCTAGTCTGGTCTTATTTCCGTATAACCTCTCTCTTGATCTTAGCCTTTACAATTTCTCTCTACCTTGAGAGCTCTTTGGTATCACCAGACATTATTTTTTTGTTCCAAGTTTTCTTATCCTTTTTAGTGAGAATGTATATATCAACAAATGGGTTCACTTTTGCCACAATGTTTTGATAAAGTTCTGATCATTTTTCAGATAGCTGATTTTCTGAATAACTTGAATTTACTCTATTGTAATCATTTTCAATTGTATAGATTATTTTTCAATGGCTAACTCTTCATTCACAAATGTATTAGCTCTATAAAACAATTAAAATATGAAAACAGAATAAATTATAAAGCCTATTTCCACTAATTCTTTTCCAGAAAAGCTCTAGGAAATCACATATAGGGTTTCTAAATACTGAATTTAAAATTATGTCTGCTTTACAAGGGTTTTCATGGAAACATAATTTTAAATTCAGCATTTAGAAATCCTTTATGTGACTGGGAATTTGGGGTAATAGATGCAAACTATTGACTTTGGAGTGGATAAGCATTGGGATCCTACTGTATAGCACTGGAACTATTTCTGGTCACTTGTGACGTAGCATGATAACATGAGAAAAAAGAATGTATACATGTATATGGGGCTGGGTCACCTTGCTTCGCAGTAGAATATTGACAGAACACTGTAAACCAGCCATAATGGAAAAAAATAAAAATCATTATAAAAGAAAAAAAAATCAGTCTTCCACCAGTTAAAACAGAAAAGTAAATTAATTAATTAATTAATTAATTAAAAAGTAAAATAAAATTGTTTCCTTGAGAAGAAAAGCAGAGTCTTAGCATAATGACTACAGAATATTTTTTATCATTCGGAAATAAATCCAGTATTGACTGGAAACCAGTGTAAGTTGAAGAAAGTGAGATCTTATACACTAATAACTGAAGAAAAGATCTAGAAGAAATTACTCCTACTTAGATGAATTGTACTTACAAAGTTATTTCATTTCCATTATTAAATTTTTTTTCTACTAAGGGGGATAAATGACTTCTCTGTGCCACACAGCAAATAAGTATCAGAGAAGGACCTCAGGCTCTCCTAACTGCCATAAATATTCCCAAGTGTCTCACACCTTCCCCAGCCCTTCAACTCTTAGTTTTTGTCTAGTTACTATGCTCTCTCCGCCTTGTGTTCTCCAATAAAATTTTTTGAAAGTGAAAGAATAATGATTATTTTATGAACTCCCTCCATTCCTGGGTTCACAATCTGATCTACTAAGGAGTCTTCATATTTCCAAGTTTTGGGGACTAAACAAACAGGCAAATAATAACTTAAGTCAATGAATCAAGTTATAAAAGAATGAATTTCTGCATTAGCTGAATGATTGGACAAAATTACCTTCCAAATTCAGTACTATGTAATGTTATAACTATCTTCAAATTGCCTTCTTCTTTAGAGAGTTTCCTTGTGGTGCTGTAGGTTAAGGATTTGATATTATCACTGCAGTGGCAGGGGTTTGATCCTTGGCCCAAGAATTTCCACATGCCACAGGCACAGTCAAAAAAAGGAAAAAACTTGAAAGATAATTTAAAAACATTTAAATATTTCATAATGATGCTTATTTTTTTTCAAATATGTATAATGTTAATGTGCAAACAACTATCAAAGTTTTTTTGAAATGAATGTGAAGACACCGTAAAGTTCTATGACACTTGTCTTTGTTTACCACTTATATTTCTCTTGCAAAATATATGTAATTTATTTTTCTATAAATAGTCCATCTTTTGAGCCCAGCCAATATAACATCTAATAAAGGCTCTCCGACATCAGTCAGGGGTGCCTTCCTTTGAAAGGAATGTTGTAGTCTCTGTGCGATGCCTATTGTCTCTTTGTGCTGCATAGTGTCTATGTGGTAATTAAAGCAAGCAGCTAGTGCAATCATGGGTTATTATGGGAAAATGCTTGTGATCAGAATGAGATGATTGCTGTATTAATATTTCAGGTAGCAGCGTCTGTCTGAAGGGAAGCTATTTCTGGAAGGGCTCTGAGACTCAGTCCTTTAGATGCATATGCTTATCCCAGATCCTGTAACTAAACCTGACTGTATTTGTCCAGTATGAACCTTGATGACTTTCCCCACAGACTGCTTGACATTCATTGGATATAGCGAAAAGAAAGAGAAATGTAGAGTATGATACTGTAAGCGGAGAATCGGATCAAATAAATACTGAACACTTCCCACTATACACAAAGTAACATGCTAGATGCTCTAGCTTGTATACAGAAATATTGAATCCTCTGTCTGACCTCAGAAAGCCTGTGTTAGCAAGAAGGCAAAACTATGCACATTTTTAAATTGAACATCACAGTATAATATGGTATTAGTTTCTATTGCTGCTATGACAAATTACCACCAGCAGTGGCTTAAAACAACACTAATTTATTATCTCACAGTTTTGTAGCTTTGAAGACTCACCAGGTTAAAATAAAGAAATCTTCAGGGCTACATTCCTTTCTGCAAACTCTAGGGTAGAATTTCTTTCCTTGCTTTTTCCAGTTTCCAAAGCTATTTGTATTCATCTGCTGGGAGTTCCCTTACCCTCTCTTCAAAGTTGAAAACATTGAATATCTCTCTGATCCTTTCCCTATCTTTGCATCTCCATCTGGTATCAGAAAAATTCACTTTGAAGATTGCATGTTATAAGTTTGGGCTCATCTGGATAATCCAAGGTAATCTGTCTCAATGTTCTTACCTTTATTATAATGACAGTCTTTTTTACTATTGATGCTAACATATTCACAGGTTTCAGGATTAGTTCGTGGGCATCTTTCAGCTTATTTTGCCTACCATAACTACTGAAAGAGTAGTTTAAAAATAAGCTAGATTATTTGCTTCTTGATGTTTTCTTCCAGAAAATCAATTATTTGATAAATGTTTTCCAAGTTATTTGCAGAGACGATAACATTATTTATGTTATCACAATTTATCGTCAAAACAACCTCATTAAAGAGGTATTTTTACTATCCTTGTTACATAGATGAAGAAAAATTAGGTTAAGTAAATTATCCCAAATCAGGTTTTTGTATATATTTTCCCTTTTTTAAAGTATAGTTGATTTACAGTGTTGTGCCAATTTCTGCTATACAGCAAAATGACTCAGTTATACATATATAAACATTATTTTCTTAATATTCTTTTCCATAATGAGCTATGCCAGGAGATTGGATATAGCTCCCTGTGCTATAGAGTAGGACCCTATTGTTTATCCATCCTAAATATAATAGTTTGCATCTACTAACCCCAAACTCCCAGTCCATCGCTCTCCCTCCCACTTCCTCCTTGCCAACCACAAGTCTGTTCTCTATATCTGTAAGTCTGTTTCTGCTTTGTAGATAGGTTCATTTGTTCTATATTTTATATTCCACTTATAAGTTATATCATATGGTATTTGTCTTTCTCTTTCTGACTTAACTTCACTTAGTATGAGACTCTCTAGTTGCATTCATGTTACTGTATATGGCATTATTTCATTCTTTTTATGGCTGAGTAGTATTCCGTTGTATATATGTATCATATCTTCTTAATCTATTCATCTGTTAATGGACATTTTTTGTGTGTCTTGGCTATTGCGAATAGTGCTGCTATGAACATAAGGGTACATGTATATTTTTGAATCATAGTTTTGTCCAGATACAGTGGGATTCCTGGATCATATGGTAGTTCTATATTTAATTTTCTGAGGAACTTCCATATTGTTGTCCATAGTGGTTGTACCAACTTAACATTTCCACCAACTGTGTAGGAGGGTTCCCTTTTCTCTACGCCCTTTCCTGAATTTGTTATTTGTAGACTTATTAATGATGGCCATTCTAAACAGTCTGAGGGGGTACCTTATTATAGCTTTAATTTGGATTTCTCTAATAATTGGTGAGGTTGAGGATCTTTTCATGTGGACATTATTTGTATATATTGGAACTCAGTGCAAAGGTACGTAATTGGCACCCATGCCTACACTTAACCACCGTATTGTGTACCTCTCATTTTACATTTTCCTTCATATTTTCAATATTTTGTTACAATATTTTCCATTTTATTTTCTAATTTTATTTTTAAAAGTAAAAACAAAATTTGGCTGTACCTGCACCATATGGAATTTCCCAGGCCAGGATTCCAGTCCCGGCTGCAGCTGTGATCTAAGCCGTAGCTATGGCAGGGCCGAATCCTTAACCTGCTGCACCACGGTAGAAACTCTACTTTCCTTTTTAAAACCAAGTTTATGTTACCTCTTATAGCTAAGATGATTTTGTTTGCTATTTTTATGTAATTTTCAAATGTATTGATTTCTAGTGCTTATAATTTTCTTACTCATTTTTTCTTAAAAAATTATTTTTTATTCTAACATCTGGTGTTGAATTTTTAATTGTTTTTTCCAAAAGTGTAAGACATGGAATAAGCTTCTGAATATAAATTATACCGTATCTCAAAAATGCTGATTTACTAGCATTGGACATGCTGTATATCTAAACACCATTATATCTGTATGTGGTTCTCATCAGTTTCAGAATACGTTAATGATAACATGATTGAAAATCTTTGTGATTAGGCTAGAATTTCATTGTACTTTAAACATAAAGAAAATTATTGAGAAATGAAAAACATTTAAGTTAAAAGAATATTTGGAGTCCTCGCTGTGGTGCAGTAGGTTAATGATCCAGCTTTTCTCTGTGGCAGTGCTGGTTCAATCACAACTATGGCTTGGATTCGATCCCTGGCCTAGGAACTTCCTTATTCTGTGGGTGCAGCTGAAAAAAAAAAAAGAGAGAGAGAGGGAGAAGAATAAGTTAAAAGAGTATAATCAGAAAGCTAAAGTAGGGAGTTCCCGTCATGGCGCAGTGGTTAACGAATCCGACTAGGAACCATGAGGTTGCGGGTTCGATCCCTGCCCTTGCTCAGTGGGTTAATGATCCGGCGTTGCGGTGAGCTGTGGTGTAGGTTGCAGACGCGGCTCGGATCCTGCGTTGCTGTGGCTGTGGCGCAGGCCAGTGGCCACAGCTCCGATTAGACCCCTAGCCTGGGAACCTCCACATGCCACAGGTGCGGCCATAAAATGACAAAAGGCAAAAAAAAAAAAAAAAAAAAAGAAAGCTAAAGTAAAGGAAAACCTAAGCTTGCTTACTAAACAGCACAACGGGACCTTGAGTGCAGACCTAAGGCTTTCCTGTATCATCTTCTTCTTCGTGTTAATGTTGGATGAGTGGGATACAGTGATCCTATGGAGATAATCATCTCTTTTATTCCTTAGTATAAAATGAACAACAGTTCTTGGCTTTGATGAGTTTAAATATATTTCAAGTGAGGTTCATATCCAAGGTTTACTGCTGGTGATACCCGGTATATGTTACCACCATCATTCTACATTGCCCACCTCACTTATAAACTGATATCATGTGACTTCTGCCATCAGATGGGATGGAGAAATTGAGGACTGGATTTACTCTCTCACTTGAAACAACTCAAAAGCTGGATGTAGTATATGAAATAGTACTTTTCCTGATTGCCTCTCAGGCAACAAAGGAAAATGATCCTTGATCCTCTAGTGTGGGGAGCCCTAAAATTGGCCCAGGATCATGCCTGGGGAGAGTTTTCTGGCTGCAGGGCAGGAAGAGGAAACCAGGAGGAGGCCAGTGGTCTCCCAGTACTGAGTAGGTGCGGCTGGAAGTTTGGTTTTACTCATTGTTGGGAGCAGATGGCTTCATGGGGCAGAATAGCAGAGAAGAGAGGTGCAGAGAAAGAGAGCCTGTGAAGGGTCCTGGCCTCTTGAGACTTCATCTGAGCACTGAACAGAGCATTTATGTAAAGAAACTGCCTGAGGCCTCGGACAAAAGAAAATCCCCAAACAATAAGAGAAAATAGTTATCAGGAACTCACCCTGGGAAAGTGTGTGTTCCCAACAGCCAGAGTGAGCAAACCTCATAGTTCTTGGGTCACTGAGTAATGGACTCAGATATACCTCACCTCAGTAATGGGGCAAAATAAGCCCATTACTGTGATTAAAATAAATGCTTAAAAAATAAATGCTTACAATAATGCTTCTATGGACCTGGCAAATAAAGACTAAAAGCAAGATTTGAAATGACCAAATGTGTTTTAATTAACTGTGTTGTGCAATAAATTTCAAAAATATTTGTAGATAAGTATAAGATAATATATATGTGTGTGTATATATATGTACACACATATATACATATGCATACTATAAACATAATCCATATATCTACACAAATATATGAATGTAGAGATTATATAGACAACTAATGTAGCATATTTTGTTGAACAATATGTTTTCAAGTGGATAACCACATTATAGAGGAGTAATTCATTAGAAGTGTGGTGCCTGTGTTTGAATGTGGCTTTATTATTGCTGATTAATAAACTTTTATGTTCATGAGAATAAAGAGGACTAAAAAATGAGAATTAATACCTTGACACAGAATGACGTCATGACATATCTCATAAAGGATTTATAGTATAAAATGTATTTTGGCCGAATTATATTTTGACCTGGTACACTGAAACAGGATCAAACCTATTTTAAGAGATCTTTTCACATTGTGTTATCTTCAGAGTTTATCACATTAAATTAATAGTTTGCAGTATAAATTTAATTGGCCAGTAGTTTTCTTTGCATTCAATTTGAAAATTTTCTTATTTCTATGGTCTTATAGTAGAAATAAACACAATGAGTATGTACCTAGTTGCATATTTGTACATATCAAATAAATAATTTAACTGGGACAGCATGAGGTTTTTTAGGGAAGGAAAGCATATAGCAATAGACCTAGAAATTTATAAGTTTATTGTAGTAGAAAAGAAAATTCCTAAGAGATCCAGTGGATCCAAGTCACGCCAGGGAAATTTTCCACTATCAGCTTTGGACGAGACCCTTGTATTCAAAGTATAAGAAATGATATATAATCCCTCTCTCTCTCTCTCTCTCTCTCCCTGGCTAATTTTCTTTTCTTCCTCCATTTAAATTCAGGTGCTCTGTGTTTTGTTTATTTTGACTTTCTGTATAATCCAAAGTAAAACAAATCAAATAAAAAAACCAAAAACCCAACACTTGTATGTTGCCAGAAATTCAAGTCCCACACCTGTCAGTGGAGGGTGGAGGTTTGGGGGTGAGAGGTCTCTTGTTTCCATTACCAGTGGGATGCTTCCTGGCTGGTGTATTTCACTGGTGTAGTATCAGTGTAAAGGAATACAGATTAACGTGTATAAATTGGTTGCAAGCAAGAGAAAACAGCCTTAAGTAAGTTAAATAAAAAGACGATAGAAGTCCAAGAGATGACAAAAAACTGAAAAATCTGACTTTAGAAAAAATATGGGAGCAGCAGCTGGGATTCAGGCAGGGCATGGGAACAATCACTTTTGAGCACCTCATTTGACTGAAAGTGCTCCAACCATGTTCTGGTTATTACGTTTTTATTAAAAAAAAATATGTCAGTGCTTAGCAGCTTAATACAACAATCGTATCATGCTTTTGGAGTCTGTGTGTCAGGAATCCACCCAGGGCCCCCTCACATTGAGGCCTTAGCTGTAAAGTGTCAACAATAAGTTGAGGCACTCCACGACTGTGTGCTGAAATGTCTGGGTACTAAAATTCTCTGCAGGCATCCTTATTCTCAACTGGCAGTTGCTGTCAACTATAGGCTGGGACCTGGGCTGGGCTTATCAACTGAAGCACCTTCACAGTTCTCTCCATATGGCCTGGGCTTCCTCCCAGCATGGGGGCCTCAGGGTAGTCAGAATTTTATGTGGCCATTTGAGGTGTCATAACATGCATCCCAAAAGACAAGATGGAAGTTTCACTGTTCTTTGGGACCTAGTCTCTATAAGTCACATAAAGTCATCTCTGCCATATTCTATTCATTGAGGTAGTCACAAGCTCATTCAGATTCAAAGGGAAAAGATATAGATTACAATTCTCAAAGATAGGTGGCAACATTATCTTTTTTTTTTTTTTCTTTATAGGGCCGCACCCGTGGCATTGGAGGTTCCCAGGCTAGAGGTCAAATCAGAGCTGCAGCTGCCGGCCTACACCACAGCTCACGGCGACACCAAATTCTTAACCCACTGAGTGAAGCAAGGGATCTGAACCAGCATCCTCACAGACACTATGTTGGGCTCTTAACCTGCTGAGCCACAGCAGGAACTCCAATATTATATTAATGTAGAAAACCATGTGGACTGGGAGATATGGTTACCTTTGGAAAATTTTACCATCTGCCAACCTTTCCTGTTTACATGCAAGGACATATTTGATTCCAGCAGACATCTGAATGCAGAGGTTTTATCTCTATATTTCTGCCCAGGATATCACTTTCTTTATCAGGAAGAAGATCCTTTGTGGAGAAGGGGGTCTTCAGATTTAGAGAAGACGCACACAAGGGAAATGGATACTAGACAAAATAACAAAGAAGGAAGGTGGTGACTAAAGTGCCTTCTGGTATCATAAATATCATATCAGCAGTCACTGCAGACCAGGGGCAATGATTCTGTTAGGTCCATAAGATTTCTTAGAACTTTGAATTTCTCTGTGTTTGTTATTACATTCTTCTGACGGTTTACCTAGAGGGATTTGAAGGAAGAACCTTAAAACTAAAAAGGCCTATATTTGTCTTTGAGCATCTCAAGAAAATTGTTGAGCTGGAGAAAAGATAAACCACTGAGGAGGCAAATGTGCGAAAGAAAGGAGCCCCAAGAGAAAAGGTGTGTAGCATCAACAGTTAAAGGGAGGGGGGGTGGGGGAGTAGTCTGGGACTACATGGGGAGAAAAGAAAAGCACGGGAAACTGGCCTTCACCTTAAATGTAGTCCCTGGGCATTTTACAAATCCCCAGAGATTTTGAAATCCCTAGAAAAGTGATAGCAAAACTGCTGTTAACTCTGCCAGCTAAGTCAAGACTAGATCCAAAATTTTAAAAGTGAAAAATATCAGGATTTAAACCAGGAAGTCTTTGCAATTATATGTATGATTACATTTTTTTTTTCTCTTGGGCCCTTCCATTGGTTCTGTCTATTTTCTCCTTTCCCTCTCTCTTATCTAAACCCATTGCTATTTTTGTTTGTTCTTAAGTCGTTTTTATTACCTGCTCTCCTTTTACACTGAGTGAAGGTAAAACGAAAAAGGAAAATGTTAAAGACCATCTAATTCAACACTGCTATTTTAGCCAAAAAGGAAGTAATCCCAGGAAGGCAGTGACATGCTCAGAGTCAGTGTGGATTATTGGTAGCAGCAGCTTTGTGGCTGAAAGTAGTAGCTCTAGTGACCCTTCACGTGTTTCTCTATATATGAGACTGCCTTTCCAGCCTAGCTTGAGGCTGAAGTCCTAGACAAGGAGAATTGTCCCTGTGTCAGTTAGAGTTCTCTGGGAAACTGATGCTAAGACACAATGAAAAGGGCATGAGATTTTTGCTGGGAGGTGCCTGTGAAGGATGAATAAAAATAGGAGAGAGAGGTTTTAGATCACAATGCCAATATGATATTGTCACTGTGAAGGAGAGGGGGAAAGAAGGAAGAAGCTCTGATTGCTATAGGGTTCTGCGAAAATGGCAACCGGGTTGATGGAGTGCCTGGAGCAAAGATTAACCATTAGAGAAGTCCCACGTTTGGCAGAAATGTCTCAGCTCTAATATTACCAGGCACTGTTCAGACATTGGCTGAGAGCAGCCTGGGATGGCAGAGGAGGGGAAGAGTAGGTAGAGCAAGGCAGTGGATCACAAAAGTGCAGCACCTGTAGGTTTGGCGTTAACTGCACTCCTCGCAGCAGACTCTTTTTAAGCAGATCTGAGTCATACGCTCCTATGACTGCCTTTGTTCCCATCTTTATAACTTCAACTAGCACTGTAATAAGGTGAGTGAGTCCCTTATTTGTCTATTGCTGTGTAACAAATTATCACAAACAGTGGCTTAAAACAGCATACATTTATTACCTCATAGTTTCTGTGGTCTAAGAGTCTGAGCACAGCCTATCTTGGTCACCTGCAAGGCTGCAATTCAAGTCCTTGCTTGGGCTGGGTTCTTCTGTGAGGATCAAATGCAGAGGGATCTGCTTCCAAGTTCATAGGGCTGTTGGCAGAAGCCAAGTCTCTTAACAAGTTGTCAGAATGAAAGCTTCATTTTCTTGCTGGCTGTTGACTACGGACTACACATAGAACCTTATTTTGTGGCTTTTCTCTACAAGGCAGCTCTCAACAAGGCAGCACACCTTTTCAAAACTAGCAAGGGAGAAATTTTTTCAGCAAGATGGACATTACAGTCTTATATCAGGTGATCATGGACGTGTAATGACGCATATCCCCTTATCTTCATCATAGTCAAGGTCACAGGTCCTACTCACCTGCAAGGGGAGGGATAAAGAAAGGCATGAATATTAGGAGGTGGGGATAATTGGGGACATCTGAGAATCTGTCTGCTACAGTGGGAGGCTCTGTTTATTGCATCCAAAAGATTGTTGATCATTTGTATACGTGAGCATTTGGGGTCTCCTCTCTGAGACTAAAACCTCAAGAAATTCAAACATAGGGGTGCCCCGATCTCAAATTATTTTAAACATACCTGAGTAGGGCTAGTTCATTCATTTATTGTAAATGATATATATTTTAGAGAGGATTTGGTGGGGAAGTTGGGAAACACTAAGAATATGAGTTTGCTAAGGATTGAACATATTTTTTTCCAGCCTGCAAAACATTCGTTCAGTTAAATTCATCCAAACTTGAGCACGTCACTTAACGTTCTTGAGCTTCACTTTCCATACTCCCATTATCTCCTCCTCTGATCTGAGCAGACTTCATGCCTGAAGTTGTTCCCTCAGTCGTAAATGGTTTCCTTAGATATATGCATGACTCTGCAGTCACTTTCTTCACGTCATTGCTCAAAAGACACTTTCTCCATGAATTTTGTCTCACTAATTTATTTTAAATTACAGCCCACCGCTTCCTTCAATGCTCTTGATTTTTTTTACCCTGCTCAACTTTTGTTTGTTCTCATACTACTTATGGCTGTCAGGTGTACCAAATGTTACTCATATATGAGGTGTCTTTTTTATTGTCTTTCTATGCTTTCTAGAATATAAGTTCCACAATAGCACAGATCTTTGTCAGTTTTGTTTATTCTTGTAGCTCAAGTAACTAGAGAAACAATGTCTGGAATATAGTAGGCACTCAAGAAAAATTATTCATGGAATGAATTAATGTCTTAAAGCAACTCTCTGTGATGATGTAATTATTGTTACCTTCAGATTGCAAATGAGAAAACTGGTGCACAAAGAGGTAAGCAATTTTCCCTGGTATTTCAGCTAATAATTGAAAGAGCCTAGAGTCAAATGCAGAGAGTATGATTACAAAATGTGAGCTCAAAAAAATGTGCAATAGTGCCTGCTCTAAGGAAAAGAAAAACTGATATGCAAACCTGTAACTTTCTTATAACCTATAAAGACAAAGACAATCCTTGACAATTTGACTTCTCTATCCCATTACCAGTTCTCCAGAAACTTAAGCCAAGACTTACAGTATTTGTAGAAAAATGCAGTATAACAGCAAATTATTCTGTCACATGGTGGCATATTATACTTTTAGGTATTAAGTTTCTCCCTCCAATAATATAAGCAATATCCCCACCCCCACCCCAGAGTTGCCCCGAGAATTCTAACATTTTTCTTTAGCAGTTGAAACTCTCAACACTAGAAAGGAAGCAAAGGTAATTAGTAAAGTTCCTTTTAGTTTCAGTCCTGCTAGATGACTCCTTCGCAAGGAGAGTGACTGAGCAGATTTAAGTAAATAACCATTCAGAGGTTCTAAGGCACTTTATAGATTTCAGTATTTGGTCTGGTTCATTATGCTTAATGCATCTTACTCTCTTTCACTAGAATACTGCTTTTCAGTTAAGTTTCACATCAAAAACTGGGTCAAAATTGTCTAAGATTGACCTTGAAGAAAACCATAAAAATAAGATGATAATTGACATGATCTAATCAGGGAATTCCTGAGCCAGTTGGTTGCTATTATTAAAGCTTTGAATAAAAATGTTTCACAGGGTAGTTTTCCTAGTGCTGAGAAATCATGAATGTCATAACAAAAGAGTTCTGAATTAGGAGGCAAGAGACCTAGCCCTGGTGTTGCTGTCATCTTAGAATTTGGCCTCATGTAAATAATTTTCCTCTCTGAACATCAGATATTTCACCCACTGGGAGGAGTTACAGTATAATCTTTATTGTGACTTCTAACCTTAATAAAACTTATGAATATATGAAATATAAGAAATCCACCTTTAATAAGTGAAGTTACAGGAAGGAACATTCCTCGCTGATGGAATGATAAGACTGATTAGGAAGTCTGCTACCGTGGGATCTTGTATCCGAATGTGTCTGAAGAACTGGTGAGACCCTAATTGTCTGTTGGCTTCATTTATGAGTATTGGAAGGGACCTCAAGGAGGAAAGTTTTGTGCATCTCCCCTAGATACTGTTGCAAGTGATCACTATCACAATAACCCCATCTAACAAAATCCCCCCATACAGTGACTTAAAACCGTAAACATTTATTCACATGCTTACAGCTCAGGAGGTTGAATGCAGTCTGAGCTCTTGCTCCACTGGGTGGTCTACTTCAGGCTGTGGATAAGCTGAGCCCAACCCCAGGTTGGTTAGGCTGAGATCTACTCAGTGGTTTATTCTGGGGATCAGGTTAAGGGGACATCCGTTATTAAGAAAAATTCTTCTCATGGCAGGTTCCTGGAGCACAACAGGTAAGTCAACCCTGCAAGGTCATGTAAGTCTTCTGCCTTTGCTACCTATGTCATTATCACATTGGCCAAGGCAAGCCAGGTGGCCAAGCCTCAGGTCACTAAGAATTGTCCACCTCTGTGCACCATGAGGTGGATACAGCTGTAGGATGAAGTAGATGGATGTAAATGTAGTGTAGTTAAGAACTTCCAACATAGTTCAATTTATTGCAGGGGTTAGATGAAGCAGGGACATGTATTCCCAATGCCGTCCTTGTGGACTGGTCTGAATCTTCTGAAAGGAGACAATTTTCCCAATTTTGACAAATCTCACAGGATTCATCAGGATTCAGTCCTCAGTAAGGACAGGATATCCACAGTGCTGTCTTGTGCAAGGGAATGTTATAAATTTTTTATGTTGTGGAGGCATTTGGGTGGTACCACTGCAGGCTGGGAAGCAGTGCTATGTGGGGCCACAGCAG
Source organism: Catagonus wagneri (assembly GCA_004024745.2). Classification (NCBI taxonomy): domain Eukaryota; kingdom Metazoa; phylum Chordata; class Mammalia; order Artiodactyla; family Tayassuidae; genus Catagonus; species Catagonus wagneri. The sequence continues at coordinate 27,655,150 of PVHT021183710.1, read as the reverse complement.
CGTCAATTACACTGGTGGTTGTGGTTCTCAAGTGCCTCTTTAGGTGGTAGCTCTTGCTGTGGAACACAAGATCTAGAGTACATTAGTTCAAAAACAGATGCCTCATTTTCCTGGGGGCTCTCAAAATGAAATGGAAAGAATACCAAGTGTGTCCCCTGAAAGTCATATATTGAAGACCTAACTCCAGTACATCTCAGAATGCAACTTCGGTTGGATATGGAGCCTTTAAAGGAGTAATAAAGGTTAAATGTGGTCATAAATTTGGACCCTTCAACCAATAAGATGCCTCCTTATAAAGAGGGGCAGGTGGCAGTTCCCTCTGTGGTACAACAGGATTGACAATATATCTGCAGTTGGTAGGGGCAAGGGTTCCCTCACTGCCCTGTTGCAGTGGGTTAAGGATCTGACTTTGCTGAAGCTGCAGCATAGGTGGCAGCTCCATCTCGTATTCGATCCCTGGTCTGGGAATTCCACATGCTGTGAGGCAGTCAAAAAAGAAAAAAAAATAGCGGTGGTGTAGAGACACCAAGGATGTACACGCACAGAGAAAGGTCATTTGAGGACATAGCAAGAAGGTGTCTCCTGCAAACCAGGAAGAAAAGTGTTAGAAGACACCAAACCTGCTGACGCCTTGATCTCGGACTTCCAGGCTCCAGAACCATGAGAAAATAAATTTCAGTTGTTTAAGCCACTCAGTCTGTGGTATTTTGTTATGGCAGCCCCAGCAAACTACTACAGATTGTGGTATCTAGAAGTGGGTGCTGCTGTAACAAAAACCTAAAAATGTGAAAGTGACTTTGTGGAAAAGTGAGTAATGAGTAAAGGCTGGAAGAATTTGGAGGTGCTTGCTAGAAAAAGCCTAGGTTGTTTGAGGAGACTCTTGGTAGAAAAATTAAAAATTTAAAGGTGATTCTTCTGAGGTCTCAAGTGGGAATAAAGAATATGTTTTTGGAAACTGGAGAAAAGGTGACCCTTGTTATAAAGTGGCAAAGTATTGGGCTGCATTGCATTTTAGTGTTCTGTGGAAAGTAGAAGCTTTTTTGATGAACTAGGATATTTAACTGAGAAACTTTTAAGCAAAGATTTGAACACGAAAGCTTGGGTTCTCCTTATTCATAGTAAAATGCAAGAAGAGAAAGATGAACTGAAGAAGGAATTGTTAAGCAAAATGTAAACAAAATATGAATATTCAGAAAATTCTAAGCCTATCCATATTTAAAAATACTAGAAAGCATGTTCTGGAGTGAACATCAAGGATGTGGCTGCAGAAAATCCTTTGGTAAAAAGATTGTGGATATGTCTTTTGTCTGCAAAGTTAAAAAACAATGGCACTGGGCTATGGAACTACTGATCCCAGTTCTAAGTTTTGAGTCTTTAAGTCCTCAAAAGACTCCCTTAATTATTAGTCTCCCTTAATTATTAGTAAAGACTGGTAGTAATTTCTTTTGAAATCAATTAATTTTGTTTCAAATCTTCTCAAATTTATTAAAGTATCACATTTTGTTATTTACAACACACACACAGACACACATATAAGTGTGTGTGTGTGTGTGTGTGTGTATAAACACACACACATATACACATAACCATGGGATGCATATATGGGAACTTACCAGCCCTGTGTAACAGATTTTGGAAGACAGGACGTGTGAAGATTTTATGAGAAGTTACAGGATTATGAAAATAATAATATTAGTGCTAAGGGTAACTTTTTGTCAGCAGTAAGCTCATTGGCAGCTAAGAAAGGCATTTCAGTATTGTAGTGAGAAAGTTCCAGCTTATTGTAGCCATGTGTTAAAAGAGAATGTACTCTAGCCAGATTTTCCTTTTTCGGTTTGGTAATTTTTGTTTTTGAAGTTTCATGCATCTGAATTTCTATGCAAAATTGCCATTTTTAATTTTGAGGAATACTTAAAATTTAGGTACTATAAAAGTGAAGACAAATGTCTATACATTGAATAAAGATCCAAGACCTCTTATTTGTAATCCCTAGCTTGCACAAGTGGTGATGAAAATTTTAAAAAATGATTAGGAAGTCTCATTACAGACTAGCTAAGGCTGCATGTCAGAAACCCACAGTACAGCCCAAGAGCTTGGCCATATTTAGCAATATTGGGGGAATTTATTAGAGGAAAGGATGCAGGTGGCTCTACCTAACATAGAAGTTTTGTGGGTTTGGCAGGAGATCAAGTGAGGGAAAGGAATCAGTATAAAGAGGGAGGGGCATTCATGAAGAATATGGTCAACAAGCTGAGAGAACTTAGAGAGGCCCCCTTTCTTCTTGAGGGTAGATTTATAGAAAGAAAAAATAATAGCTCAATCACCAGGGTCACTAGTGAGACAAGTGACTCTCTGGGAGGACGGATTCAGGGAGGTGCTTGCTCTCAGGGTCATGCAGGTTCAAGTTTGGGGTTTGCACAAGACTAGGATGAGTGCCTCCTTCAAGGTTTACCTTCAGGAATGTTACTTGTTTGTGCTTTTGCCTCACCCAAGGGCTGGTTCAGGTGCTGGCATTATTTCAACAACATTTATGTACTCTTTTCTTATGTGATATGGCTGTATTGCAGGTTTGAGAGTAACAAATCTCAATGTAAAAAAAGGTAAAAAAGAAAAAATGTGTGGACACGTGATCCATTTTAAATGACTGATAGAATTTGCAATTGTATTTGTGTTGTGTCCCTGCAGATCGCTTTTAATTTTACACCTATAGGTTTTCAATTGTACCCACAATCTATGCTACAGTTTCCTTTTCCTGGTTTATAGACTTATTTAATGATATTTATGGAATGCCTACCTTCTGTGGCAGTCATTGTGCTAGAAAATGACTATATATTGGTGAACAAAAGAGAAATGATCACTGCCCTCTTGGAGTTTATTGTAAGTGAAGAAGAAAGAGACAATTAGCATGTATATAAGTAAATGAATGTGCCTTTATCATTGTGGTAGGACAAACAAAATGCAGACGTATCTACTGTTATTGGTTCATATGATATAGACAATCAGGGACCCCCTCCAAGACCTGCATAACAGGGGCAATCAACCATGTACAGAAAAATAAAGGGATGCAGTGTGGATGAGGTGAATTCTTGCCAGAAGCTTTGAGACACTTGAGGTTTTCCTTTTAATTATTAAAAAATGAATTAATTCTTGCAAGCTGCAAAAACTGGAAATTAATTTTTAAGTCTGTAGAATAAAAACCAAACACATATGATCATACCACTAAGATACTACCATTAAAGTTATTTTTATTTATTTCTAGTTTTTTTCCATATCAACACTCATAAAATACTTGTTACCTAGATTACTTTCTCTTCTTTTCCTCCTCCTCCTTTTTATTCTTGTACATTTAAGAATGTACAAGAATAAAAATTTATCTAATTTTTTTTTCCTGCTTTTTAGGACCACACCCACGGCATATGGGGGTTCGCAGGCTATGAGTCAAACTGGAGCTGCAGCTGCTGGCCAACAACACAGCCACAGTAACGGAGGATCCAAGCCACATCTGTGAGCTACACCGCAGCTCACAGCAACACGGTATCCCTAATTGACTGAGCGAGGCCAAGGATCGGACCCACATCCTCATGGATACTAGTAGGGTTTGTTACTGCTGATCCACAATGGGAACTCTGGGATTTATCTAATTTTAACTAATTTTTTTTCTTATTTAAGCTAGTCTCAGATACTTTAAATTTTTCTTGCTGTTGCAAGTGACATCTTATCTCTATATTTTATTTTCAAAATGCTTACAATCTACATAGCCTAAATGTTTCACTGTGGAGAAATGTTTAAAACAGGGAAAATACTAAAAAAGAAAAAAAATCATCCACAAGTGTAATATCTAATTGATGTTTTCAGCATAAGTTTTCGGATCTATTTTTACATATATGAAATAGCATATTTTTTTTGGTCGTGTATAATGACTAGATTTTGTAATTTTATTTACTCATGAATTTTTCTGTATGTATTTTGCATATGACATTATCCTATTATACATAATCACTACGAATTTGTAATCAAATACTTTATCTTCATCTATTGAAACAATCATTATTTTTATATTCTACTAATTGATTAATACCAGAGTATATTTATAGATTTTTCTGAAATAGAAATGGCTTTGAGTTTCTGGACTAGAATTCATCTCTTCTCGGTAGGTTATTTCTGTTTAATTTGTGTAAATTTAAATAGATTCCAAAAATTTATAATTGCAAATTCCATACACATTATATGTCAAAACACTGTTCCTCTTTAATTATGAGAGAATCTTCTAGTAGAACCTAATAATTCCTCTATTTTCACTACTTTCGTCAGACTAGTATTTCTTTGACCTTTCAACATCTCGCTGTAAAGTCTGTTTAAAAGTAAAAACATAATTTTATGTTTTTAGCTACATTAACAGTGTAACTGGGGAGTTCCCTTTGTCGCACAGCAGAAACAAATCCAACTAGTATCCATGAAGACGTGGGTTCAGTTCCTGGCCTCACTCAGTGGGTCAGGGATCTGGTGTTGCCATGAGCTGTGGTGTAGGTCACAGACTTGGCTTGGATCCTGTTTTGCTGTGGCTGTGGTGTAGGCCAGCAGCTGTATTTCCGATTCAACCCCTATCCTGAGAACTTCCATATGCTGCAGGTGCTGCCCTAAAAAGCAAAAGAAAAAAAATCGTGGAACTGTATAGAATTTTTATCAACCATCTCTCCATAAGGAAAAAAAAAAGAGAGAGAGAGAGAGAAGGAGTTCTCGGGTGGCACAGAGGGTTAAGGATCTGGTATTGGCACTGCAGTCTCTGAGGACACTGCTGCGGCACAGGTTTGATCTGTGGTCAGGGAACTTACACATGCCCTGAGTGTAGCCAAAAATAAAAAATGAAAAAAGAAGAAGAAGCTTCCATTTGTAGCATTTGCTCGTTTCCATGGTGTAAATACTCCCACCGTGGCTGTTTTCAAACTACCAGTGTGATGTCACTGAGCACGGACTTGGGAGGCGATGCATGTAATTGACTCTCATAAACTCGTGGGATCCAGCTCCAGCACATTACTGAAACTGATGGTGCAGGAATTAGTCATTGAGATGGCTGAATATAAGAAAAATCTTAATATCTATAAATGGAAATGGCCTTATGCAATCAGATAGGATTGTCCATATTTCGTATGAATAATTCAAGAAGTTTTGAAGGCTTACTCACCCAACACATCGCACGCAGAAAGTACTAGAACAGGAGCAGGAGACCTCGACAGCAATTTGAGCTTTACCACTGACTAAGTAGCTAAGTACCTGAGGAAGCAACATAAATTTTCTGGGTCTCCATTCGAGAGAGAGAGAGAGAGAGAGAGAGAGAGAGAGAGATTGTGTATGTCATATATTCTTAATTCCAAGTTTCTGTGAGTGAGATGCAAATATATTTATTCCTTCATAAACTATACAAATATACATTTTCCCAGCTGTTTATAAAAATTGTAACTACCTTTCAAGATCATAATCAAATTCCCAAGTCCTTTAACAAGCTTTTCCTGACTATACTAAATTTTCATTTTCATTTATTTCCTTCTCTTTTAATTCCGTACATTCATTTTCTCTACCACACAGTGGAATAATAATATATATATATATATATATATATATATATATATATATATATATATATATATATCTTGCATTATTAAAAGCTTCATATTTCCTGATATTTCCCTTTCAGATAGATACGAATGCCTTCCTCATTGGAATTGTGATGTACCCAAACATTTAGCATATTGCTACACATAGAGCAGTTGTCCAATTACTAACTGTTCATTAAATATAAACAAAATGTAACTGTGAATTTAAAAGAGCAAGAAAAAATCCTTGTGCAGTGATCATTTATACCTGTGTTGGTATTTTTGAATTTGAAGAATTGCTGTTTTTTTTGTTGATTGCTTAACATAACAGTGCCTGACCAATTGTTATACTCTATCCTTTATTAAGGGCTTCCTACATTCCAAGGACCCTACTAGGAAGTTTTATCATCTTCTCTCATCCTTATAATAATCTAGATAGTCATTTCATCCATTATTTTTGAAACAAAGAAAATATGCCTCAGAGATATTAGCATTGTTAAGATGATGAAGCTTAAATGATGCAGGAATCAAATCCAGGTGTGTCTGAATCCAAAGCCCATGTCTTAAATTACTGCATTACAAGTGCTGAGAGTATTTGCAGGAGCTCACACAGAAATTACCAATATATTCAAATATATGAAAACAAACTGCTCTGGGTCTAAATAATATTAAAAGTGGTCATAAAGGAAATCACGGGACAGCTACTTAAATTTAAACTTACCCTAGAAAGAACTCTAATTCTAGCCAGCAAAACTGAATCAGCCATTAATAATGCAAGGTGATGTGCAGAAAAAGACTCCACGCTCATAAAAGTGATTCATTCACCTTCTTTCCGGAAACAACATTCCACTGGGACAAATCAATGCCGCAAGCTGCTACTGAACACACTATCTACACAAGCCAAAAATCACTGAGGTTCACTTTTATTCTTTGATTGTGATTCTAAAAGGTACTTGGCAAATATCGCAGGATGTTCTGTACAAGAAGGCAAATGGTAATAATTAGGGAAAATTAGGTATTGTACACGAATGGACTTCTGAAGGATCCCTGGCATTAATTTTCTTTTTATTCCCTTTTATAAGTTTTAATTGAGGGTTAGTAATAAAACAATTTTATGGGGGATAAAAGGTTATGTTGTTTTAAATTCTAAACAAAAATACCTGGTGGAATAATAAAATAAGAATTATAATATGATACATATATAAAACAAAAACTTAAAATCTTTAGGTCTGTATTAATGCTTATTTTCTTTGTATAAACAAAGATTTCCTTCAAACATAAGATTAACATTACGGTTTGGTACCAATTTTTTTTAATGAGCTCACTTGCAGCATATGGAAGTTCTCAGGCAAAGTGTAGAAACAGAGCTGCAGCAGCAGGGTTACACTACAGCCATAGCAATGTCAGATCTAAGCCACATCTGCAACCTACACCACAGGTTGTGGCAACTCCAGACTCTTAACCCACTGAGCAAGGCCAGGGATCAAAGGCATATCCTCACCAACGCTATGTCAGGTTCTTAACCCACTAAGCCACAATGGGAACTCCTCTTGGAAACAATATTTGATATATTTTGAGATAACAGGTAGAATGGGTCTGGATTCACATTGGCAAGTCACTCGACTATATATATTATTTTTCTATATATATTTGTCAAATGACTAAATGTACCTCAATCCATTAATATATGCATGTATATATTATATGCATGTACACTTACATACATCTATCTATATATATGTATATATCACAGGAAGAATTATAATCACACATATACTCACAAGCAGATATGTACATGTACGGATATATAGAGACACAGAGATAGATGTATACATATATATATGTCTCTATGTATTCCTCTTATTAAAATGCAGAACCTAATCTTGGCCTTTTGAGTGCTCTGTGCTATAGGGAAAGAACAGATTTTACAGGCAAACACATTTGGCTTTGAATCCTGGTTCTACCATTATTTACTCCTTTAACCTTAGGCAATATAAGTCCCCTGTGTCTGTTTACATTATTGCCTAGCTTTTCAGTTCTGTTGAATGCAGCAGATAAGCCTAGCACAGCATCTGATACAAAAAAGTAAACAAAAAATAGCATTTTCCCTTTTTTTTCTTCCTCCCCTTTCGCCATGTGAAAAAACTACTCTGTATAATCTATTACATCTAAATATATCAGTTTGGTAATCAGGTTCCTCAAGTGGTTAACTCATTTTATCTTGCCCACAAATTTCTAAGTACTGCCTACTATCTTCTCTACATTGAAGTGCACTAATAGTCTATGAACACGTCCTGTTTATTTTTATTCTGGAAACATCACATGCCTTTCCAATCACCGGGAAAGTAGATACTCTCATATCTGCCAAGCTAAATTTTCCACCATTTTACATTCCATCTCACAACTTATTTCAGCTCTACATGACCAAATCTTTCTTAGGTTAATCTACTCAGCATTATTGTCTCTACTTAATTTTATGTAGCTTTCTTGTGTATTTTGGTGGGCTTTAGGGCTGGTATTTTTTTTTAAGTGTTTTCTTCCCCAACAAGAACTTTTATCTAAGCTCTTCAAGCAGATGAATGTGAACTTAAACTTCTTCAGTAACCCTCAAAACCTAGTGGAATGCCATAATATGTACAAAAAAATAAAATAAAATAAACAAAATGCCCTTCCTATAGTATTTTGTTTTATTTTGTTTTGTTTTTGGCTTCATCCATGTGGAAGTTCTAGGGCCAGGGATCGAAGCCCTACCACAGCAGTGATCAGTGCTGCTGCAGTGACAAATGCCAGATCCTTAACCCACTGCACCACAAGGGAAATCCCTAAAATGGTATGTATAATGAAGTAAATGTAATATCATTATGAGAAGAAAAAGACAAATCCTGAAGCTATAGATCAATATAAGCAAAATGTTACATTGATTAAAGTTTCACTGCAGAATTTCAAACATAGATTGTCACCTTATGGCCTAGGTTTATATTGTTTGTTTTAGAAAACATAAACTTGCTTGCTTGATTCCTGGGTTTGCATACAAGCCCACGAAGTTCGGATACAATTTCATTTTTTAATATTCATGAATTAAGTTGTTTTTCTGCTAGAGTTTAGATGCTTTTATTTTACTTTATAACAGAGTATGAGTCCAGACATTCTATTAAATTAAATGGATTTGGAGAGAAACCAAATATAAAATTCCATGGGAAAACAAATCTTTATAGATAATCCAATAAAATCTTAGAATTTTACAAATAAGTAGCAGAAGTTCAGAACCAACAAGTACATACTAAGATTTCCATTACAGAAAATTGGAAATAATATAAAAATTAATTTTAATTTTAATTGAGCAATAATAATTCTAATCATTTTAAATTGGGTAATAATTTTCTTAAACTTCTTATTGTGAAAAAAGGTAGCATTTATAAAGTTCTGATTCTCATATTATTTAATGAGGCACTTCCAAGTACAAGTACAGTTTTCTTAAAATTTCTAACTGCAAAGTAGTACATAGCATTCATGCTGCATCCTTTTTTGTCAAGCTCAGAAACAACAGAACTACTATAAAAATAATTAAGTATATGTCATGCTGAAAATAAGACAAGGGAAATATCAATAAACAAGAAACTGAAATGAATCCCTCATAAAAGAGTAAAGCCGAAGGAAGTAGCATCTGCACTTTATAACTACCATTAAAAAAGGCAACCAATACAGATAGCTGATGTTACCTGGTGCTGCTTCAGGAAGCTACAGTTCAAAAACATTAGAATATGCAGCAAAAATGATTAAGCAATAAGCTTAACTATCACATATTTAAGAAAATCCAAGTTTATGAAAGAATAACAAATTCAACAAGTGGAATTTGCACTTGAAGAAACAGAGTAAATAGAACAATTAGACCCTGCCCTTTAACTAGTATAGTTAATGTGTTAAGAGAAATAAAGTGAGGACTTACCCCTTGGAAATAAAAGCTGGTGTGTAAAACATAGAAAAGATGATTCTGATAAAGAAGTCAAGTCAATGTGTGTGTGTAATTTTGGAAATGAATTATTATTAGTTTTGAAGGAAATGTCACAGGAAATGGACCTGGGCTTCATTCTTTCTTTTTCTCCTTCTAAATTCCACGTGCCTTTTTTTTGTTTGTTTTGGATTTCATCATCATCATCATCATCATCATTGCCTGAAACATAAATCCTTTTTATTCACTCACTAGGGGATTCCGTATATTTGCATGATTACTTTGTCTCTAAGAGTTACAGAGATTTTGGCTCTGTTATTCTGCATTCTGAATGTATAAATAAACACAGGCTAAATATAGCAGATTAGACTCAAATGCTTTAAGTTGAGCACTCTACTTCCAATTAGTACAGTAAACTCATCTAACTCTTTGATGTCAGCCTCAGTTTTTGTATTTCTCTATTTCCTCCACTTTGCTCTCCCTGGTGGACATGGCTTCTTCTTCTGTCCCCTTAAGCAAGTAATTTACAAAACACAGATTTCACTTCAGACTAAGTTTCACCTATGAGGTTGTGAAATCTCTTTCTGTTTTCCTAGCTCTACTGCCCTGCATGCCTCCTCCTGGGTAGTATCAAGTCATTGTGTGGAACCCACATTCTGTGCAGGCTTCAGAGCCTGGTCCACAGGCTGTTCCATTCCTACTGCATCTAACACAAATAACATTTTCTCCAGTATCACTCATCTATCTAGTCATGTGTGGGCACTCTCAAACAGGCATACTGTGGGCCTTGCAGTCACCCCACCTTTCCCGTTTCCAAAATTATTCATTGAAACTTCCCATTATCCAGCCCCAACTGTTTAACCACTTCCAGACTGTTTAACCATTTCCACAACAACTTTTCTTTCTTTGACCTTATCGGAAGCTTCAACTCGGTTGTCTCATTGTTCTCATCACCCACCTTACCTCCTTTCTTCAATCCCTTCTGTTTTCAGTCTAGATTGCATATTCCTCTATCTCAGTCACTGTATTCCAAACCTGAAGCTCTTTGCCTGCATCACAATGATCCTAATCACTCCCTGCATCTCCACCTGGGCCAGTGAGCTTTGCTGAAGGAATCTACACAACCAGACTGGAATGGTACTATTATCGATTTTTGTTCACCAGGATAAACTCTGCTTAAATTTCAAATTGTCTTTCTATTCAGCTAATTGTCTTAATTTTCACAATAACAATTTCAGATCTTTTCATTCCACTCCGACTTCCCTCTTCTTCTGCTTCTCCACCGTCAGCAGAGATTCAGAAGTCTCTTACTTCCTATAGAAAATAAAAGTCAGTGTTTTGGAACTCCTTCAACCTCCCACCACTAAACATAAATACCTCCCCAAATCTTCAGCCATCCTCCTTTTTCCCATGTTTAAAATAGAGGAAACATTTTTTTTTTCTTAAGAGCTGCCCAGACTTCCCATTTTCTTTATATTTCCTCACTCTTTAACCCACCCTAGTCCAATTTATTGAATTGAAAATGGATAGAGCCACTTCTGCAGATCTATACTGCCTAAGGGAACCTATGGGATCTTCATTTACTAAGTTACTTGTTTTCTTTTTTTTAAGCAGTATAGCCTTTGTTTTATAATACAGGCCTCTTGGTTTTCTTCTTATATTTCTTTATTACTCACCCTGTCCCTTGTCTCTTTTTTCTTCAATACCTAAATATTTTTCTGATTTTCTTCTCTTTTAAGCCTATCTTCCTCATTTGATCACACCTATTTCCAATACTTCACTCAATATCCTCAAACTGAACACTTTCATATTTATATATGCAGCCAAGAGCTTTTTTTCTGACTTATATTTCTATACAATGATTTGCTTACTTGATATTTATATTTGTATTTCTCAGAAACCTTTCAAATTTCACACGGCCCAAACTGAACTCAATACTTCTTATTTTCCACATTCTCCTATCACTTCCAAACAAGTCCTCATATCAGAATTCTGGAAGTTTTTCTTGATCCTGATTCCGCAAACAACATTATTATGTCCTATCTAATTTAATTCCCTTATCACTGAAAGTCATCATGTCTCCTCCTTTCCACCTTACTCATATATCTTCTGAACTACTGCAATAGCCTTCTAACCAGTCTACTTTTATTTAAATATTTGCTCAATTAATTACTTAATAATTGAAAGAATATATGAGTCCAATTATCACTGTTGGAACAATTTATTCTCTACCTAGAAATTAACTCCTAAGATCTGGCACCGATTTATTTCTTTGGATGTTTAACAGATATGATTGCCTAAGGTCTTCCTTTCCTTGATGTTATGTAACTCTAGGGACTCCTTTTGGATTGATTCATTATGTTCTTTCCTGTAACTTCACACAGTCTGTACAGTGTGAGAGGTAGACCTTGAAATTTTCATAGTACTAGGATGGGAGTATCGAGTATTTGTCAAGGTCCACTACTCTAAGCTTTAGGATAACCTCTTCTTATTTCAGAGAAATGAATTCTAAGACCAAGATTAGTGAATAAGCCTAATGGAAATTGTTTAAGCAGAGCAATATCCTGCCATGTAAGTCCCAGGTTTGTCATCACTTCCAAGGATTTTCTACATAGGTTAACAGAACTAATGTTTACTTGTCTTTTCAATAGAGATCTTAACATGCTTGGAATTTTTTTCTGGACTTGGAGAAGTGAGTTTGTCCCTTTCATCACTGATCCCAGGTTCCTACATGTAAGATCCATGGCATTTTGTGTGTTTATTGTAATCTGATTAATGAGATAATACTTATCCAATATAGAAAATTCAGTTAAAAGCCCCATGACACAAATACGCATATACACTCACAGTCACTTGTTAAAGGACTAACTTTGAATTGAAGTCAGAATGTCAAAATCTTACATTTTAAGATTTTGAATCACCTAATGCTTTGATACACTTTGAATATACTGATACAGTCTGACACTTCATTATTATAACTGTATCAAATGAATAATATGGAATTCATTATTATCAAATGAATAATATTCATAATATGGAATTCATTATTATCAAATGAATAATATGGAAGTAATTTAATCAGCTGAGGGAAAAACTCACTTGGTGGTGTAGTTAGTAGATGGATTATAAAATTGTCATAAATATTGTTCATGTTATTTTATTCAAATATTTTTCATAATTGCATTGTTTTTTTTTTTCTCTTTGACTAGATACAAAAAAAACTATACCTTATAAAGACGGGCTCAGTAGGGTATACCTCAATAGACTATGAAATTTAAGATGCATATAAAACAGAATAATAAAATCCAAATTGAAGTAATGTAATCCAATATATAATATGCAAAACCAAATGACACAAATGTACTCTACGTGAAAGAGTCTAGCCAGCACGTTGATATTGTGTTATTATTTAAAGAATGAAAGGCTGTTTTAAATTAATCCCATGGTGGCATTTTAGGGAGAACTTTATGTTAAAATGGAATATTTGGCATTTAAAAAACATATTTAAGGCTAAGGTGTATTTTTGAAAGAATGTTGATTCTCGTCAGTGCTGTCACGTTCGTTAACTGACATGGCAAAAGGCTACTGGTTTATTCTCTTACAGAATAGAGAATACAATTTTTTTTCCCACAAGGCCAGATCCCAAATAGGTATCAGAGTCTTAAGTGATGAAAAAGGTCTGCTTCTCATGGAAGTAACATATATTTTAACAAGCTCCCCTCTATTACATTTTTCTTCTGAGATCCTGCTCCCTCAATATATTTTCTGGAACACTTTACTACACTACTTGCTCTTCTAATAAATGACTCACCTACTTCTTGGGCTAAATTATATTGCCTTTCTTACTTCACAGTTGAGAATAGCTGAACAGTGAGTAAAATATCCCAAATGGAGCTTTCAACTCGAACATTGCTTTGGAATTATGCCAGCTCTTCCTGAGTATTAACTGTTCTACTAATGGTTGTTTAATTCCTTAAATTGCAGTTTGAGTTCTGGCTATTTTAGATCTACAGATAGAAAAATTTGGATATTTAACAGGAATTTGGAGAATTAATTTTTCATACTAATAAGACTTTCTGTGTCCTAGAAAAGGAACTAAGTTAATTATTGTGTATGGTTTAATAAAACTCAAAGAAAGAAAAGGGAATGAGTATCTTTACACAGAAACTTCTTATAATACTCATTAAAAATAGAGTTTGATCCTTAATGTCCCCAGTAGTTTAATTAGCTTTATCCACTCACCAGAAAAGTAATGTTTATTCCATCGGAGTTTGTCTTTGGGACCAGTTTAGTGATGGAGAGAAAACACCAGCTTAATCATCTTCACTGTGAATCTTTGAATTCAGTAATGGTCCTGAGTACATTTTATTTCTTTAAGGCATAGAGTAAAATATGAAACGGGGCCAGGCTTCTCTCACAATAGATTTTTTTTTTTTTTTGTCTTTTTAGGACTGCACCTAAAAAGTGTGGAAGTTCCCAGGCTAGCGGTTGAATCAGAGCTACAGCTGCCAGCCTATACCACAGCCACAGCAACACCAGATCCAAGCTGCATCTGCAACCTACACTGGAACTCACAGCAATGCTGGATCCTAAATCCCCTGAGCGAGGCCAGGGATCAAACCTGTGTCCTCATGGATACTAGTTGGTTTCATTGCCCCTGAGCCACAATGGGAACTCCAGAATTTTTAATGGACAATTTAAATACCATACCAGTATGTGTTTTCTTTCTACCCTTGGAGCGATGACAACAGAACAGGGAAGAATCTGTACCTTGAGGTCATTAAACCTTAGAGAATTGCTCAATTGCGCATCATTGACCTCATCTTCCTTCTTTCTCTTATTCTTCTTTTATTCCTTTCTGTTAATGCCCTGTGGGATAGCAGTAGAGAGGTGCCACCACTAGATAAGGTTTTTTTTTTTTTCCCTTTTGTCATTTTAGGGCCGCACCCGCGGCATGTGGAGATTCCCAGGCTAGGGGTCTAATCAGAGCTGCAGCCGCTGGCCTACACCACAGCCACAGCAACTCGGGATCCGAGTCGCGTCTGCAACCTACACCACAGCTCACGGCAACGCCAGATCCTTAGCCCACTGAGCAAGGGCAGGGATCGAACCCGCAACCTCATGGTTCCTAGTCGGATTGGTTAACCACTGCGCCACGAGGGGAACTCCTAGATAAGGTTTTAAACTTCGTTTTCACTAGTGGCTTAATTTCCCTATTTAAAAAGTAACCAAATTGCTATTAAAAAGACAAAGTGCTGACCAAGATTTGTAGCATGTTCAGCAAACTTTTAATTGATGTATGACAGCATATTAAACATGCTGAGTACATAACCCTGTGCATTTCTCTTTTTTGTAGCCATATTAAACTCTAGACTGACAGAGTTTATTCTTTCAAGAGCATTCAATGTGAACTTCATCTCTTCCCAGCAATTCCATCCAGAGAAAGCCATTTTTCTACCTATCGGCTGGTGCCGAACAGGCTACATATTTAAGTAGGGTGACCATGTGATTTATTGCCCAAATAGGGACACTTTGGAAAGAAACACAGGACGCTATTAATAATTAAATGAAGTATAAATAAGGATGTCCCAAGAAAGGCAAGCCTTAAAATGACACAAGAAATTGGGATAAAGTAGGACAAGTAAGTTGACTGAACTTGGATTTGGGGAAGTGAAACTTGACTTTCATGATTACCAGAACTCTCTAGAACTCTCTAGTGACATGAAGCCCTGGCTTTACTATTCCACACTTTCAACAAATAAAAACTGTATGCTGAAGTTGTCAAGTAATATGCCATATTTTCACTTAATTCTCATGGGTTTCTCCTTGCTTCTTTCCAATAAGTTTCTTTGTTTTGTTTGTTTTAAATAAGGATTATGGAGGTATAATTTACGTATAGGAAAACACAACCCTTTTAGGCATATAATTGTATGTATTTTCCCACCAACACCATCAGCATATAGAATACATCCATCATCCACAAAATTTCTTAATGCCTTTTTGTAGTCACTTTCCTCTGCCCAAGTCAGAAACTGGCAACTGAAATTATGCAGTTGTATGCAATTTTTTGAATCTGGCTTCTTTCCCTTTGTATAATGCATTTCAGATCTGTCTGTATTACACAGATCAGTAGTTTGTTGCTTTTTATTTTTATTGCTAAGTGGTATTCCACTGTATAGTCAGTAGTACCACAGTTCCACCATTCACCAGTTGGAGGGCCCTTGTGTTTTGGGTAATTATGATTACAGCGACTATAACCCTTGCATACAGATCATGGGGTGAACATTATTTTCATTATCTCAGGTGAATACTTAGGAGCAGGATGATTGGGTTGGATGGTGAGTTTTTTACCTAATTTTGCAAGAAATGACCAATTTGTTTTCCAAAGTGACTGTATTGTGTTTCATTCCCACCAACAATATATGAGAATTACAGTTTTTCTGCATCCTCATAGTAACTGATACTGCCATTAAAGATTTTTTTTTTAATCTGGTCTCATAGATGTGTAGTATTACCTCATCATGGTTTAAACTTAGTTTCTTAGTAAGGTTGAGCATCTCTGCATGTGCTTTTTTATTATCCAAATAACTTCTTTTGTGAAGCATCTGTCCAAACCTTTAGGCTATTTCCAATTGTGACCTTGTTTTATTATTTCTTATAATTGAATTGAGGGATTCTTTGCATATCGTGGACACCAGCCTTTAAAAGAGATGTGTTCTGCAAATATTTCTCCCCAGTCTGTAGTTTATCTTTTATTTTCTTTGTAGTGCCTTTTGAAGGGCAGGAATGTTCATTTTAAGGGAGTCTAATTTATCACTTGTTTTTCTTTATGATTCATACTTGCAGTGTCCTATCTAGGAAATCTCTGCTTAGCTCAAGATTGTAAATGTTTTTTCTCATTATTTCTCAAGAAATCTTAGATTTTTACATTTTACTTTTATGTCTATTTTCCACTTTGTTTTAATTTTTGTATGTTGTACAAGGTATGAGTTCAAGTGGGTTGTTTTGCTTGGATATACAATTGATCCAGCACCATTTGTTGAAAATACCATCATTTTTCCATTTAATTGCTTTGGCATCTTTATCAAAAATTAATTGACTGTGTATGTGTGTATTAATTTTTAGACTCTTCCATTCTCTTGATATATGAGTTTATGTTTTTGCTAGTACTATAGTCTCTTACATATAGTTAATCTTAAAATTAGGCACTGTGATCCTTCTTTCAACTTCGTTTTTCTTCTCCCCATCTTCCTTTTTTTTACCTTTCCTCCTCTCCCTTCTTCCCCCCTCCCCTTCTCCTTCCGGCTGTTCTAGTTCCTTTGTTTCTCCACATACATTTTAATATCAGCTTATTGATTTCTCCAAACCAAACAAGCAAAACTTTTACTAATGTTTTTTCAGAATTGTATTGAATTGTGTAAATAAATGTGGGGAGAACTGAAACATTAATAGCATTGAATCTTTCCGTTTTTGAAAACAGTGCATTTTTTCATTTAATCTATGTATTTGGTTTCTCTTCAATGTTTTCTGGATTTTAGTACACAAACCTTGAATATATTTTGCTTTTTAGGGCCACACCCAGGGCATATGCAAATTCCCAGGCTAGGGGTTGAATCAGAGCTACAGCTGCCACCCTACGCCACAGCCACAGCCAAGATGTGGGATCTGAGCCACATCTTGGACCTACCCCACAGCTCCCAGCAATGCCAGATGCTTAACCCAATGAGTGAGGCCAGAGATTGAGCCCATATCCTCATGGATACTAGTCAGGTTCATTACCACTGAGCCACAATGGGAACTCCATTGTCTAAATATATTTAGATGTG
Source organism: Catagonus wagneri (assembly GCA_004024745.2). Lineage (NCBI taxonomy): Eukaryota > Metazoa > Chordata > Mammalia > Artiodactyla > Tayassuidae > Catagonus > Catagonus wagneri. Next base: position 27,637,784 of record PVHT021183710.1, on the reverse strand, counting down.
AAAAATACATGTAATTGTTTTTGGTGCCATTGTAAATGGCAATTGCTATTTCAATTTCGGATCCCATTACTTATATGTGAAAGATGTTTGCATATTGCCACTATACCTAATTATAGCTATGTTCACTTATTGCTACTAGTAGCAGCTTTTTTGTAGTCTTTATGAGCTATTTCTATGTAGACTGTTATGTTCTATGTGTATGTAGTCACTTTTGTTTTTCTTTCTCCCTTCCCTCCTTTTCTTTCTTCCTTCTTTTCTTTTCTTTTCTTCTTTCTTTCTTTCTTCCATCTTTTCTTTGTTCTTCTTCTTTATAGTTTTTTGCATTGTTGCATTGGCTAGGACAACCAATATGATGCTGATTAGGAGCAGTAAGAGAACACACACTTGCATTGGTCCTGATGTAAGAGGGGACGCCCTTACTTATTTACCATGAAGTATGATTTAACTGTAGTTTGAAATTTTTGTTGTCCTTGGTTGTTTGTTTTTATAGATGCCAGTTACCAGGTTAAGAAATTTGTCTTCTATTTTTACTTTGAGAATATAATTTTATCATAAATGAATGGTTGAAGTGTATCAAAAGTATTATCTTTTTCTATTGAGATGAATATATGAGTTTTGTCATTTTATAAAAGGATACATTAATTATTTTGCATATTTTCAAATGTGGAACATGCCTGCATTTCTGAGATAATCCCCACTTATGATGTTTATGTATTTCTGGATTTGAGCTGTAGCATTTTTAAAGACTTTTTATTTACATATTTATGAGGGATATTGGTCTGTAGGTTTCTTTTCCTATCATATCTTTGCTGGGTTTACTTATCATTGTGATCTTTTATTGTAAAATGCACTGGGAGGTTTTTCTCTACCCTTCTATTTTCTGGAGTGGTTTATGTTGTTGATGTTAACTTTTTTAAATGTTTGGTATACTCCACTAGTGAAGTATCTGGGTCTAAATTCACTTCTGTTGGTTTCTTGGTGGTGGTGGTAGCCGAAAATTATTAACCAACAATTCAATTTCTTTAATAAATTACAGGATTATTCTGGTAATATATGTTTTTTGGTAATTCATGCCTTCTTGAGTAAACTTTGGTAGATTGTATCACTTAAAAACTGGTTTTTCTAAATTTCAGAATTTGTCATAAAAATTATTCATAATATTCTGCTATTAACCTATTAATATTATCTTGACCTATTGTTATATCCCCGTTTCTTGTTAAAATTGTATTCATTTTTCTCTTTCCTTAAGCAGTATTGCTAAAGTTTGTTTATTACACTAAGTCCTTGGTCCTTGTCCAACGGGCGTTGAGATAGTTCACCTTCACATCTTAGTTTCTGTGTGACCTCAAGTATAGGTTTCTTTCCATGTTCTTGCTTCTCCTTTCCATATTAGGCAGCCTACCAAAGACATTCAGAGGGTGGAGGGAGGGATTTCATGTCTCTATATACGTTTTTATTTCAATATAAAAATATCGAAATTTTAAAATAATGGACTTTCTTGAATTGACTTTGTCCGTATTCTTCTCACTTGATATTTTTGGACAATTTTCATCTCTAACCTCTATCCTCTTTACAGTAGAAACATGTTCATCTTTAAATACCAAGACCTTTTTAAATTACATGCCAAACTACAGGTGCATAAATCTCAGATTATCACCCTCGATTACTTTTCTTATAGTTACGCTATTATTTCTTCAATTATTTATTAATTCCTGTCCTCTACTCTACCCAAGCACTTGTTCACCTTTTAAGCAGGCTGCTCCTAACTTGTCCAATCTAAAATAATAGCCATCTTCCCCAGTATTACATCTGTTCTGCTACATTGTCCTTTGATCTTCCTCAGAGCATGACGTTACATAAATACACAGCTTTTTCAGCAAGCACTATGGACCTTTTATTTTCAACATGATTTTTTGCCTCAGAAGTATAAGTAGTCCTTTTTACAATGGAACGGATTATAAGTAACAGTAACAAAACAAACTGGCATTTAACATGAATCCATGGAATCTGAAATTTCAATCCCAGCCAAAAAGTTTGTTATAGTCTCATTCAGCTTTGCATCTGACTCTTCTGAAATCTTTCCTTCAGTGCTAGTCCAATTGGTGTTGAAAGACAGCATGAGTCAAAAAAGCATTCTTGGGAGTTTTCATTGTAGCTCAGTGAGTTAAGAACCTAACTATATCCATAAAGATGTGAATTTGATCCCTGGCTTTGCTCAGTGGGTTATGGACCCGGTGTTTCTGCAAGCAGCAGCATAGCTCACAGATGTGGCTCGGATCTGGCATTGCTGTGGTTGTGGTGTAGGCCAGCAGCTGCAGCTCTGATTTGACCCCTAGCCTGGTAACTTCCATAGGCTGCAAATGCAGCCAGGAAGGAAGAAAGGAAGGAAGGAAGGGAAAAGAAAGAAAAGAAAAGAGAAAAGAAAAGAAAATTCTTATACATTGGGATACTGCCATACGCCAGTTTACCAAGATACCTCTGCAGCAGCATTGGTGACAGCCCTTTGCTCTAGACCAACCACGGGTGGATGCTGTGCCAGCTTCAGGAATTCAGTCAGACACACACTGAATCTCAAGAGTTGTAAGTGGTAGCATCGAAGTCAGAAGTAACAGAGGAAAATAGCAACTTCGTGATACTGAGACAATTCATGGTATCTGCCACCTGCTTCATAACGTTGACTGGGCAGCAGATTCGACATGTACAGCAGACAAACCAAAGCTAATGAAAGGATGGATGCCCTTTGAAGAACAATGATGTCTCACTCAACAGAATTAAATTAAAAGAGGACTGGGATTTTCTTTTGTACTTTGATGAAATCTGATGATGGAAGAGTGGAAGAGTACCTGACAGGCAGATTAAAAAGTATGTGCTGAATGACTGAAATCATTTACAATTCTTTTTTTTTTTTTGTAGTTTTTACTGCTGCACTCACGGCATACGGAGGTTCCCAGTCTAGGGGTCGAATCAGAGCTGTTGCCACTGGCCACAGCCACAGCAGTGTGGCTTCTGAGCCTCATCTGTGACTTATGCCACAGTTTGGCTACACCGGATCCTTAACCCACTAAGTAAGGCCAGGGTTTAAAATTTTGTCCTCATGGACAAACGAATCTAGCCAGATTCGTTTCCTCTGAGCCACAGCTAGGAAAGGACTCCATGAAATAAGTTACAATCCCTAGCCAAATTCACAGCATTAGGAACCGTATTTTTTAGGAGTTCCCGTCGTGGCTCAGTGGTTAACGAATCTGACTTGGAACCAAGAGGTTGCTGGTTCGATCCCTGGCCTTGCTCCGTGGGTTAAGGATCCGGCGTTGCCGTGAGCTGTGTGTAGGTTGCAGATGCGGCTCGGATCCCGCGTTGCTGTAGCTGTGGCGAAGGCCGGTAGCTACAGCTCCTGTTAGACCCCTAGCCTGGGAACCTCCATATGCTGTGGGTGCGGCCCTAGATAAGGCAAAAAAGACAAATAATAATAATAATAATAAAATTTTAAAAAGAACCATATTTTTTAAATGTGCAAAAGTATTAATCCATCAGGTGATTTGAATCTAATGAGCCCCTTTTTTTATATACAAATAATTTCCAACATTTTAAATGCTATTCATTACCCATTATAGGTAAAGATATATCTGTTTACTTCTTGTCCCTTCTTGATTTTTCTTTTCTTTTAATCAAACAGAGGTATAAATGGATCAGTTGAATTCCTGTCTTTCTAGATAGTGAATCTGAAATTTCTGGCCTGTATTCCTGATTACTCTGAAATACATAACTCCGTAAGAAATATATAAGTGAAAAGGGGAAACATATCTCAGCTATTTTATTCCTGTTTTAAATTATATAATACGTGAATTAACCTCGCTAAAAAATTTTTAATTTAGCTATATATCTTTTCCTGATACCAGGTTTTCTGTCATTTCCATTAGGCACTTTGCCTGGAAGAGTGACTATTGATCTTTTTCCTCTGAATTTTGTTCTTCAGAATAAATTTGCTAATCTACTACTTGGCACTGTGTTGCATCCTGTATCATGCCTCCATCTATGGACAGTCTGTACATAAACTGGTGCTTCGCTGTGTCTCATCGATTTAAATTACACTCCTTACATTTCTAAATTAAGTGAACCAAGATTTAGGGAGTAAAATCTGGGAATATCAGCCATTGATACTGAAAAAGTAAGAATCACCACATAAATGTTAGACTCAAGGGCCCGTTAAAATTGTATCCTAGGAATTCCCATCGTGGCTCAGTGGTTAATGAATCCGACTAGGAACCATGAGTTTGTGAGTTCAATCCCTGGCCTTGCTCAGTGAGTTAAGGATCTGGCGTTGCCGTGAGCTGTGGTGTATTTTGCAGACATGGCTTGCATCCCGTGTTGCTGCGGCTGTGGCGTAGGCCGGCGGCTACAGCTCTGATTAGACCCCTAGCCTGAGAACCTCCATATGCCATGAGTGCGGCCCTAGAAAAGGCAAAGAGACAAAAAAAAAAAAAAGAATTGTATCCTAAAAGATAACTAAACTGAAAATGAGATTTACATGAATTCACCTTACCTAAACCGAAATAACCATGAAAAGTAGCCATAATCTTGAAATTGCTTTGGAAAAAGTCATCAATTTTGTTCTAAATGCCAAATCTAATCAGCTCTTTTAATTCTTGTCTTATTTCGGTTTACTCCAACATATAAAAACCATGCTTATCATTTTCTTTTTCTGTGTAATGACTTTTCTGTTATAGGAATAAGATTTTGCCATTTATTTTCCAAAGGGGAAAATAAAGTAATTGGTTAAAAAAACACCATTTAGGAGTAATTTATGAATTTTTGTATATATACATAGTGTGCTTTATATGCACACTGTATATGTGATTAATGTGATATGTATATAATACTTTCTATGACATATAATATTATATATACTCATGCATTATGAACATAAAAGTTGTAACAAAGCAAATTATAGAAATTACTGTAAGTATATATATATACATCATTGATTCTTTCCATTTAATATTATAGCTTTTTTAAGTGTTATAAAAATCACAGAAATAAATATGTTCATGCAGAAATTCGTTTGTAATATTTTATTCTTACAAATATTTAGAGGTAGAGATTTTAGATTAAAGCTAAATACATTTTAAGGCTGGACATATTTTATTGAGCTTACTTTCCCAAGCAGCTATTCTTCTATATTCTTTCATCAACAGTGAATAGGAATACCTGTGTTACAGCTCTGCATAATGCCGTGCTAAAAATGTGTTGAAGTGATGAGGTAAAGTAATTCCTGGTTATTATTTTTATGGGTATATTTCATTATTACTGAAGATGAACATTTTTTCATTTGATTATTACCCTTTAGCTTTTCTTCTCTTGTAAATTGCCTGTTCATGTCCTCTGCCCTTTTTTTTTCCTTTCTGATAAACACTGTCTCCTTGAAACTTACTCTTGCCTGTTTTCTATAAAATCGCTTGTACTAATTTTGTTCCCCAGTTCTTAGAAACTTACCTGTCAAGCCCAGCATGAGTTGATCTTCCTGAGAGTCAATAGTAAATTCTGCTCTTTTGTGCTGGTTGAGTCTGAGAGAAGATACTTGAGTTTTGATTTGTGAGAGAAAGTCTTTTAGAATTGAAAGTAAATTCTAAAAATTTACTTTCATCTGTCAATCATTAAGTCTTTAGGAATCGAGTATAAAGTGCATGCCATGAGCAGTGAAGAGCAAAGGGACAAGGTAACACTAGCCCAGCTGCCTGAAATGGGAGACTTAACCGAGAAGGGGAGTTGCTTGTGTGTGGCTCTCAGAACCGGTCCTGTACCCATCCTCCCTCTTGTGAGGGCACAGTGAAACTCTGCATAAGGCTGAAGAATTGAGACTGAAGGAAATGTGTTCCTCACTTTCCAAGAGTAGTTGAGGCTAGAGATAAACGTGGAGTAAAGTCCTAGGCCAAACAGGACACTATACAAGCAGTATATCAAAAAGTGCTTTAGGCCTCACAGAATCCTGTTCACTTCAAATTTTTGGATGGAGCAACAGAAATATCTCCTACCTTGAAAAATGGTACAGGTATAAATGGGGGGACAGACAGTTTAAAAGGACACACCATGGAGTTCCCTTTGTGGCTCAGGGGAAACAAATCTGACTAGTATCCATGAGGATGCATGTTTGATCCCTGGCCTCGTTCAGTGGATTAAGGATCCAGCATTGCCATGAGCTGTGGTGTATGTCACAGACATGGCTTGGATCTGGTGTTGCTGTGGCCATGGCGTGGGCCAGTGGCTACAGCTCTGATTTGACCCCTCGCCTGGGAAACTCCATATGTCACCTGTGTGGCTCTAAAAAGAAAAAAAAAAGCACACAGCAGACTATCTTAGTGGTATTGTAGCCATCCTTTCCTAGACTGTCCTTTCTAATGTTGTCAGTCTGGTTTCCAACCAACAGTCAGATCACAGACTCACATTTTTATTTCAGTGATGGTTCTCATTTGCTGTGCCCTAAGCTCATTGAGAACAGAGCTGAATTCCATTCATTTTTTTATCTACCATGATTTAAGTCATGTCTACAACATAGAAGGCATTAAAAAATGTAATCTCTTAACAAATCCAATACAATTTTCAGGTAAGCTTCTGAGTTGGCTTCTTGCTCCTCCCATGAACAGCTTTCCAGGCTCCAGCCTGACTTCATGGTGGAGACAGATTGAAAGGCAAGAAGCAGAGGATGTGTTCTATGCTTTTTGATCTCCACTGCTGTTTTTTAAGTTTTTAAATTTATTTTTAATTGAAGTATAATTGATTTACAATATTCTGTTAGTTTCAAGTGTACAGCAAAGTGATTCAGTTATATACATAAATATACATATTATTTTTCAGATTCTTTTCCATTACAAGTTATTACAAGTATTGAATATAGTTCCCTGTGCTATACAGTAGGTTCTTGTTGTTTATCTATTTTGCATATAGTAATGTGTATTTGTTAACCCCAAAGCATAATTTATCCTTCCCCCTTTCCTTTCAGCTACTATTAATATGGTCCAATGAACATCTTAAAACTCTCATCAATTTAAATGCCAACTTCCCTCCAGGAAAAGAATTGGAAAAGAAGCAAAGCAGACTAGGGCTGTTAGGGAAAAGTTCAGAAATGTCCTTTCCCCTTTCAATATTATTATTCCTATTTGATAACATAGAAAGCAAAAGATAGGATACTGTTATTTTCTCAAGATCACAGAGCTATGGATGAGCAAAGTTGAAATGCCGACCCTGACTTATCTGCTTGCAAGCAGCATACTCATTCCCCTACATCAGAGCCTTCCAATAAGTGCAAGAATAGATTATAGGTGAAGTGTTATTCTGAATCTCTCAGCCCTAAAATCGTCCAACATGGCCGGGGCAACTGGAATCCCTGGCTTATTGCCGCTGACACAAAGCATCCTATCAACTAATCCTAGAATATACAAAGATTGTCTTTTTCTCTGTGTATCTTGATATAAAAATGCCTGAGAGGCATCACATCATTCTGCATTTCCAATGAATTTTTTAAAGGAAGTACCTGGAGAAGCAAAATCTGGCAGCAAAGTGTATACTAATAGATAACAAGAGAAGAGATATGTTGAAGACATAGCATAATGAGAACAGGTATCTATTTCAGAGATACAAAGAAGATGGATGTCAGGTTACCAGATAGCAACAGATATAAACTGAGTGAACAGAGCACAGTTAGAAGTTAGCTAGATGAGTCTAGAATGAAAAACTAAGACATCTGGGATAAACATTTGCTAAGGAATCAGGTAACGGTAATAATATTTGGAGGGGCAGGAATAAGATTTTAGTCAATCTATAACTAACATCAGGATCCCTAATTTCTATGTGTACAGACTTTTTCATGTCACACATTTCAGATGATGACATTTCAACAAATGAAATGTTAATTCATCTAATAATCAGCTACTTTTTCCATATCAATTCAGCCCTCCTTATTATATGTACTCTGGTTTCCAGTGATACACAGAGAAGACAGTCCAGCTTACAGATCTCTGGGAAATTTTATATATCCTATGAATCCTGGAGCCCACAGGCTGATTGTAGATTCAGGTCTGACATGGAGAATGAGATTTTCATTAAGATAACAATGAACTTCTGGCCACCATTAGGATACTGTATCCAGGGTCCCAGCAGATACTCTGCTTCTATTTTTAGAATAACTCTGATCCCTTGGAAAGCCATTCTGGATAGTGGTCAAGGTACAGACTATAAAACCAAACTGCTTATATTGTATCCTGGCTGAATAATCCTGAGCAGATTATTTAATCCTTCTGTGTTTCTGTTTCTCATCTCAAAAGAATAATAATGATAAGACAGTGCTATTATAAGGATTAAATGAGTTAGTGCATGAAATGCACTGAGAATTTTTCCTGACACATAGTAAACTTTCAACAAATGTTAGTTGTTATTAGTATCACCTTTCTAAGAAACAGCTAGAGTCTTTAAGAAAAAGGCTGACTTTTTTTTAAATGTTGAACCCTTGGAAAGTGGTATTTTTTATTAGCATTTCAGAATCTGAAGTGCTAGCAATTAATTTACAGCCCAGAATCTTCTCAGACTGCTTGGCATCTCAGAATGTTGAAATCCATATGTGTTTTCCCAATGTGTAATATGCACACATCAAAACTCTTCAGTTATAGGCCAACTTGATAATTTTCTCATTTCTCATATGCCTTGCCCACAGGTGGTGTTAAACCAGAAAGTCCTCAGACCATGTCTTAAAGCATGGCAATATCTAGAACACAGTAGAAGGCATTTTACATTATATTTATGAAGAATAAAATTAAGGAATGTCAATAAGTGATAACAAAACTGGATGAAATATGAGCTTTATAAAGTCTCCAATTTAAAATGAAGAAAAAGGAGTTCTTGCTATGACTCAGCAGGTTAAGCCCTGAAGTAGTCTCCATGAGGATACAGGTCTGATCCCTGGCCTTGCTCAGTGGGTTAAGGATCCTGTGTTGCTGCAAGCTGTGGTGTAGGTTGCAGATACATCTCAGATCTGGTGTTGCCCTGCCTGTGGCATAGGCCTCAGCTGCAGCTTCAGTTCAACCCCTAAGCCCCCAAAAAGAACAAAGAAGAAAAGAAGAGGGAGTAAATTCAGATTCACAATCCATCTGCCTTTTGATGCTGTTGACTCTAAATTCTGTTGAATAGTATGGCACCAATTGTTAATAATAGGTCTTTGTGTTATTAATAATTCTTAACATCTATCACAAAGGATTATGTGGGAAGATTTCTTCTTTGCTATGTAAATAGCAAGAATGTCTTTGGTGGTATTCTTGAGTAGCTCGTCAATGGCCCCTTGTCCAAGAGCATCTCTCTACAAATACAGCCAAAGATAATTATTTATAATTACTTATTTCTGCAGTGTTCTCTCCTTTCAAATCTCATATGCACAGAGAGCCAAAGAACTTCAAGGCACGCTTGCTTACTTCACAGCTTTATCCATGCCTGACTTTAATTGCAGTGGAGTTTTCTTTATTAGGAACTCAAAACATTTTATCATGTCACCTCAAGTATTCTCATGACACCTGGGAACAGTGAAGGAGAAGGCATCTTTTTTTCAAATCTACAAGTGAAGCCTTGGATAAAGATATTACAGATTTCAAAGTCAGGTTACTGGATGAGGGTCAGACAGGTACTAGGACAACTGTCTGTTGGTATTTTACTGAATGATCCAAGGACTTCCCTGTGCCAATAATGTCTCCATAATAAATGCACTAATAAAATCTAAGCCTATAAAAATGCATGAAATCAAGAGCAATGGCCAGATGGCCATGGCCGCATTTAAAAAACTGTGAATGTCAAACTATTAGATGAACCCTCTACTCTTTGTGAAATACATAATTCTTATAAAGTTGTTACTGAAACCTTTTTGGTGGACCAGCTTATCCTTGTGAAGGATTAGCCTGAATCAAATGGTCTTTATTGCTGTATTTTTAATAATTTGACCTAATTGCTTTTACATGCATCACAGTGCATTTATTAGAAGCACTGATAAGATTCAATCTCCCTATATTAACTTTACAGAATTTTTGGAGGGATAATATTCAGACATAAAATAATATCAGAATGTCTAAAATTAGTGGATAAAACATATTAGTACTCCACTGTTCATAAGATGGTAGTTTGAAATAATTATTTCATAAAAAAGGAAAATCAGTATGCTTTGGAGAAGGTGGGAGGACAATGGACTCAGAAACTGCTTTGGGTCTGATTAATAACACCCTTCCTCTCCTGGCTCAGAACTTTCTTCTAACAACGTTTGAACATTGCTGTCAATACATCGCTGTTCCATTTTGTTCCTTCCGAATATGAATATTTACTAGTATTATTATGTCTCTGTACTGCCATTGTGTACTACCATTGTCTGTTGAGTATGCGGTGGGCATATAATGTGGCTTTTCAGTTCATAAATATTTAAATCAAGAGGAATCACCTCCTGACCCGATATAGACAGGGGATATCATAAGATCATTGTTCAGTCTTACATGTCATGTGCTGAGTTGTCTCCCTTGGAGAGGGAATGAGTATAGGCTGTAGGCAGAAGGGAAGAAAGTAAATATTTGTGACAAAGAGAGTAGGCCGGAGTAGACTTCATAAATTTTCAAAACATAAGCCGCTCCTCTTTATGGAATCATCATACATCCCAGTCCTGTTGACATCAGGCTCAGCCATGGGATTTTCTGTGCTTCTCTGTCTGAGGAAAAGATTCACCCCATCTTACTGACACCAGGCTTCACCAAGTGACTTGCTTTGTCTAGTGCAAGGCGAACAGATGTGAAATGTTACAAGTCTGAGCAAAAGGTTGAATAGCCCCTACTATGCTGATTTTTTCTTTTTACCCTCTACAAGAAAAATGCCCAGTTTTCAGGGAATACTGTGTCTGCTTGAGTTCTAGGATAGGGATGATATGGAGAGAATCCCAGAGAAACTGAGATTGGCACAGCATGGGTGAGAAATAAACTTTTTTTTTTTTGGTCAACCAAGAAGAACTGGGAGTTATTTCTTCCAATAGCATACCTTAGACAAGTTGCTGGGTGAGTGATTCGGATTGATAGGAGTTTATTTGGTGGAAGGAGAGACGTGTCTTCATACAACAAGAGCAGACATGAGCAAAGAAACAATGCAAGGTGTTTTTGAGTAGCAATGAAGAGTTAGACCTGAATAGAACAGAAATGTTACAAAGAAGTGAGGTATGAACACGTGTATGTAGTTCTTTTCTTTGGCAATGGTAAATCTGAAAACTCATAGGAGTTTAGACATGATGCAGTAGCACTAGTGGGCATTTAGGCTTTTAAGTATGGTTCACAAGATGAAAATTCAGAGTAATGATAACTAATTTGGCTGTTATAAATCAGAAAAATTAACTGGGTGAGAAAGGAACAGAAATTTTCAAAAAGCTAAAATCCCATAATATTTAACTGTGAGTGAAATGTGGCCAATAACACTAGAGTTAGAAGAAGGAGAGCAAAATAAGTCTTGACAAGTGAAAATATGTAGGTCTTGGTCATTTACAGAATACAGAGAATAAAGGAGAGGAATGAACCAAAGATGACTTTGTAGTTCCAAATCTAATGAGCTGGAGCAATGGAAACACCATGAACAGAGAGATATATTAGAAGGGAGGGCTAATTTTGAATGAAAAATTTGTATTTGGAGTAGATATGTCAGGTTTTTATACTTGCATGAGCCATTCAGTGAAAAGTCAGAGCTCTCCTTCCTGGATCAGAGATCAGGTCCCATGATAGAAATTTATGAGTCACCTACACAGTGGTTATTGCTAAAGCCAAGAAAATGAATGCATCTTCTGAGACAAATCATACAGGGAACATGAAAGAAAGTTAAGGAAGAGGCTATGGTTAAGGGGTCAGAAGGAGGCAGAACCAGGAACTTAGATACATGTATACACTCTACGGATGCATTGTCACAAAACTGATTGTTTTTTTTTCTCTAAAATACTTCCTTTAGAGTTATCTGAGGCATGGGAGAGAGCAAGAACAGAGAGGATGGGAAAAGTTCATTGGATGTATCAATTCTTAGGGTCTCTCTAAAGAGTCATTTAGTGATAAAGAGAACTGGGAAGACCTATGAATTTTAGATTTGACATACAGTAAATGTTGGAAATCAAAGAATCTCTGGAAAAAAAGAGAGGGGATAAGTTTAGAAAGAAACCAGGTCTTTTACAAACCGGAAATTGGTGGAATGAGAGCTGCAGGTGGAGGGATCTTTAGGTGAGATAGGTGTTTCCACTTTATTTGACTCCATGGGGTGGGGTGAAAAAACAAATAAAAATAGTCAACGCAGGATTTCCTTGTGGGGCACAGCAGAAACAAATCTGACTAGGAACCATGAGGTTGCTGGTTGGATCCCTGATCTCACTCAGTGGGTTAAGGATCCGGAGTGTCCATGAGCTGTAGTGTAGGTCACAGACGCGGATCGGATCTGGCATTGCTGTGGCTGTGTCTCTGATTAGACCCCTGGGAACCTCCATATGCTACAAGTGTGGCCTTAAAAAGGCAAAAAAAAAAAAAGTTGTCACGAATCGAGTCCCAGTTATGCATGAAGCGCTGTATTGAGGGCTTGATGTATATGCCACTTAATCCTCCAAACAACTGTATTGTTTAAGAAGTATTATCCTTCTTTATAGAGGAAAATCCCTAAGTCACTCACAAGTAAAGTGAATTAACATAGGTTATTAATAAGTGACAGAATTGAAAATCAAACTCATAAGTTTAGATTTAGAACTGGTACCCTAAACCACTATATTTGGGATGAAATTGAAAACACTGAATTTGAAACAAGGAGAACTAAATATGGCCAATATAACAAGCTAATTGAGGGGGCTAGCAGCATTCTTTTAAAAGCCACTAAATACGTATATCTGTATCTGTTTTAGTACCTGCTATTTCATTCTTAGAAGAAACTATGTAATAAGCAATATTGGTTTTATCTCTTTTCCTTCCTTATTCTCTCTCTTTTCCTTCCTTCCTTCCTTCATTCCTTCCTTCCTCCTTTCCTTCCTCCCTTCCTTCCTTCCTTCTGTTCTTCCTTCCTTCCATCCTTCTTTTCTTCCTCTCTCTTTCTCTCATCCCTTCTTTCTTACAGATGAAAAAAACTAGGGGTAAAGAAAGAAAAAGGTGTTTATCAAAAGGACCCTGTTATAACGTGACAGGGCTGAAATTCAAAGCCAGGTCTATCCTTTTACTCCAAACTCAGTATTCTTTCTTCTTAGCTAACTGCTCTTCTACTAAACACCTCAATCTTTCGTAACAGCGTATATACATGCATATCATTTGATAAAGTGCTCTAAGTTTCTCCAGTTATTCCTGAAGACAGCATAATGAAGGAATCGGAGAAGGCTAACTCTCCAAAAAAAATATGCCTTCAACTGGGACTGGCTTACTGGCTTTCTCATTCCTGCCTGAAGTCCACTTATTGCCTTGAACATAGAAATTTCAACAGCTTGTTCGTAAGGGCTTCAGGCTTCTTTCTCTATTACTTTTGAGAGCCATTTTCTGGAGGCAGTAAAGAAGCTCTTATGTAGTCCTTTCATCATTCCACCCAAAATATAAAGTATTATTTTAGCTTTGAAATTGAGCATCACTGGGGCCAGAAGTGCATAATTTGTCCCTTGTTCCTATGAGCCACATATTTTAACAAAGCCCAACTTGTAATATCTTGTCACAATGTTGTAAAAGCTTTTCTTCAGAGTTATAGTTGTTTTTAAATTCTTAGGAATTATTTAAGCTATAATTAAAAATAACGTTTTAGCTCTCATTCTTCAAGTAGGCATTTGACAAATTATTTTTGTTTACTTCAGTCCAGCACTGTGAAATTATCACCAAATGTTTGGATTTTGGTCAAAACAAGATAAATTACTTATTAGATACAAAATGCAAAATGATGACATTCATTGCCATTGTTATCAGTTGTTTTCTTTTCCCTGAGATTAGCTAAATAATTTAGCTGTATAAACTCCCACAGTTCACTTTGAAAAAGCAGTCTTTGAGCCTAGATGTTTAAGTTTTGTGATTAACAAATTGTCCCTCTTTGCAGATGACATTTGATATATATAGAAAACCCTAAGGACTCCACATAAAAACCATTGGAATTGATCAACAAATTCAGTAAAGTAGCAGGGTACAAGATTAACATTCAGAAATTGGTGGCATTTCTGTATACTAACAATGAAAAATGGGAAACAGAAAAGGAATATAAAAATACAGTGATTTTTAAAATCCCACCCCCCAGAAATTAAATACCTAGGAATAAACCTGACCAAGCAGGTGAAAGACTTATATGCTGAGAACTCTAAAACATTAATCAAGGAAATTAAAGAAGATTCAAAGAAATGGAAAGATATTCCAGATCCTGGGTTGGAAGAATTAATATCATAAAAATGGTCATATTACCCAAAGCAATTTATAGATTCAATGCAATCCCTATCAAATTACCCATGACATTTTTCACAGAACTATAATAAACAATCAAAAAATTTACATGGAACAATAAAGGACCCAGAATTGTCGAAGCAATCTTGAGAAACAAAAACCAAGCAGGAAGCATAACTCTTCCAGACTTCAGGCAATATTGCTAAGCTACAAAGTCATGAAGACAGTGTGGTACTGGTACCAAAACATATGTACAGACCAATGGAACTGAATAGAGACCCAGAAATAAACCCAGATGCCTATGGTCAGTTAATTGTTGACAAAGGAGGCAAGAATATAAAAAGGGAAAAAAGACAGTCTTCTCAGCAAGCAGTGCTGGGAAAACTGGAGAGCGGCCTGTAAATCAGTGAAACTGGTACACACCCTCGTGCCCTGCACAAAAATAAACTCAAAATGGCTTAAAGACGTAAACATAAGACAAGACACCATCAAACTCCTAGACAAGAGCATAGGCAAAACATTTTCTGACATCAACCATATAAATGTTTTCTTAGGTCAGTCTCCCAAGGCAAGAGAAATAAAACTAAAAATAAACCAATGGGAACTAATCAAATGGATAAGCTTTTGCACAGCAAAGGAAACCATAAAAAAAGAAAAAAAAAGATAACCTACAGAAAGGGGGAAAATAGTTTCAAATGATGCAACTGATAAGGGCTTAATCTTTAAAATATACAAACAACTTACACAACTCAACAGCAAAAAACCAACAACCCGATTGAAAAATGGACAAAGGATCTGAATAGACATTTCTCCAAAGAAGATATACAGATGGCCAACAAGCACGTGAAAAAATGCTCAGCATCACTGATTATTAGAGAAATGCCAATCAAAACTACGAGGTACCATTTCACACCTGTCAGAATGACCATCATTAAGAAGTCCACAAATAACAAATGCTGGAGAGGGTGTGTAGAAAAGGGAACCCTCGTACACTATTGGTGGGAGTGTAAATTGGTGCAACCGCTATGGAAAACATTATGGAAGTACCTCAGAAAACTAAATATAGATCTACCATATGACCCAGCAATCCCACTCTTGGGCATATATCTGGACAAAACTCTCACTCAAAAAGGTACATGCAACTGTATGGTCATTGCAGCACTATTCACAATAGCCAAGACATGGAAACAACCTAAATGTCCATCAATAGATGAATGGATTAAGAAGATGTGGTATATATACACAGTGGAATACTACTCATCCACAAAAATGAACAAAATAATGCCATTTGCAGCAACATGGATGGAACTAGAGACTCATACCTAGTGAAGCAAGTCAGAAAGAGACAAATATCTTATGATGTCACTTATATCTGGAATCTAATATATGGCAGAAATGAACCTTTCCACAGAAAAGAAACTCGTGGACTTGGAGAAAAGACTTGTGGTTGCCAAGTGGGAGAGGGAGGGAGTGGGATGGATGGGGAGTCTGGGGTTAATAGACGCAAACTGTTGCATTTGGAGTGGATAAGTAGATAGATCCTGTTGTATAGTACTGGGAACTATACCTAGTCACTTGTGATAGAACATAATGGAGGATAATGTGAGAAAAAGAATGTATATATGTCTGAGACTGGGTCACTTTGCCATACAGTAGTAAATTGACAGAACACTATATATCAACTATAATGGAACAAATAGAAGTCATTAAAAAAAAGAAAAAAATGAATATATTCTAATGGCAGCATGGAAGAATTAAAAGCATAGAGATAGAAATTAGCAAATGGCATGTTTGTAAGAAAGATGCAGCAGTGAGTAATGGTAAGTCAGCTTTTAGCTGAAATATTACTTTCTTTGAAAAATACTTGTGTACTCTCTGCTTCAACATTGGTGGGTTTATCTCCAGAGAAGCTGAGACCTCAATTATGCCAGTTTCAAACTGCATTTTTTAGACATGTATTATTTGTTTGTTTTACCCTGGAATAAAAAAATCAATTTCTTGGAGAAAATTTTAGAAGCCTAGAAAGGCACGTTTGATCTGAATTATCTCTAGAGGCACATTTGATGTGAATTATCTCTAGAGATACACATACACACACATATATATACATATATATATATGTATATATGTATGTTTTTATCTCTCAATGCACTACATATAAATCACTTTTTAAAATTCCCTTTCCCCCTGTCAAATCCACTTCTATGACATAATCATCATAATTTATTTAGGCTGTAAGTTCCTTCAATATGTAGAGTGAGTTATGTGTAGGGTTATAAAACCCATGTTAAAAGATGAAGTCTATGAAAATCCTCCAAGTATTAAATCCTACCTACCAGGCAGCACTTCCATAAGCAGTCATTATTACATATTATATAAAAAGAATGCATGAGGGTGCAAAGGAGAATTCTATCCCATACTACTGCTACCAGCTAAATGAGATATTTTGTCTGGAAAAATATTAGCACAGGCTAAGAAATCCTGATGCCATTTAGACTTTTAAAAATTATTGTGGGAAATAAACTTCAGTTGCAGCCCGATTTTGCCTAAAGACAGCGTTGTTAGCCTTTTGTGCATCTCAGCAACATGCAACAGCACTAAAAATGAAAATTGGATTTAACTATAGCAACAAACATTGTCACGTAGAGTAGACAGAACAAAAGTAACCAGGAGAACAAGCTTCAGAGATGATAAAAGCTCAGTATCTTGGCAACCTTTTGTGTTGGGTTATTTTTAAAAAATGGATAATATTGTGCTGTTTCTAATTTATTCAGCTACTTGCCAAGTGATAGCAACATTATAAGTACAGAAACTGTACATCATCTTGACATTGTATTTCTTAAATACAGTCATATTTCTTTTATTTTTCCTTGTTTAGTTTTGCTGCAGTGTGAAGAAATCCTTAAAGCAGCATTGATTAGCTCAACTCTGCTGTCTGGCTGACAAGCCACTATTTTGTACAATCGATTTTTTTTTTTAATTTTGAGAAAATTTTCTTAATATTTCTATTAGAGAAAGACTTGAGAAAAGATTATTTCAGTCTCCCCTTGTCAGCCAGAAATATCTTTAAAAGAACATCCTGGGATTTGATTTATTTAATTCATTATTATTAATTTAACAGTTGAATATCTGAGAAATACACTTAGGATGGTACCAAAGCATAGGTAAACAAGATCACTAAAACACAAGAAAACACTTGAGAAAAATTAAATTCCGTAAGCATTAAATGCCACTTCTGCGCCAGACACTGCACTGGGTAATGGCTATGTATATCCAGATAAATGGGAAAAAGGCTGCCCCTTGTGTGGTTCATAGACCAAGACAATACTATAGTTTTCGTGATTAAGTCTCTCAAAGATCTTTTACATGTACCATAGAATGAATAGTTTAAAGTTTATTTACATATGATTCACAACTAGCTGGCCTCTCTGACATTGTTCAGAAACAGCCCTAACCTTTGTTAAATACATGCCTTTCTACTCCTCCTCCTCTATCGTGGTGATGAATTGCGATTGTGCAAAGCAGCTCAAAGGCAAATCCAAAACCTCTGTGAAGCCTGCCTCCCTCCCTATTCCCCAAGTGCAACTTATGGGTTGAGTCAGACTCTCAAAAACCTCTAAAATTTATGAAAAGTCAGACCAGGCATTTGAACATGAGGCTGCAACAAATCTGTAAGGCCCTCATTTTCTTTCTATAGATTCTTTTGCTGCTTCCATCACCATCTAGCATACTGTAATATATAATGCAAACAAATGTGTGCGGTGTTCATCAATCTCTTTTTCTATGTACATTATTTTTATGTGATTTATTTTCCCAATTGGTTCTTCTTTTAACTATTTCTTAATGCCTAGCACAGTAAATATTAGTAAAATCTACAGATAAATGAATAAATGAATGATTTATAAAAGTCCACTCTGCTATACCCTGAGAGCATTTCCCACGTTTGTTTGCTCTCTTTGCCATGGGCTTGCTATTGTTGTTTATTTTATTTTTTAAAAATTTATTAGAGTTGATTTACTATGTTGTGCCGATTTCTGCTGTACTGTAAAGTGGCACAGTCATATGTATATATACATTCTTTCTTTTTATATCATCGTCCATCATGTTCTATCCCAAGATAGAAAAGTTCCTTGTGCTGTACAGTAGGATCTCATTATTTATCCATTCTAAATGTAATACTTTGCATCTATTAACCCCAAACTCCCAGTCCATCCTACTCCCTCCCCTCTCCCCCTTGGCAGCCACAAATCTATTTTCTCTGCCTGTGATGCCCTTGTATTCATGCCTCATGAACACTGTAGTTCTTTTTTAAAAAAGTGGAATATAGTTGACTTACAGTGGTGTGTTAGTTTCAGGTGCATAGCAAAGTGAATCACTTATGCATGTAAGAATGTCCATTCCTTTTCAGATTCTTTTCCCATATAAGTTATTACAGAGTATCGAGTAAATTTCCCTGTGCTATACAGTAGGACCTTGTTACGTACCTATTTTATATATAGTTGTATGTATATGATAATTTTAACCTAATTCATCCCTCCCCTAATTTATTTGCCCTTCGGTAACCACAAATTTGGCTTTGAAATCTTTGAGTCTGCTTCTGTTGTGAATAAGTTCTTTTGTATCATTTTTTATTAGGTTTCATGTTAAGAACACTGTAGTTCTGAGTGGATGCCATCCCATTTTCTTCCTCCTCCATAGCTGAGTATTACTAAATGCCTTCCACCGCATTGCTTTGTCTCCTCAAATTTCTCATCTTGGGAGGTGTTTTTTGTGTTTTGAATTTGTTTTTGTAACACATTCCATGTCACAGTGATTTCTAGAAGGTACATGGAAACATTTCTAAAACTCTCAATTTCCAGTTCTTCAATTTTACCACAGTCTCCCCTGGTATTTGCAGGGGACTGGTTCCAGGACCTCGCTGGATACCAAAGTCCAGGGATGCTTAAGTCTCTTATGTATTTCAGTGTCATCTGTTTTTTTCCTCCCTCTTGAGCATTTAGATCTAAAAGTGCTACCGCTACTAAAAATCTATTATAGTATTTGAGCACTAATGTGTTAAGCACTTTACACAGTTACCCCATTTATTTTCCATTATAACTTTGGAATAATGATATACAACTATTTTACTCTTTTTACTTATGGAAAGAAAACAGAAGATGTGGTACATATATACAATGGAATATTATTCGGCCATAAAAAAGAATGAAATAATGCCATTTACGACAACATGGATGAACTTAGAGATTATCATACTGAGTGAAGTAAGAGAAAGACAAGTATCAAACATCATTTATATGTAGAATCTAATAAGAATGATACAAAAGAGCTTTATTTGAAATACAGAAACAAACTTACAGATTTCAAAAGCAATCTTAAGGTTACCATAGGTGAAACCACTGGGATGAGGGAAGAATTGGAAGGGTGGGAATAACGCATATACAGTACTGTATAAAACAGATGATTAAGGAGAACCTACTGTATAGCCTGGGGAATCTACTTAGTAGTTTATTAATAATCTATATGGGAAAAAAAGAATGCAGATATTCATATGTATGACTAATTCCTTTTGCTGTACACCTGAAACTAATACAACATTGTAAGTCAACTATTCCAATAAAATTAAAAAAAAATAAAACAGGAGTTCCCGTCGTGGCTCAGTGGTTAATGAATCCAACTAAGAACCATGAGGTTGCGGGTTCGATCCCTGGCCTTGCTCAGTGGGTTAAGGATCCGGCATTGCCGTGAGCTGTGGTGTAGGTTGCAGACGCGGCTCGGATCCCGCGTTGCTGTGACTGTGGCGAAGGCCGGTGGCTACAGCCCCTGTTAGACCCCTAGCCTGGGAACCTCCATATGCCGCGGGTGCGGCTCTAGATAAAGACAAAAAAAAATAAAATAAAATAAAAAAGAAAACAGAGACTCCATTTGGGTAACTGGTTCAGCCTTATAGTAGCTGACTGATTGTAAAGCCTGATGTCAAAGGAGCTCCCAGCCTGCCAAAGCTGGTGCTTTCCTGCCTTTCTGTGCTTCACTTCACTGTCTCTCCCAGTTTATGCCACCTTCTGCTTCCACGTATTTGAAAGTCAAAAACATTGGCTGATAAAACACTTTGACATTGATCATTTTATCCCCTTGTGAGAAATACAGAGCCTCCTGTCAAGTTTTTTTGCCCTTGTTTTTTGATGAGGATTTTAAAATGACTCATAAATGAAGGAGCTGCATGCAATTGGTGGGAGCGTCAACGTGCAAATACAACTTGGCACTTGGCAAAGCTTAATTATATGTATCCTGTATCCTAATACTTTTCAAATCACTTGTGTATTTTTATCTTCTGTTCTGTTATCTTCATGGCCCTAATATCATTGTGCATCTTCTACCTTCTCCAAAGCAAATCAAACATTGCCAGTGGCCCAGCCTGCACTTTGATATCTTCAATATTATCATAGCTCTCTTTGTCTCATTTTATAGCTCTGTGCCTCTTGCTTCAGCTCTTCTGGGGTACCTTTTATAGTTTTTAAATATTCTTGTCTTCGGTTTGTCAGCCATTGTCAAGATGATATTATCTGCTAAGATACCTGGGTTTATTAACCTGTGATAGCATCTCTTTTTTTAATCATTTTCATTTGTCTTCTTTTCAATTTGTTATCTGTTTTTTGTCTTCTTTTGAGAAGGTCTACAGAGCACACATGAAAATAAAGGACTGTGTGGGTAGACTTGCCTCACTCCCCTTGTCACATTAATTTATTTCTTCCTCCACCCACTGAGCATTAAAATGTGGGTCATTTTGATATATAACATCTTCACTTATTTCAGTTACTTGTCTGGCAAACACCATTTTGGATCCAGCTTTAAAGAAAGAATTATAGTTAATCATCAAAGCCATATTTTTAATAAACTAATGAATAATTTTCCCACCTCTCCATTTTGGCCTGTTTCAGATGCCTCTGATATTCACCATCAGCTATTTTTGGAAGTCTGGCATATCATTTGCCCTGTATGTCATGCCTTCTGCTAAGCTAGCCAACCCTTGCAGCAAGATGTCTACACAAGTCTTGTGATCATTGTTCAGTAGGTTAGCAGTCTCTAAATTCTAGTGCTTTTCCTCTCTCCCTAATACTTGTTATTGGTAACTTCCCTTTTTTTGCCCTTTTCACATTTTATTCATATATTTTAATACAAAGTTTTTTATATTTCTTTTTTGAAGAGCTGAAAAACTTTAGCAGAAAACCATCAAATATCAAACCTAAGAGAAACATAAAATTCTACTTAGTCACTCTGCATAATTTTTGAGGTGATATGTTTGCTTAGAGTAATTTTTAACCTCTTGATTAATTCCTTGGTCTTGGCACATATTACTTCTGCATGTCTTATATTTTTTTCCTAAAAGTACATTTGCTTGATTTCTAATTTCTCATTCCGTATCATCTTATTGTCTAGTTTTAATCCTAAGGCTGATCCCAACCTTCCCTTCTTTGCATATTCTGTTTTCTATCTGATATTTTATTATTGTTTGACATTTTATTTATGCTTTTCACCTTGATGAGCTAGACAAATTTTCTCAACTGTACATTGAATTTTGTTACTTTAAGATTAATTTACCTTTTTTGGTTGTTGTTTTTATATTCTTGCTCTCTCCACCAAACATTTCTGCAGTTTTATGGAGTATTAACTTTCTTCATGAAAGCCTTGTCTTTATTCAGTCCCTTTTAAAATCATGTTCACATCACTCTTCACTTTCCAGTCACTCTCTGACATCTTGAAAGGGCATCCAAGCTTCAGTCCTTTAATCAATCCTCCTGTAAGTTCTTGCTTTTCTAACATCTCGCCCTCTGTGTATCATTATAAGTTAATTCCTTTAGCTCTAAAATCATCCTACAGAAACTTTTACAGACACTTTTCAAAGAAAACATTGTCTGCTATTGATTATAAAAGAAAGCAGGCAGGAGACTTCTCCAGAAGGCAAAGGGCTGAGGCAGAGAAGCAAGTTTCCCATGAAATCTGCCTGGAATGGTTTTGCCTGGCAAAGTAGTGGCCCAGTCGAATATGCATGCACTTTTTATTACAAGCAGGGACTTGGAAGGTAAATCAGACATCATCTTTTTGGCAAGACCTAGAGGAAAAGGACAGAAAAGAAGTTCTAGTATCTTAACTATTTTCTTAAATTATTGGGCTCATCCTCATCACCTCTTCTCCCAGGTCCAATGAACCTTACTTCATTTCTCAAGTGGACTAGATCTTCTCCTCTGCACCTTGGGAACTTCATGCTATTTCATCTTCCTGGAGTATTTTGACCTCCCATCCCAACATCTATTTTGTCCACTTTCTGCATCAGGCTTCAGTTTAGATGAACTCTTTCCTGTTCTGTATCCCTGTGTTGAACACTTCTCCTATGTGCTCTCACAATACCTTATAAGTACCCGCATGCAGCTCAGGTCACACTTTATTGTAACTATGTATAATTATAAATAGTTCCTTGGGCCAGTCCATAAGTTTTCTGGGAGCACAAACTCATCTCAGAGACATCTTCAGCATGGTGGCTAAGGGGACAGCCTGGAGACACTGACTAGATTGTGGGTTCGGGAGAGCCACTTACCTCGCTGTGCCTCATTTATTCATCAGTACTTCAAGTATTATTACAAATTATTTTGTAGTCTTTTGTTTGTGACAAGCAAATGCATAGAACAATCCCCAGCCTGACTCACAATGAATACTCTGTAAAGCTTTCTACAAAGTGTGTTCTAATAATACTTATACTTATCATCATTATTATTAACTAGTCACAGACTTTTCAGAGGATATCTTGCACAATATTGTCATAGAAGAGTGCTCAATAAATGCTTGCTGAATAAAGACTTGTTTAACTAATGAAAGAATAAATGATACTCAAAATAATCCATTCAGTAGCTCCATAGTGGCTCAGTGGGTTACAAACCCTAGAACTAGTATCCATGAGGATGTGGGTTCAATCCCTGGCCTCACCCAGTGAGTTAGGGGTCTGGCGTTGCCATGAGCTGTGTGTAGGTAACAGGCGCAACTCGGATCCTGCATTGCTGTTGCTGTGGTGTAGACTGGTGGCTACAGTTCCAATTCAACCCCTAGCCTGGGAACTTCCAAATGCCCCACGTGTGGCCCTAAAAAGAAAAAAAAAAGCCACAAGAGAATGTATATATACTGGAATAAATAAGAATGGGAACTACCCAGAGCCTGGATTGATCTTTTTTCCACTTCTGACTGGCAGATATATGTAGAAAGGAACAAACCTTCCAGAAGAAACTTCACCTAAAAATAGCTGGGCACCGATAATGAGCATGCGCTTCAGAGATATCCTTTGTTATCACAAGAAACTTCCTTTCTGGCCTCTTCCCAAATTATACTTCTGCCAAATTGCTCAGCTTATGAGAAATCTCTGCTTTTCCCATGGCATTATTAGAAAACGGAACTTCTTTCGTATTTTACAAGTTAAATTCCTTCTTAAGCACAAATCCTATCAACTCTGTCACATCTTCCTTTATATTGAATTTGTGGTAGAATGTTTCAGGGGCATGAAGGTAAACACCCTGTAATCCTATGCTATGTCAGAGCCTTTCCAGCTCTTTCCTGTATAGATCACTTGCTGTTGCTGTTATTGCCCTCATCCCTATCACCTCCGTGGGCAGGCAGCCAGAATCCTCTCCCCTGGTTGTATGCAGGAAAAAAAAAAGGTGTTTGTACATTCCTCATTCTTTCTTTTTCCCTTTGATATATACATATACACATTCACATGTCCAAACACACCTCAAGACTTCTTCTCAGTCTTCTATATCCAAATATTAATTTTCCGCAATCCGTTTTTGCATTTCATATTCAATTGATTTGATATCTATTGAAAACTTACAATGCAGTATAAACCAGGCATAGGCAAGAGGCCTTCATAATAAGTGTATAGGCTTTTTAATAATGTTAAATAATTTTACAGTATTTTGCATATAATATTTCTAGTAAAAAAATAACATTTTTTTAGCCTTTCCTATGTGCCAGATATTGTTCTAAACATTTAACAGACACAAACTCATTTAGTTTTCACAGTAAGCCTGTGAATACTGTTAGTATCCTCACTTTACATATAAGGAAATGGAGTAATGAGATTCCAACAATTTCTTTTTATTGAACATACATTTGTTAAATAAAAAGATGTAAAAAAAATCAGAGTAAAAAATTAAACAGTATGGAGCTCCCACCGTGGCTCAGCAGAAATGAATCTTATTGGTATCTACGAGGACACAGTTTCCATCCCTGGCCTCACTCAGTGGTTTAAGGATCCAGTGTTGCCTAAGCTGTGATGTAGGTTGCAGACACAGCTCGGATCTGGTGTTGCTTTGATTGTGGGGTAAGATGGCAGGCTACAGCTCTGAGTTGACCCCTAGCCTGCGAACCTCCATGTGCTCTGAGTGTAGCCCTAAAAAAAAAAAAAAGACAAAAAATAAAAATTAAGCAGTAGATTATTGTGAATCCGATGAGGTAAAAATATGTGATTTTTAATGTAGTAGTTTACACAAGTTCTAAGGGGCAAAGGAGTGTTATGATATGTGGTGGCCAGAGGTAAGTTTGAATTATGGTTAGTTTGGGCACTGAAGGGTAGATAAGTTCTGAAACAGTTATGAGGAGACAGGAATAATAAATAACCAAAACTCAGTGAGCAGGAACTTTGCACTTGACGTTGCCCAAATATTTTACATTTATTATTTTAAAATTATCTTCATGAAGTAGTTCCTATTATAGTTTCGATTTAATAGGAGAGGAAACTGAGGTTCAGAGAATTCAGTACACTGTCAAGGTCACAGATTATACGGTAGAGGAAGATTTAAACCACGGAGGCTGACTCTAGACCCCACTCAACCACTGCAAACAGCTCTCTTGCTGAGGAAGAAAATTTCAATTAGTTAGGGATCATAGGCAAGAGAAGAATGGGCACAAAACATACACACACATACCAAAATTGAAGGAGAAAATACCATGTTCAAAAGGTTAAGAAAGTTGAGAAATACAGACACCAAACCAGTAGCAGCTTCAGCTTGCAATGTTGTTATCAGATATTACAAAATAATAAAAAATTGTACTTTGAAACATATACCTAGAATTCTCTGTTTTTAGCTATCATTTCTATATCTTTTTGTAGGTAACCTTTGGTAGAAATACATAACTGGGGAGTTCTTATCGTGGCACAACAGAAACAAATCCTACTAGTATCCATGAGGATGTGGGTTCTATCCCTGGCCTCGCTCAGTGGGTTAAGGATCCAGCATTGCTGTGAGCTGTGGTGTAGGCTGCAGACGCAGCTTGGATATGGCGTTGCTGTTGTGGTGTAGGGCAGCAGCTGTAGCTCCGATTGGACCCCTACCCTGGGAACCTCCATATGCTGCAGGTGTGGCCCTAAGAGAAAAAAAAAAAAAAAAAGGAAAGAAAGATAGAAATATATAACTGGTGGTCAAAAGGATAAAAGAAGGATTCCGGAAGGCTAGGGTTCAGCAGGTCACCTTCACTATGGCCCTAACTGAGAGCATTTTATCCTGAAGTAGAACTTCTATTATAAACAAGTAGGAACTTGAAGTTACTTACTGTGGATTCCCTAGGCCCTTCTCCCTTTTCTTGAACCAGTCTAACCAGGCTTCAGGTAGAGACACCCCAGAACCTCAAAATTCTTATTTTATTTCCTACTAAAAAGATATGCTTAACAGCTACTTATAGCTTTTAGAGCCCTTTGTTTCACAGATGTATATAAGCTGTTTCTGAGATTCTTCTTGTTTTCTTACTCTTATAAAAATAAATATCATTTTTACATCTACAAAAAATAATTTCCAAGTGTGTTAAGTGCTTACTGCTGCCGTAGTAAGTTATCACACACTTAGTGGCTGAAAACAACACAGATTTGTTATCTTCTGGTTCTGGAAGTTAGACCTCTGTAAAGGGCCTTATAAGGAGAAAACTGAGGTGTCAGCCGAGCTGCATCTTTCTGGAGGCTCTAGAGGAGAATCTGTTGTCTTTTCCAGTTTCTGCGTACTGCCTGCCTGCGTTCACTAGTAGCCACATCACTACAACCCCTGCTTCCATCATCAGATCTCTTTTTCATACTCTGAACCTCCTACCTCCCTCTTATGAGGACCCTTTGGATTACCTTGGTCCCATGTGGATAATCCAAGATAATGTTCTCATCTCAAGATTCTTATTCACATCTGTTAAGTTCCTTTTGCCACCTAAAGTAACATACTCACAGGGCTGTGGATTCAGACACGGACACCTTTGGGAGGCCATCATTCTGCCTACTACAAATGGTAAAAAACAAAACTACAAAAGAATAAGAACAAAACACTAGCAGATATGAATCTGTCTTGAGATGGAAAAGAATACTATAGGCATAAAAGTGAATGAAGAAATCGTAAAAAAGAGACTGACAGACCTAAACCAAGTTTAAAACATCTATGTACATAGGGACAACATGCCACATTAAAGAAATTAACAAGCAAATGAAAACCTAGAATAATATTTGCAGCAGATGTGGCAAAGGGTAAATAAAATAATATTATTGATTAAAAATATTATCAATCAGAGGGAAACATATGGCTACTTCAGTAGAAGAAGAGGCAAAGGACTGAAAACTATTAATAAAAAGGAAACTCAGGAGACTATTTAAAAATATGAAAAGTATTCCAACTTTCTAGTTAAGAAAATAAAAACTGATACAAAGAAAAACCATTTCCTCAACTAATCAAGCAAGACTTTAAAAACCATACTGGCTAATGATAATAAAATTGTTGTAGAGCATACATTGCCAACAAAAGTTTTAAATGTCACAAAATATATGTTGTGTAATTTATGAATATATGCCAGTGGTCCTTAAAATATTCAGCACTTTGTCTCAATGATTACATTTCTAGAATTCATAAAAAAAGACTAAAGTGTAAATATTTATCTACAAATCATTTTTGGCACAGATGAGTTTATACTGGGCAAAAATCAGAAAATAGCTCAAGTTCAGAAAGTAATTTAACGATTGGTTATACATACTATATTAGATTCATATAACAAAATATTATATTTCCATAAACTTGTTTTTTTCAAAGGTGGTTTTTCAGAATACATTATACGATGGCTAAAAGTCAGATACAAACAGCACTGTGTGAGGTTAAGATCTACTGCAGTAACAAATCAAAAGCGCAGAGGCTTAAAGCATAGAGATTCATTTCTCATTCATGCAATATCTGCTTTACAGATGGTGACCTAGGCCTTCAGTCCGCTTTTATGTGGTGGCCCTGCTGGCTCAATCTGAGACATCCGGGTTCACCCCCAATCTTCAAAACTTAAATTCAGCTGACCACATGGCTGGTTCTGGGTAACCGCGAAAGAGGTGGGAAATATATGCCTTTCACCTGCCACAGAATGAGACAAAAATTAGTGAGAATTAGAAGTTTCTAAAACAGATATGTATCATTTGGCCCTGATTTTTAAATTAATTGTTTATACCATGCATATATATGTAGGCAGATGGATATAGATACATCCACTTCTATGTATCCAAACTAAGGGTTGGCTCAATATGGCCGTCGTCAAATCTGGCCGGCTGCCTGTTTTTGTACAACCAGCCAGCTAGGAATGCTCTTTAGAATATTTACATGGTTTTGTACAACCCGCGAGCTAGGAATGCTCTTTAGAATAATATTTGGTGACACATGAAAATTGTACGAAACTTAAATTTGCATCCGTAAATAAAATCTTACTGAAAACAGTCATAAATCCTTCATTTACATTTATCTTTGGCAGATTTCGGATACAACAGCAGAGCTGAGTAGTCATGGCAAATATCATATAACCCACAAAAATATTTACTATTTAGGAGTTCCCGTCGTGGCGCAGTGGTTAACGAATCCG
>PVHT021183710.1:27583420-27602076 GCA_004024745.2 Catagonus wagneri | reverse complement strand
AGAACCCGCAACCTCATGGTTCTTAGTCGGATTCGTTAACCACTGAGCCACGAAGGGAACTCCTCAAGTCTGTATTTTCTAAGCAGCTTGCTGTCTATAATTGTGTGCCTTGGTGACCTAAGTGTACTGCTTTGCACGAGTTATAGTTTTCATTTTAACTAATACTTTAGCATTGTGTTACATCCCTTTTTTTCTGTCCACTTTGGTGATATGCATCTGATCCAGATGGATATATCCATGCTTACACTTAATTTTTTTTCATCTTTCTGACTCTGTGACAATGAGAGCCAGACTCTAAAGCAGTTTCTCAAAGTGTAGTCATAGGACAATCTTCATGCTTGAATTCCGAGAGTCAGTGCCCTATATTCATGTCAAGGAACATTGTCCATAGACCACTGAGTCAATGCCACCTTCTAAGTTGTCTTATTATGGGCATCAGACTTTTCTTGGAAATACCCCGATCTTAGCAAATTCTTTTTCATTGTAACTACATGAAAACTTATTACTCCATCCACAAATTGGTGTAAAATTTCCTATACAATTTCTTATCAAAGATTAAAAATAGAAAGCTCTTCTATTAGGAGTATAATTCCGTAATTATAAACATAATTTTATAGGAAATACTTCATTCCTTTACTGATCTAGTGGTACAGTCATTTCTTTATAATTTTGATGCTTTAGCAAATCTAAAATCCATGTAAATCAATATATTCACTTTACAAATCTATTCTCTTTATTTAGAGAATTATTTCACAGAAATTATGTAGAAGCCCTATTAACATTTCTGTTTTTGATTTTAAAGGACAGTAAAAGTAAGATTAATAACGTAAGGATTAAAATACGTACAACTTTGATTCAATCCCGTGGATTTTATATATTTATCAGGACATTAGTTTACATTTATTGCTTCCCTGAAAATGAATTAGCATGATGGAAAATTACAAATTAAAAAAACATTTTTAAGGGAATGTTGTTCTGTGGACAATGAGTGATGTCTCTATATTCTGAAGGATATTTAAGATTCAGGCTAAGGTTAGAACCAGTTAGCAATGCTGTTTATTCTAAGTGTCTTTTCTCCTAGATGTTCTGTGCTAAAAAGGCAGCATGGCCAAAAGCTATGATGGAAACTCTTTTCAGAAATATTCTGTCTCTGTGTCGTATATACCGTCCTTTTCTGCTGAAGAACATACTTTACATAATTTTAAGTAGAGTAGAAATCTAGAAAGTTTATTTCTATAAAAGAAAAAAATGAGGTAATTTTATCAGTGGGAGATTGTAGATCATAGATGTTTGGCTTTAAAAATCTCTTCATAGAGATATAAAATAGCGTCATTATTATATTTTACATAAAATGCATTCTTTTTTTTTTTTCAAAATAATCGTAACTCAACTCCTGCACCACCTTTGTTGTCACGATACCTTGCTTTTCTTAATATAAATAATGGGATGTCACTAGAACTTGTGATTTAAGTCCTTAAAAGGAAATATTTCTAGCTTAAAGTTATGTTAGGATTTTAAATATTTTATGTAAGTGTACATGATCACTTGTGAGAAAATCTATACGATTCACTCTCTAGTTTAAATTCCATGTGTAGAAAATATCATTTTTTCCTCAGTAAAATTGATGTACATCATTGTTCAGAAGAGGCTGAAGGAAGAGCTGCAAGTCTATATCCTACATAGGCACTCTGTGGAGAAAAGTAAAAGATAAGTGCCACCAAGCCCGAAATAACTGCAAATTAAAGAAGACCCTAATTTGACTGTCCTGTATCACTCACGTCAGGAAGTAACACAAAGGGTCAAAAAGAAAGCCTGAGAAGTCTATGTATACTGCATGAAAACGTGCAGTTGCCCCTTGACCAGTGTGATGGTTAAGGTGCTACTACTGAAAGCAATCAAAAATCTGTATAACGTAGAGAAGGTTCTCCATGACTCTTCCGTATCCGTGGATTCAACTATCAATCGTGTAGTGCTGTAGTATTTACCACTGAAAATAATTCACATATAAATGGAGCCAGACGTTTCAAACTCTACTTGTTCAAGGGTCAACTGTATTTACTATCTTACCTGCATGTGGATATGTTATGTTTATTTTTCTTGGAGCCTGCAAACAAGATGAATATATTGCTGCTGTTTGTTTCTTTTCCCTTGTCCTTCCCAATTTCTCAGGAATGGAAGGTTAATTGAATCATAATCTTCAGGCTGTGTCACACTGTGATCACTAGTCAGTGCAAGGCTCCTCCTGTTTTATACTCCCTCCACCCTTGATCTTCACTCACTTCCTTCTCTCCTTTTCTAGAAGTATCTTCTACAATGCATTTGATCTATTTTCCTGACTATAGCAAGTGAGCAAAACATATTTTCCTTTTTTTAAAGTCCAATGTTATTAAAGAGTCAGAGAAGTAAATGGCTAAATGGCTATGTCTAAACAGATCATTTATTTGATAATTTTGATAAAAACAGCCAGTTGTTAACATCCCACTCAGCATTCATGCAGACCTTACTCAAGGAAATACAATGAAGGGGGTGGGGTGATGAGCTGGGGCTTTGGGACGGAAACATTATAAAATTGGATTGTGATGATCATTATACAACTATAAATGTAATAACATTCACTGAGTTAAAAAAAAAAAAGGAAATACAATAACCACCATGTGCTGAGAAACTTCTAGACCATGTTTGAGGGACTTTCCAGAAATTTTCTCATTTAATTTTCACTGTGATTATAATTCATTTTGATTGTACACATCTTAAAAATGAGAAACATTGAAACTCAGGGTAGTTGAATAACTAAAGTAGGAAAAGAATGTGCTAATCCTGAATAATTTTATGATCATAAATCCTTTAGTCTGAATAAAATAATACCTGTATGCATGAGTAAATGAATTAATATGACTCATCCTGCCCTTAATAAGCTTATATTTACAATCTGGGGAGTATTTACTGTTTGTGGAAAGAAGAACAACTGTGAAACAACTGGGAAATTCAAATCTGACTAATAGTAAAAGCTAAATGTGTTTAAATTAATCAGGCTATATGAAATCAGGAGCGGTAAGATCAATGTGAACTTTTTTGCAGGTCACAAAATTCAGGCAGTTGTGAATCTGTGAATGAAGGCTGTGAGGCTAGGTTAGAAGAACACAGAGAGTATTAGAGAAAACGCATGCTACTTTCTTGTTTGCTTTTTCCTTTGCTCAACATGCACAGAGCAAGTATCTGCTGATTGAAGCTCACTTATGCCAAAGTCAATAAAAAGGATGGTAGGACAGCATTGAAGCCTTTCTGGTTCACGATGCCAATTTCATAATCAATAGTGGTAGCAAAGCTACAGTGACTGGCATTGACTATTAAGATGCACTGAAATGAACTATGGAGGTTGTTTTTTATACCTTTGCCCTATTTTCATTCTCACATGTATCTGTGGCCTCATGAAGTAGGTTCATTCAGTATCAGTCTGACTGGATTTTAATAAATATATAATTTTAAAAATTTCTGTGAAGTAATTTACAAAGAAAATAAATATCTATACACAGGGCTCTGTTATGGATAAAATGTAGCCCATTTATAAACTTTCCAAAAACAAGCTTCCTACACAACTTCTGTACATTACTATGTTTGTACATGCCTTTGTGTAAAAAATAAAATAATATTCATCTTGCTGCACTAGATTTGAGTAAATTATTTAGAAAACTAACATAAAATGAGAATATACAGTCAATAAATTGCATTTATATAAGTATATGATTGTTTGTATGTTAACCTTCACATACTTGTTTAAACGTGTGGACTTGCTTTTATACAACCCCTCTGACCTATATTTTACTTTTTATTAATGGCCCCGTAATCTTTGTTAAATCAAAGCAACCCTTTTTTAGAGATGCTGAGTATCACACTAGTTTAGAGAAGGAATCTGATATGAGACAAACCTGGGGGTGCATCCTATGTCATTTACTAGGTGAGTAGAATATGCTACGTTATTTATTTGTTTCCTCACCTGCAAAAAAAAGGAGAATAATCATAAGAAGAATTTCATGAGTTTTTCCTTTAGGTTTAAAAGAGATAATGCATGTCAAGTCACTTCCCAAAGTACCAGGCGTAAGGAAACACTTACAGAAAAACATAAGGGAAAATTATAGCTATTAAGGCTAACTCTATTATATTTATCCATTAGAACCTGGCTTATTCACAACTAATAATCAAGTCACAATTTACAAAGAGATGCTGAAGTTGAAAAACTATTTGGAAAATTCAGAACTTTCAATTTGAATATGAGAGAAAATGAAATTGAAGTACTGACAAAAAAAATCAATTGCCTATTTCAATTTACTGGCTGAGATGTGGCCCAACTTAGTTCAAATGTAGTCAGACAGACAGACGAAAAATGTGCATTTATAGAACAGTTATCACCTTGGTTTTGTATTATTCATTCTCCCTCATTTGTTCTCTAGCACTTGACATGCCTTTAATGCATTTTTAGTCGGGCATTTTATTAATTAAAATTTCAATTTATCTAAAGTTACTCAGGAAGATGGGAAGCTGCCAAATTTGTTTTTTTTTCCTTTGAAAACTACATTGTGCAGTAATATTCATAGCTACACCCACTCTCTAGCAATTTTGAGTTGTGTGGAATGAGTCATACAGACATATGCATGTGTATTTTTATCTGGCTAGAAAATGTCATGCCCATAGAATTCTTGGTCTTCCAAATACACGCACTGCAGGGCTTCAGGCCTCTTACATGCATGGAATATGAGATAGGGACTGCTGTTCTGTAGTGTATATAAGTTATTCTTTAATCACCCATAAAAACTCTTCGGTACTTTGAATACGTTCTTTTAATGAAACTGTGAAAAATGATTAGAGGAAACCTCATTTAAAGTCAGAAAATCCTGAAGGGGGAGCTCTCAGGATTGTGTCCTTCATGGTAGCTAACAGACCCCAGCAGGAAGATTGCCTTCTGACCCAGGAGCAAGAGCTGCCCACTGCCTGCAATGCTGCATTGAACAAAGAACCACCACTGCCCTCAGCAAATTCCTCCTTCACCGCTATGAAAGCAAGACCCTTTGCTCTGCTCCCTGGACTTGTCTATTCTTCTCCATAGTTTGCTTGTCTCAAATTGCAATTTCTCTGCTTTTCCTGAAAAAACTCATTTTGTTGGTAAAATAACTGGCTCTTTTGCTTTTGGAAGGTCAACAAAACCTACCATCCTGTTTGATAGATTGTTGTTAGAAAGTCTAAAAGAAAAGGCTGTTATTTAGAAAATAGAATGTGAGGCTCCCTATTAATTAAGAGATATTTTGATATTTTGTTTGATTTCATGTCCTGTATAAAATAATAACATGTATGTGCAAATATAGATATCTTATGTTTGGATTTTTCCAAGAGAGTGAGGATTCTCATGAACTTCGAGTGAAAATTGTTATCAGATTGATCAAAAATATTTTTGAATGATAAGAAAGATTGATCAAAAATATTTTTGAATGATAAGAAAAATTTTAAATTGCATTTCCAAATTGCTTAATGATATTATATGATAATTATCCACTCTTGTATTAAGTGCCCCATAAAAGTAGGTTTGGCTATCATATTTCATCACAACAACTATTTCTAGGTCAGTCTATTTATGACTTCCATGTTTTGTAAATAGTTACACATTTCTAGCTTTTGTTAAGTTCTTATGACAGTTCCTTCACCCTGAAACTTCTTCACATCTTGAGAAAGTCAAATACTTTGGGTCAAGACTGTCTGACGATCCACATTAATGGTAGAGCCATCTGAAGCAAACTGATCGAACTGCTCTTGCTATACATTCTAATTTCCTTAATCATGCTGATGTAAACTGAAAATAAAGATATCTTATTTCTTCAGACAAATATCAAAACTTTGTAAGAGTAAACACTGTGTCCCCAAGTTTACACTCCCTTCACCCACTCTCACCTCGGGAAAGTCAAGCTCTTTTGACTCCAGGCCAAGTCAAATTTATTTGCATGAGATTCAAATTCCTTTGTGTTCTGACCACTCCCACCTTTCTAGCTTTGCCTCTACTATCCTGCAGGAAAGATTCTTGATTTCCTCAAGCGCTCAACACATCCCAGCTTTTGCATATGCATAGTCCTCTGAGGAAAAGAGATACTGTTACTTCAGCTGGCATATTGGTTGTATAGTTAGAAATGCGGGAAGATCGGGCTGGAAAGAGGAATTGAATCTAAAGTATGAAAGGTTTAGCCTTTTGAATTTGAGTTGCTTTTATTAAGCAATATAAATATATTTATGATGTCTTTTTAGTAAGAAAGTACTGTAGAAAGAACAGCTAGGCAGCCGTATATGAGAAAGCTCAGAAGGAATAAAAAAGTGATAAAATACTGAATGAGGAGAATGCATTTGAATGGAAAGGAAGGATAAGAGAAGGATTATTAATAAGAGCATAAATTCATATCCTAGCTCCCCGTTTACAAGCTGCATGGATTTGGACAAGTTACTCAGTTGCTCTATGCTTTACCTCATTTTACAAATGAGGATAACAAAGCCACCGCTCATAGATTTGTATGAGGATGAGAATTTAATTGAAATAATCCATATAAAGTTTTAGCGTAGGCCCTAGGTCATAGTTAGTTCTCAAGAAATATTGCCAATTCATTATTATTATTGAAATATCAAATGAATTTGACAGCATATTGGCTATGGATGTCAAGACAAAAGAAAGAATAAGAAATCATTCCAGGACTTCTGGCTTGAATGCCTGGAATAAGAATGATATCAACTGAATTGAGAGCACAAGAAGCAAAAAAGCTGGAGGAGGGAAGATAGTACAGTAATGCTTTGTTATAGTGATACCAGAAAATGATAACCGGAATCCAGGTTCTTGTTCACAGCGGTCAAAGAATGAACTCCGCAAACACACAGGCAGCAAGCAAGCAAAGTTTTTATTAAAGGAAATCATAAAGCTCCCAGGGCTGCTGGGAGGGGGGAGAAGAGCCCCCTTCTCTATTGTCCTATTGGGATTTTTATCTCTTAAAGGTGGGGAGGGGCACCAACTGGGGTCCAGAAATATGTGTTTTTTTTTTTTTTTCCCATTGGCCTTGCTCAATTACCTGTATCAGTCCTTGTCCAAAAGGGGTTTTAGGTTGGAAATGTCCCATAAATTTTATGGCTTTTTTTTGTCATTTTCTTTTCATTAGATTAAGTCACCATTCCTCTCATTCATTTTCTGTAAGTTGAGGAGTGGGCTAGAGATTTGCATTTCCTATGGTAAACAAAGTCTGTGGGGAATGCGCATTTCGTATAATAAAACAAGGCCTGTGGAGGTGTTACTCCCTGGAGCCCTTAAGCCACAAATGTTAATGAATAGCCATGTCAAAAGAATGCATCGAAGCCCATTCTCCTACACTGACTACCTGAGTTAATATTCTGCCTCAACAGTTTTTATTTTGAAAGGTTGATGGGCTGTCCGGGTAGAACTTAGTCCTGTAGGCAGAGCCCTGGTGCTTAAGAATTAGCTGCCAATTCACCGTGTTATGCATAGTTAGACTGTGACAAGATATGAACAGATAACTATTTTTAATTTTGCTTTTGATTTTTATCCAGTGGATAGCTTTCATTATCCAGTCAGCACAATCATACAGTAGGTTTAATAAAATCTAATCAAAGAAATAAATTATTTCACAACCAGGACTTGTAGTCTCATGGATACAGACTCTGAGTCATTTCTTACACTTATATAATCACATTGTATGTTTATTTGGAAGAGGAATGAAGGCATAATTTGTGCATTTTCATCTGTGGAAAAATGTCTCAGTTACCTTAGTAACACTAGAGGTGACTAAGGGAAACTCCCCGTAATCAATTCAGGGAATTTCCCCAGTGCTGACGACTCCAAGAATTGAACTGTGCTGTTTGGCTTTAGCTGGGTCCTCAATGAAAATAACATTATTCACGTCTTGGTGATTTGCCAACACATTCACCATAACAGTTATTCTAAAATGTCCTATTTTCCTCCACTTCCATCTTCCATTCCTTTACCTGTTTCTTTCTGATGATCACATTTCCTTTTCCTTTGGAAATTCAGTTTGGTTTCTCAGTCTTGCCTGTTTTACGTAGGAAAATAAGTATGATTTCTCGCGTCTCCAATCTCTACCTTGCTTTAAAATAACTCACTTTAGGATTTTCTCCTCTGCCCATTGAAAAGGTGCATGTTTTGAAAATAGGCCCTCCCAGAACAACTCCAAGATCTGGCCCCCTGGTTATCTTTTCATTTTAACATCTTCAGTCTCATTGCTTCTGCTCTTAAATGAATCTAGTCTATAGTTTCTGAATCATTACACAATGAAACGTTGTGTGTCTCATAATAAAAATATATATTAAATTACTTCCCCCAAAGATTAAAATGCACAAGATAACTTAATAATGAACACAAATAAAAATAGTTATTCACATTAGCCTTCATCCCTACTTTTAGGAAAAAAGTGTTTCTTCTTCCCCTTAACATCTTTAATTTTTGTTTTCTGTCTTGTCTCATAAGCTACTGCTCCTACAGTGTGTTGTGTATCATTGATTTTTATATTCTGTCTTGCTACAGAGCAGTTACCTTGAAATCTGACTTTACTTTTCATACATTCTTGTATGAGTATTGATCATAAAATAAGGATTAAATGACGTGTATTTGAAGCCAAGTTGAACTGAGATTCCTATTTTAAAAAGAAAATGTGTAGCAACTCTATTTTTCCTTTTTTAGTGAATCTCCATACTGTTCTCCATAGTGGTTGCACCAATTTACATTTCCACCCACAGTGTAGGAGGTTCCCTTTTCACCACACCCTCTCCAGCTTTTGCTCTGTTGACATTTTAATGACCATTCTGACCCATGTGAGGTGGTACCTCACTGTACTTTTGATTTGCATTTCTCTAATAATTAAGAATATTGAGCATCTCGTCATGTGCCTATTGGCCATCTCTATGTCTTAAAAAGAAAGCTTATAAAAAGGTAGTATCTGATCTACTTTTTGGGGAAGAAATCACTTTATGGCATTCATTATTCTTGTCTGGTCATCTGACTATATGTGCCATCTGATTTAATCATTCCATAAACACATTAAGTGTTGAGGCTAGGCATTTGCTCCTTGTTCCTATCTCATTCACAGATTAAATTTTTACTGTTAAAAATGATTTCTTTTTGTAGTTCCCCGGTGGCCTGATGGTTAAGGATTCAGTGTTGTCACTGAGGTGGCTTGGCTTGCTTCTGTGGTGTGGGTTTGATCCCCGACCTGGGGAACACTGATATGCCGTGGGTGCAGCCAAAAATACATTTCTTTCTGAGGGGAGGGAAAATAGGTAAATTGCTATTTAGTAGGTATAGAATTTCAGCCACACAAAATGGAAAAATTCTGGAGATCTGCGATACCAATACCATGCTGGGCTTATATGTAACAATATTGTACCACACACTTAAAAAATGTGTTAAGAGGGTAAATCTCATGTGCTTTTTAGCACAATAAAAATATGACTTCTATGAAACATGTGGGTCTTTCAGTCTTCACCAACTTCCTTATAAAACGCAAATGCCCATAGAAGAGGATGCATTTCGTCTCCAGGGTCCTATAATATAAGCCTTAAAGTGTGGTCCAAAGACTTCTGCCCATCTCCGAACTGTTCTTGTTTATTTGAAATGAGTCTAAAAATCAAGAGAATGCACTTAGACATTTTCACAGAAATATGACATAGCTGTATTTAAAATTTTTATTTTACAGCAGTGTACCTCTACAATTAGAGGGAAAAAAAGTCTTTTCTCACAGATAATTTGAAAAGCAATACCCTGCAGTGCTTCTCACTGGAGACTTGTTCCCAAGATCCTGTAATGCCAGAACTTGTGAATATAGCTTGATACTTAAAGGATTTTTAGTACGAGAAAATGGAAATAATTACACCGTATAATGGAGAGTATCCTTGTGGAATTCAATGCCCCAAAAGATAACATTAGCTGAAAAACTAAATAGGTATAAAAGACATGTAACTCGTTTTTAAGTCGTTGGAAAACTATGTTTTATCCATAAAGTAAAAGGTGACCCAGGTTTATCACTTACTTTTACCTCAAATTTTGGGGGTCAAAGACTCCTTTAGGAATCTGATGAAAAATACTTATTCTTCCTGAGAAAAAATCTAAAAGGTGGACATGGACAAATATTTGCATAATGATTAGGGGATGTTTATGGTTTGAGTTAGCGGTACCCTGATTAAAAGTAGTACAAATTAAGAGAATAGATCTTAAAATTTGTCATCACAAGAAAAAAAATTGTAACTATGCGTGGCCAGTGGATGTTAATTAGATTTATTGTGGTAATCATTTCACAATATATACCAATAATGTTGTACACCTGAAATGAATATAATATGTTAATTACGTTTCAGGTTTTTTTTTTTTAAGTAATGTACAGGAAGGTTTGGACATTCAGATTTCTACCAAATGGGAGTTTGTTTTAACCTTGAGCCATAATCACTTTCTTATTGTATGGTGAACACTATGAAGCATGCCTTGGTTTGCCAGGACTTGGTGAGATACAGACCTTGGTACTTGGGGAAGACGAAGTACAAAGTTAAATGGGGAAAAGCAGCAAGCCCTTTCAAACTGAAAGAAAATGCTGCTGCAACAAAAACTCATAATGCATAGATACCTTGGAAAGAGCTAGCCTCTCTCCATAGCCTCTCTTAGTTTCTCCCATCCCCACCCATCAATTAGACTCTCACTTATATCTACATGCAATAAACTCCCTTTTTACTGCCTCAATTTCTTTTCTTTTTCTTTCCTTTGCTTTTCTTCTTCTTCCTTTTTTAATGGTCACAGCCTGGGCATATGGAAGTTCCCAGGCCTGGCACTGAATCTGAGCCACAGCTGGAACCTATAGCATAGCTACAGTAATGCCAGGTCCTTTAACCCACTGCACCAGGCTGAGGATTGAACCTGCACCTCTGCAGCCACCCAATCTTTAGCTGCTCGGGGTGCTACAGAGGTGCAGGTTCTTCACCTACTATATCACAGTGGGAACTCCTTCCTCATTTTCGTAGGTGAGCCTTACTCATTTTTCATGACTCAGAAAAATAATGATAATTATGATGATAATGCTAATGATAATAATTGCTAACATTCATTGGTTGGTTTATTATGTGGCAGTTTTTATAACTTCCCCCGCCCTCCTGCACACACGTATGTGAATGAAATTTACTCTTTCGACAGCTACATAAAGGAAGTACCATTTTAGCGATGAAGAAAGAGAGATTAATTAATTTGCCCAGGACTATATTGTTGTTAAGTGGTAGAAACAGAATAGAGATTTTATCTTTGCTGTGATTTCTAAGCTAGGTTCATTTCCTTTCCTGTATGCTCTCAAAGCAGCCTGTGTTAAGCCCATCATAAGTCCTGTCATAACCATGGGTTAAAGAAAATTACAGTTCATGGAAGATTTCTGCAATCAGACCATGAACTCCATAATGGGAAGAGGCTACAAAGAGAGGAACTCAATAAATACTTGTTGAAAACAAGTAAAAATGAATGAATAAATGAATCTCCTTAATTAAAGACTATAAATAGTAACAAAAACTCTTGTTAGGAAGAAGTGACATCCTTGTTTTCCAACTCGGCGAATGAAAGATGTTTCTGTTGTATATGGAACAATGGAACAGCATTTCCCTTGACTATATTGAGAAGATCCTACAACCGTGAATTAATAGAAACAATGGAATTGATCTGCATTTCTTTGTATCAAATGAAAACTCCTACATTGAACATGAAGCTCTATCAAAATAAGGATAGTTTCCAAAGAGAAAAATCATTTAATATCTCGTTATTAATCTCTGTAGTAACAAACACTTTGCACCAAGTTTTCTTGTGATTGAGTCGTCAATCTCATTCGACTTAAATTAGTTCTAAGTGACAATCTTTTTTTTTTTTTTTTCCTTAGGGCTGCACTCGTGGCACATGGAGGTTCCCAGGCTAGGAGTCAAATCGGAGTTACAGATGTTGGCCTACACCACAGCTCATGGCAACACCGGATCCTTAACCCACTGAGCGAGGCCAGGGATCGAACCGGCAACCTTATGGATCCTAGACGGATTCATTTCCGCAGCACCACAAAGGGAACTCCCCAGTGACCATCTTGACTAATGATGTGAATTATGAGTATAGCTTTTCCTCTTAAGACCAAATTTTTGCAATGGCCCATTCACTGACATTCTTCTTTCAATTCTTCCCTTCCGATCTTTCACACAGACAGCAAATTTCTCTTAGAAGAATGTTGTCACCGTGGCACTTCTCTCCTGAAAACCTTCAATAATTTTCTCCCCTATGGGGTTAAGGTCAGATTTCTTAGCCTAATGGTCAAAGCTTCCAGAGTCAATCCAAATTTGTGTGCATCTCTTATTTCTTATGCTTCTCTTACATCACCTTTCTGTTTCCTGTTCTCTGTACATACCTTGCTCAATCCAATAAGGTACCAGGAATAACACTGAAAAACCTTTTCTCTTCCTTCCTGAATCTCCCTATTCTACTTGTCTAGTAGACCTTATATAAACTCCATCACCTCTGCTGAGGGCTCCAGATTATGCTAGTTTTCTCTCTTTTTGGTTTGTGGAATTTATTTTTGACACTATTTAGCATCTTATTTTATACTATCTGTGACTTTCTTGTTTTGTATATTTTTCACTTGTTCACACCTTCTTCTCTTGGTGGTCGGCATTGTAAGAGCAGAGACCATGTCTTAGACTTCTGCTGTATTCCATAGGATCCCTAGTTTTAATAACGAGGGTCTAATAAGTACCTGTTGAACGCATATACTTTTGCTCCTGGGGTGAATGTTTGATGAAAGTACTCAGGGCAGCACATAATTCCGGGCAGGAAACGTGCCAGGCTGAGTCATTCAGCAGCTGCAACATGTTTGCAATGCATTTCCTTATCTGGGTATGAGAATTAGGAATAAAGAAATCTCAGCTTGAAGTGTAGTGAATAAACTTGGGTTTTGTGCCTTGTTTTAATTTAATAATGCATTTTTAGAGCTGTTGCTGTGCATGATTCCATTTTTCCCTTTATTCTATATAGACAACATGATTTTGGCTGCAAGTAACAGAAATGTCCTCAGTAATAAGAAAACAATCATACCAAAAGAACAGGAAAGAAAGGAAAAATCCAGAGATAGAATGGTTTCAGATTTGGTTAATTTTGTAAATTAAGGATGTTGTCTGGGACAAAGTTTCTTCTATTTTTCTTTTCTCACGCCTCCTACCAGACCAGTATAATTCCCTTAGACTCGGCCTCTTTTTATTTTTATTTTTTTCTTTTTACAGCCACACCTGCAGCATACGGAAGTTCCCAAGCTAGGGGTCGAATCCGAGCTGCAACTGAGGTCTACGCCACAGCCACAGCAATGCTGGATCTGAGCCGCATCTGCAACCTACACCACAGCTTGCAGCAATACCAGATCCTTAACCCACTGAGCAAGGCCAGGAATCAAACTGAATCCTCATGGGACTATGTCCAGTTCTTAAACCAATGAGCCAAAATGGGAACTCCCTGAGTCTCTTTTTTAATTGCAAAATGGCTGTCATAGATTCACTTCTTTGCTGAAGACACCACAAGTATTCAGTGGGAGAAACAGAACCATTTCTTCTTAGATGACTCTATTTGGAGTGAAGAAGGCTTTTCCAGAAGCCCCTTAGCAGATTTCTTCTCGTGTCTTATTAGTTGAAACTGGATTACACGCCCACCTCTAAAGCAATACATGGAAGAAAGGATGAGACTACTGCATTTGTCTTGGCTCCAAAGGAATTCTGGTCACAGGAGATGAACAGATGGATATCAGAACAAAACTGAGGCTTTTCAGTATGCTCAAAGTAGAAATGTCTGCTAGCAAAACAACCAACCGTTGGCTTTAGACCCAAACACAGTATTAGCAATGATCCCTCTCAGAAAGGTGAGGGATGTGCCTCCCTGTCTTGTTTTCAAAGGACTGAATAGGCTAATGCATTTTCTGACTCTGGGGGATACCACCCAGCTCATCAGTGGTTGGAATTCTCTGCCAGAACACTTTAATAGTCTAAATGACCATAAATTATATATATTGTTTGCATTAAAGTATTGGCTATGACTAAGCCCTGAGGTTTCTCTAGGGCACCTTTTCAAAGTAATAAATTTTAGGCTAGATGCCTTCCTTAGCCAACTTATAAAACAGAGAGATGTTATGCTCAGTTATCCTCACCTCCTCCTTCTGTTCTGTTCGCTTACCCACCCAGATGCCCTCAAACCATCCAGCAGTCCCAAGCTATGTCAAAATCTGCTCTTAGAAGTATTCTAATGTCAGAGAATTATGCTGGAAGGTGAGTTTGAACATGTCTTCTTCTACCTAG
Organism: Catagonus wagneri; assembly: GCA_004024745.2. NCBI lineage: Eukaryota > Metazoa > Chordata > Mammalia > Artiodactyla > Tayassuidae > Catagonus > Catagonus wagneri. The sequence continues at coordinate 27,587,691 of PVHT021183710.1, read as the reverse complement.
AATATGTAAACAAAAAATTAATTTCTAATGGTAGAAACAAGGGCATCTGGTTTTATATGTCAAAATTGTAGTTATCAGCTAAGAGAGTGTGTACAATACTGTAAGAGATTTTAGGAGTTTTCTGCCACCCTATACTGTTCGACGTAAGATTAAAACTGTTGCAAATGTTTTAATTAACCAGGTAAAGTCTACGTGAATGTGTGTGTGTAAAAGTGCGTGTACGCATAATGTGTGCGAAACGGAGGACAGGTTGAAATGCATGTTTTATATTGTGATCCTAATTAGGTTTATATATGCTATCACCACCACTCAGTTTATAGCAGAGTTTCTTCAAATGCACAAATTAATTAAGTTGAGTACATAGGGACAGAAACAGGATGGTAGTGTTCTAATGTCACTTGGAAATAATTTTGTGTCTGAGAGATTGCTTCTCAAAAATGTTTTTTCAAAGATTATAAAAAAAGTAATGTCACCAAAATATTTTCATTTTTTTTTCTTCTTAAGATCTCTTTTAGCCTATATCATCATCTACTTAATTGAGCTGAATGCCACACATACAACCCCCGGAGTCACTGAACTGTTCTGATGCCTTATGAGTTTTGTGTAAACATTAAAAAAAAGTTTAACTTAGATGATGTCAGTTTTCTGACAGGTATTGTGCTGCACTAACTTCATTGTTCTTTTTCTACATTCTCTTTGGATAGACTGATAGGAAAATGATCTGTCTCTAATCTGTCAAGAAGGAATACTAATTAGAATAAAGTTTTCAACAGAATAATTTATGATTTCTAAGAATAAATCATGATTTGTTCATCAAGTCACTATGAGAAGTTGAGACATACTTTGTATATAGAGTTTTAGCTAACAGAGTAATTTAGCACAAGAAGTCTTTGCAAAGTCTTCGCCAACTCAGCTGCATCTATCTCAGTAAGAGCCCTTTCCAGTTTGGGCCCTTATAAAGTATTTAAAGGGCTATAGTTCTATTATTTTACTTACCACAGTGCACTGTATTTATTTGTGTGTTTTTCTCAACAACAAACCTTTGGGACTTGGGGAGCATTTCTAAATAATCTCTGAGAGCCCAATATTCATCCATGGATCTGGCTCACATTAGGGGCTCAATGCCAATTACAGTTGCCTTGCTCATTTTTGTCTTCTTAATTTGGATCACTTTGGGACTCAGAACTGGAATTATGCAGGACCCTCCATGAAAGGGGATAATGGGAATTAAGGCCCTGTTGTGTAGGGTTTTTCCTTTTTGTAGCCTAAATTAGACAATACTAGAGTATTCTAGTATACTAGAGTATTGCACTTACATTCTGTTCTTTCTTATCTCTGAGTTCATTCATTCAAAATGTATTTGTTTGATATCTACTGTACGCCAGTCACTGCTTCAGCCTCTGGGATTCATCTGTGAATGAAACAGACAAAACTTTGTACCTGTGGAGTTTACATTCAATTTGGAGAGACAGAGAAATAATCAAATGAGTACACAATATAATGCCAAGTAGTGAAAAGTGTCCTGAAGAAAAGTACAGAAGAGGAGTTCCCACTGTGGCACAGTGGGTTAAGAAACTGAGCTGCAGTGGCTCAGATTTCTAAAAAGGTGCAGATTTGATCCCCAGCCTGGCACAGTGGATTGAAGGATTTGGCATTGCCACAGCTGTGGCATAGGTCACAGCTGTGGCTCAGATTCAGTCCCTGTCCCTAGAACTTCCATATACCCTGGGCGAAACCATAAAAAGAAAATTTAAAAAAAAATTAAGTACAGAAGATAAAGGGACAGAAAGTTTCAAGAGATGATGCCATGTTTAGATAAAGTGGTCAGGCCATTTTTCCAAGGTGGAAATAGTTGATCAGAGACAGTGGATATCTGCAGAAAGAATGTTCTAAACAGAAAACAGTGAAGATAGCAGCTTGCGGTAGAGCATCTATAGTGCACCTGAGAATCAGCCAGAAGAATTGTGTGGCTTTAGCACAATAAGCAGAAGGAAGCATGGTAGGAAGTGTGGTAAGAGGTCATGGACATCTGACACTTTAGGATTTTGAAAGCAGTAGTATGAACCCTGGACATTACTCTGATATACACACACATATCCGTATATTAATGTATTGGGGCATTATTTTAATGTGCGTAACCACTCATCGTTTTGAACTGACTAAATGTGATTTATTTGTAAAAGAGTTACTCTGATTCTTTGTAAATTACAAACTAGAGGAATGCAAGAGTGAAAACAGACTCATTCAAAGGCAGATGACCATAATCTAGGTTTAGAGTGATGGTAGTTTGGAGTAGCAGATTAATAGCAGAATGAGCAAGGAATTGTTGGTTTCTAGATTTATTTTGAAGGTCAGCCAATGGGAAATGTGGATAGACTAGATGAAGGTTAAGAGAAAGAGAAAGTAAAGAGTGGCTCCTTGAGTTCTGGCCTGAGCAATTGAAAATGATAATATTAGTGAGATAGGTATTCTGCGCATTTGGGCAGGATGAAGGCAGAGAGGAGCTTGTTTTGAAGTGGAGAGGGAATCGAGAATTCATTATGAAGCTTTTTAAGTTTAGACACCAAAATGGAGTGTCCTAGATTTTGGGGATATGGAGAAAGCTGGTAGTTTAAATTTGGGAGTTATTTGTGCTTTCAGGCTGTGGAATCAACGCTACTCACCTAGGGATTAAGTATAGAAAAAAGAAAGGGAGCCATAAGAGAGCAAGACTTGAAGTGCTCCAAATTTGCAGGTTAGGAAGAGGAAGGTAATCTAGAGAAAAAGATGAGAGGAAGCAGCTATTGAGGAAAACCAGGAGTAGGGGCTGTCAGAGAAGCTAGAAAGCAAGAAAGAAAAAAGGTAGCAATATCTAGTGATAACCCATTTTGTGGGTGTGTGCTTTAAATAATTTCTTCCCATTTGCTGTAAATGTCAAAAAGTGAGATTGCTCTTGTGATCTAACCTATGTGTTAGAAACACTCCACATCTAACTCACATTACATCTCTCCAACCTGTAACATGATGTCTAACTGGTCCATTGTAGAAAAAGCTGTTCCTGCTTCCATCAGCTCTTAGCTAACTTACCTGCACTTGGCTTACTTTATAACATAGGGAAGGAGCCAAGATGCTTGGACTGTGTGCATTAGCTTTATTCAAACCCAATCTATGAGGAATAGTTCATCTATTTAGGTCAATTTTGCTAAAAATTTATAAATCATTTGAAAGTGCTTACAGAAAATGCCTTCTTATCTGGCCTCTCAACAACTGGCTTGATTGTTTCCTATTCTCTCCTTAAAATGTACTGACTCATGATCCTAGTCAGCAGTTACTCCCAGCCATAGTCTCTACAATGCCTGTGCCTTCCTGCTCCTTCTTGGATTAAGATGCTTCTCAAGATAGCATTTGTTTCCAACCTGTATATGGCAATTTTGTTTATCAGGACAATACCTAACTTGAAATATTTATAAATTGATATAATATGAAAACAGAATACACTGCATTGCTAAGTACTGATAAAAGTGGGTTGCTAAAATAATTCTGATGATTTGGTGTTAGAGAGATTGAAACAAAGTCCCCCCAAACCTAGTTCCCTTTTCAAGTTTATGATTAACTCCTCTATCCAAAATCTTATTCCCTTTCTTGTCTCATTCCTGTTCCCCTCAGCGTTGAGGGCTATCAAAGAAAAGGGGGCATTGAAACCAAGCAGGACCCTGCAGGGCTCTCTTGGGCATAAAATCCCCTTTGTGTCCCCTGTTTCTTGTTTATAGAAAAAGGCTTTAGTCTCCTAGGCCTTCTCTGAGCTCAAAAGAGCAGATTCAAGCAGTTACTAATTAGGGAAGTGAGGAAGCGAAGAAACAAAGGAAAAGCAGTCAGGCAAGAAAAGTAATGATAGTTTAAACAGTGGTTCAGTGATAAAACAGTCCTAGGTTCTCCTCAAAGATTAGACATAACAGTCCAGTGCAGATCTTTGAGCTGTTCTGCAGAAACTAAGACCTCCATCTAGGTAGAGGATGGTGACTTCATGCTGACTATGAGCATGTGGACTCTATACTAGTTGGAACTAGATGGTTGATGATTAAGATCCCTAAAATGGAGTTCCCGTCGTGGCGCAGTGGTTAACGAATCCGACTAGGAACCATGAGGTTGCGGGTTCGATCCCTGCCCTTGCTCAGTGGGTTAAGAATCCGGCGTTGCCGTGAGCTGTGGTGTAGGTTGCAGACGCGGCTCGGATCCTGCGTTGCTGTGGCTGCGGCGCAGGCCAGTGGCCACAGCTCCGATTAGACCCCTAG
>PVHT021183710.1:27557895-27582420 GCA_004024745.2 Catagonus wagneri | reverse complement strand
ATAAATAAATAAATAAATAAATAAATAAATAAGTTGGGACTGTGAATGATGTATTTTGGATATGAGTCACATGAGAGAGACAATATAAAACTTCAAAGAAAATGCCATGTCTGTCTCTCTATATCAAAATATTGGCAAGAAAATGCACATATATTCCATGTATTTTTTAAGTTAAAATGTTTGAGTTGTATGTATCATTTTTATTAGGTACACTGTAAAACTTTTATACCTATTACTGATTTTCTTATTATATTGGTATTTATGTGTGTGATATATATGTGGCTTAGAATAACTGATTAGTGTTATTTTAGAAGGGCAATGTTGCCACAAAACAGTCCAGGCAAAAAGAGCTTATTATGATGAAAATGTTTAAGAATCATTTGGTATCTTCTTGAACTTTTCATTCTTTTCTTGCCATTATATATTTGTTTAAAGTTTAAAGTTAAAAATATGTATGATATGCTTTACAGATTTATCTTTAACAGTATAAAATCAGGAGTAGTTATGTTTCTTATTTTAATTTTGAAATTGTATTACAAATCATTAGATTTAAAGTGCTTATTTGGAAAGCTCAAAATGAAATAGCTGAATTTTCTTAAAAAAAAGAGAGAGAAAAATTGTTTCAGAAGAGAGAAGTAGCAGAAAGAACACCGAAGAAGAATAAATGACTCCAGTTTTATTTTCAAATTCTCAGAATTAAATGGATTTGTGTCTATTTGTATAGAAAATTTTTTAAATTTGAAAATCTGTGTTAGCCGATTTTTATGTGATTTAGTGAAAAGAGAGTAGCTCAGCTCTAAGCTTAGCTTTATCGTGAATAAGACAGCAGTTTTGAATATTTACTCTAAACCAGGCACTATACTTACCCCATTTAATCCTCCTATCTATCCTTCCAGGTAACTATCCTGCACCGTCTCACCTCATCTTTTCATGTCTCAATTTCTTCCTTTCGAAATTGGGGGTAAAGTCATCTTTCTTCCCCAGAAGTGGTCAAATGAAATGCGAAATGAAAAAAAAATTTAAAAATTCTGGTGCTTTGCAAATGTCGGGTAGTGTTTATTGTTACCATCTCTCAAAGAAAGTTGGAGGACAGATGGAGAAAAACTGAGTACAGGAGCTCATTCTGGAGAAATGGCGTTGCGCTTAGTCCTCAGTCCTGGCCAGTGTCCTCCAGTCTGTCCTGTCTTGTCACCCCTCGTGTTACCAGCAAGGACTCCATGGGGCCGGACAAGGTGGCCTGCATTTTTCTGCTGCTTATCATTGGGTCAGAGAATTATCAGATTAACTTTCCTAGCAACTTTCTTTGTTAAAGGGAAGAACTAGAGGTTGTATAAGTCCCAGTTCAGATTTTAACAGGAGCTGGCTACCAGCAAGCATGGCTGTTTCATATATCTCCCAAACTCGGGAGAAATTCCTAATGAAAGGATATGACAAAATGGACACAGCAGAGAGTCATTAACTGTCTGTTAGGTAAAAGATTGGGACACTGTTTTGAAAACACATTTAAGCACATGCCTAGTTTTATTAAAGTGTGACCTCTGTGATGAGATATGTGTAGCGTTCCTACAAACAAACCAAAAACACCCACTACGTTTATATAGAAAAAAAATTCCTGAGTGAGAGATAACACAAATTTTGTGTCTTTTTCAGTAGTGTTTAATCAGTTTTTTAGATTTGTCATGAACTCAATAATTCTCAATTATATCAGCAGCAAAAAACTCTAGAGACTAGAAGTTAAAATGGATGGCCGGATAGAAGTGGCTTAGGAGTAATTAAAATTGACATTTTACTGAGCAGGAGTGAAGATGAAGCCCAAGAGTGAGTTTTAAGGCAGCCAGTGTGAACAGCAATGCTGTGTAAGTGATTCCTGAGAAGGAACTTAAGACATTTGTCAGGAGCATATCCTTTGGGAAACTCACTAATAAAGGACCTCTTCAGAACTTTTTTTTTTTTTTTCCCCAGATGTTATATGCTAGCTTCAACTTGATACCTCAGTAAGGAGGGGGGTGAGAGGAAGATAGGGGTGGAATAAGAAATATATTAAATAAATAATTTAGGAGTCCCTGTTGTTGCTCAGTGATTAAAGAACCCGACTGGTAACCATGAGGTTGCCGGTTCGATCCCTGGCCTTGCTCAGTGGGTTAAGGATCTGGTGTTGCTGTGGCTGTGGTGTAGGCCAGTAGCTAAGGCTCCCATTTGATCCCTAGCCTGAGAAACTCCATTTGCCGTGGATGTGGCCCTAAAAATGACAAAATAATAATAGTAATAATAATAATTTTAAAAACAGAAAATGTTCAAATTTCCATACTGGGGTGCCTAATTTCACCATGTCAATATATAGTGTTTCTTCAAGTTTCCCACAGTGTCCTAAATAAGTTTTTCAAAATACTTAACTGAAAAAAAAAATCAGTGCTTTTCCATCTAAAATTCAAGTCAAATCACCAAATCAAATAAAAACAATAGAGGTGAACTTTTGTTATGTTCCTGGGTTTGTTACAACAACTCATGTATGACAACTAATATCAATTAGTGAAAAATCTAAGTTTCAAAACACAGGTCTTTTCATTACAAAGGCCGTGTTCCGTTAAACACTGTGCTGACTAACAGCATAATCGTTAAATACTTATCTGGGTTGGCCTGGCACTTACTGATGGAAGATTTCCTTCTTTCTGAAGTCTTGAATTTAGTATCTTGCATGTGTGAAGCTGATTTAATGACAGCAATAATATTGTTAGCGTTTTTAGCTCTTTGTAGTTGATAAAGTATTTCTTGCATAGCTCATTTAATCATCATAATAACCCTGCAAGGTATACAGAAGATTGTCCTATCTTCCTTGTTAAAAGTGATCAATGAACCTTAAGTAAATATTTATGTCAAAAGTCCTATCGTTAAGTATAGAGCGGGAGAATATGGACCCCAGCAGACGGGTATTTAGGAGAAAGAAAGCATTAAGGTGGGGGAAGGGGAGACTGGAGGAAGATGGTCAAAGGTACAAACTTTCAGTTATAAGATAAATAAGTGCTAGTGATATAACGTACAACATGACAACTACACTTAACACTGTTGTATATAAGAAAGTTGTAAACAGAATAGCTTCTAAGAGCTCTCATCATGTAGCTCCTAAGAGCTCTCATCACAAGGAGAAATTTTTTTTCTTTTCTTTGTATCATATCTATGTGAGATGATGGATGCTAACTAAACCTATTGTGGTAATAATTTCACAACATATATAAAATAAAACCATCATGCTGTCCACTATAAAACTATACAGTGATGTACATTAATGATTTCACAATAAAACTGGAAACACCTAAAAATAATTTTTGAAAAGAAGTATAAAGAGAGAGACAACCTCAGTAGAATTCCTAATGCCATAAGTGTTTGAAAACAACATTTCAGTATATAGTTAAGAAAGTATAAGTTCCTGTGTGGCACAGCTGGGTAAGGATCTGGCATTGCAGCAGCTATGGCACAGGTCACAATATTGACACAAGTTTGATCCCTGGCTTGGGAACTTCCTCATGCTGCGGTGTGGCAAAAAAAAAAAAAAAAAAAAAAAAAAAAAAATGTGTCAGGATATCTAGGCAAAGTGGTATCCAAGAAAGAGGTCAAGTAATGATAGCATTTCCAGGAAAGAGTTGCAAGCAACCTTTTCAAAGGCTGTTGAGGGAGGAAGTGAATTCTGAGAAGTGATCCTTACTTATAAGCTCTTGGCGTCATTAATATGAGCACTGTCAGTAATTGGGGCCCAAACATATTGAGTAGACTCTTTACTGAGCAAAATTGCTAAAAGAGAAGCAAACTGACTAAGTAGCAGCAATGGGAGAATATAGCTTCAAGAGAAGAATTTTTGATTCTGGTGTGTTTATTTTTATTTTATTTTATTTTTATTTTCATTTTTTTTGTCTTTTTAGGGCCCCATCTGCTGCATATGGAAGTTCCCAGGCTATGCGTCAAATCAGAGCTACAGCTGCTGGACTGTACCACAGCCACGGCAACGCCAGACCTATAAAGCTGGGCACTGAGCAAGCTGTGCAACTGCACAGAGAGTGAGGCAGGAAAGTGTTATGGATCCTTGAGGAGAGACAAGAAGGTATAAAATACTCATGCAGCAGAATAAGAGTTAGAAAGCTGTCCAAAGGGGAGTTCCATGTTGGCTCAGGGGGTTAAGGTTCCAGCATTGTCGCTGCTGCTCAGGCTAGGTCCCTGGCCTGGGGAACTTCTGCAAGCCACCAAAAAGAAAAAAAAGAAAAGAAAAGAAAACTGTCTAAAGAAATACAGTGGGAGTGTCCCCGAGCACTAAGGGTTCACTTGGGGGTTTTGATCCTAACATTTTGTGTTTCTCCCCAGGCGTGTGCAGCTGCTCAGGTGCTGGCACCAAGTATGTTGAGAGTTGGGGTCAAACAGTATGGGGTTTTTCCCAAGCTAGTTAAACAAAGTAAGAGAAGAAAAAGTGAAAGGGTCTCTGTAGGTTATGAATAGGATGATGCATCATGGAATCTGAGTTAGGTAACAAAAGACCAGAGTGTGTCAGTGAGTTGGTTGCAGGGTCAATAGGTCTTAGATATCTACAGAATTGTGGGAATTGAGGTACTAGTAAAAAGGGGTGAAAGGTTGGAAATATTAGCAGCAAAAAAGGGTAAGAGACTACCTGCTGATAACATTAGCTTCAAAGAATCTGTGTTGTTTACATATTAGGAAAGATAAGGGTCTGGATGTTTCAGTGAGGACCAAGCAGGAAGCCCCTCCACCTTCCAGCTGAGTGGTACATGGGATGTAAGAGGAAAAAAATGACCACAGATTATTAGGGCTTTAGACAATTTAGCTTTCTCCCTGGATGGGCAGGTTTCAGACCTCCTGACAAAAGAAAGAGGCCCATGTATCCTAGAATTTCTTTAGAATTATTAAAGTGTATAGTATACATTTATGTGTGTGTGTGTATATATATATATATGCGTGTATACATACATATATATATATATATATACACACACACACACATATATGTATATAATTTTCTAGGAATAAATATTTCTAATGTTTTTCTAATAGTTTTCTATAAAGTAGAAAAAGTACAATTTGTATAAAATGTATTTTTATTTATGCATTTATCCTCTTACTATTTTATAAGAAAGTAATCAAAGGAAAAAATAGATCCCACGAAATATCAACATGAATGCTCCATTTCCGAATTGTGAAGCATAGTTACTTTTCCTCTGAGTTTCCTTATTTAACTTAAATCTTATATATTAGCACAAATTTAACATATTCCTTTTGTCACTTGAATATTCACCACTCAGCGTTTTGCAAATGACTTCGTAGTATTTTGTGAGCAATAACTTCCTTTGACTGCTTTGCCAAGCAGTTGATATCCAGATGCTCGTCAGCACAATAATGTGTTGGCATAAACTAATTATCTGCCATGTGCAACTATTTATATATCCTCACTACATTAGTAAGATATGAAAGCGGTTTACAATTCCCTTTAAATAGCCACTTGCACCTGCAGGCAGTTTTGGTTCAATAACACAGAAATGAATGATAAAGATAGGTTAGGCATCTTTGTTCTTTATGGCTTTAAGAGTTCAAATGGTATGAACAAAACATTCCCTTTCACTTTGCAGCACTGCAAATGCTGTGACAGTTTTCTTTGTACATTCCCAAACTAATTCTGGAGTGTTGTATTTTGGAAGCAAAGAAACTGGAATTCTACAAACACATAGAATTTAGCCCAAGCTTGTTACATTAATATATGCTTTTTTTTTTAAGTTTGGGAAAAGTGGAAAAGAAGGTAAGGTTAGTAATTTAATGGTGGTCAAGATGAGAGGAGTAAACGGAAGGATATAGTTTCTTAACTCCTTAGGTCTGAGTTTGAATCCTGTGTCTGCAGGACCAACTTATCTTTTAGGCACAGTAAGCATGGTGTCTGTTTCCATTTTAAATTCTCTTAAAATCCGAAAGAAACAATTTAAGAATAATGAACATATAATAGTGAATCCAACCTGGATGTTAATTATTTTATATATAGGTAGTTAACAAAAATATTCTTTTATTTTAAAGTGTTATTTTATTTTATTTATTTATTGTTTATTTTATTTTTGTTATGGAGGAAGCGGCCCACAAAGGCCAAAGTGCCAAGGGCTTATGAAAGTCATAGCATAGCTGTGAGTGGCCCTGTCGCCTTGAATGTATAACTTAACCAGGTTGAACCTGATTCTTCTCATTTTTAAAGCAAAGCTAATATCTGAAAGGGCTGTAATGAAAGGCTGGTGAGATGCTATATCTGAAGTTCTCTGAATAGTGTCATGTACAGGGTAGATGCTTGATAAATGTGACTTATTATTAAGTTTTACTAAAAATGGAGAACTTGGCTCCATGACTGCAGCCAAAATGAACTGAAGAGCTCTCTCTCTCTCTCTCCTTCTCTTTCACTTTCTTTTAACACTGCTTGCTACATCACACACTACTGCATGAAAACAGTTAAGAGATTTGGCAAATTCCATAAGAATAATCGTTTGTAAAGGTAATTGATAATGTTGTAAATTAACTGCTTATTTTAATTACTTAGCCATTAAATGGAAATATCTTGGGTTGTTCAGCCAGGTTCCTTAGCTTATGTGGAGCCCAGGTACTACAAGGACTTGCTGTCTATTTATATGTTTTTTTTTTTAATTTGGATGCTTTATAAATGAGTGAAAAACCTACAATTTTTAACCAAATTCTTAGAATGCGAATATAGACTATTTGTTTTAACTTGAAAAAAGACTATTTATAAACTCTTTACTTCTACCATATTAAATATGATGGGATTCTTATGAAAAGTAATTGACTTGAGAAATTAAAAGTCAGTCATAGTAGTTCCCCTTCCTGGGCACCCAGTGGTGGCTGCCAGGGTTCATCCAAAAAGAAAAAACCAGAAGCATTTCTTTTTTTATCTACTACTTTTTAAGAAAGAAAAGATGGAGAGTAAGAGGAGAAAAGGGCCTGGACATTAATTTTCTCCAAATAGACTCTGAGGTGAATGTCAATCTATTAATGGGGGCAATGTACACCTTCCTGAGGCCAGCTGGTATGAGGCTGGGCTTGGTTTCCTGTTCTTGCCGTGTTCTAGCCTTCCCATCCCTGGTTACTAACTCATTAATCACACCCTCCCCCAAACAGAGAATCTAATAAAATCTAATGAATTTTTTGGTGGGTAGCTTAGACTTGCTAACCTTTCATCTTTCTCTTGAGCTGTGATCCGTGGTTATAAATCTGTAATCCTTCAATTCCAGCCTTGCCCACGTTGGCATGTGCCATGGTGAGCTCTCTTTGGGGAAGGATGCTTAGACTTAAAATATCTCTGGTTCTGACTTATGTCCCAGCAACCATGTTCAAGAGCTGCTTTCCATATTATCTATAAGTTTTCTAGAAATAAAGTGCCTTTTCCACCCCACGGTCTCCTAACCTGCAGTGTAAGTTTCTTTTCCCAGGGAGGCCTTGTTCAAGTTCAAGAGTCTAGGTCTAGATGTCAGTAAGTTTTCTGTACCTCCTCCAGCCAACTTGTGTCATATTGCTACGTTCAACCCTATGCCAAGTGTAAAGCCCTGGCAGCATTTTCTTAAATACCAGCTGCTCACTCCTTGTTTTCTCATTTTCAGACTCTACAGTTCCTGTAAAGTATTTCAAATTACCCAAGTGTGCCAAAATCAATTTGGTCCCTTGGTAAATCAGGTTCTTTTGGTAAATATCAGTAACGACCCCTGGTTAGAGGCAGCCTCTAGTCTGCAACCTCTCTCTCAGATGTTGTCACAATGAAAGTAAATCTTAAGGCTAAATCTTCCAAAAACAGAAGATAGTTATTAATAAGCAGGCTCAGTCACAGAACTTCTTCAGCTCAATTAAGAGAGGTTCTTTTTTTTTTTTTTCCCTCGGGTTCACTGATCAGCATTATCCATGAAAAACACTCACTCTGAATGGGACACAAGAAGTTCCAATGGCAGGAGCTGCAGTCTTTGTCATTGGATCAGGTGCAAGATGTCTCCGGGTCAAAGGCTTTAGACATGGCACCCTGCTCTAAGGGCACTGGCTGTCGCTGAGCTTGGTCTTCTCATATCTTATCCAGGCAAGGACATGGGATTCTGTTAAACTTCTCTTTACTTTTCACGTATCGCAAATCCTACTGCTATCACCAACAAAATGTTATTTCTCATAAGGCTTATGCAAATCAGTTAATCCAAAGGGGTTGATTCATACTGAGACATTTCTTAGGCTAATTAACTCTCTCCAGAGTGTTAGTTAATTTAACTTGTCCATACACATATATACTATTGATACTGAAATATTTAAAGTTAATTACAACCAGGAAATATAATGAACAAACCCGTTTGTGGGGTGGTGGTAATGAGAGGATTCTTTAGTAGTTTCCTAGATGACTTAATAAATAAAGCCAATGAGATCTTGAAGTTGTTCAACTTTATAGATCAGACATAGTCCTAGGTGGATGCAGACGGTTGGATAACTTTAGAGGGTATTTATGGTCCCTTGTAAATACTTGAGTTTTTGGTTCCCTAAAGACAGAATACTTCTTCACCCATTAAACTCTGTAAGACTTCTCTAGGATTATGCTATTTAAGGGGCCAGACTCTTTTTCAATGTCAGATAAAAAAAAAAACTTAGAACATCTAAAGGAAGAAATAAGGAAATGAGAACAGAGAGCTAGAGGGACACAGAGTTCAAGATTGTAGCCGCCAGCCTATGACAGAGCCATAGCAACGCAGCAACCTACACCACAGCTCACGGCAATGCCGGATCCTTAACCCACTGAGCAAGGCCAGGGATCGAACCCACAACCTCATCGTTCCTAGTCAGATTTGTTAACCACTGAGCCATGACGGGAACTCCCAAGAGAGGGGATATTAAAGAGAGAACCAGAGCAGGAGTCAAATGTGGAAAAATTGACTGCCATCCCACTTATCAAAGCCAAGTATTGGTTGGAACTTAATCTCAACCAAAGAACTCTGTCACAATAATTATAAGGGCAGATCAGAACAGAACCCCAATAAGTTTAACTTGAGGTCAGGTAATCAAACCTGCTCCAGGACACTCTACACTGTTTTGTTATAGTTATTTTCAGAGCTTAGGATGGGGTCCATACTTGGGTGCAATTAAACAACTAACGAAAAATATTATAGGAACAAAATGGCACCTCCTTGCTTTAGTGTTCCCCAAAGTTTTATTTATTCTTAACTAGTATTAAGAATAGTTAAGTCATTGCACTAATATTTTCATGCAGTAAAAATCAGTGTTTCTACTGCACATTTTAAGGTATTTTTCTTTCCAAAGCCACCTCCATATTTTGTTCAGATACCCATAATTCCTACCAAGTAATAGAATAAAAGTCAACACCCAAGAGTTCACCTGTATCAGTAGAGAGACCAGTACATTAGAATTTGGTTCTGTAGACAATTGCTTAATAATTGGCAGGCAATGATACCTAAATAAAGAATCCAATCTATTCTTAATTAGATTTCATTTCATTTTATTTTTGCTTTCAGACACTTTGATCAAATTTGATTAATGTGAGTTATTGTTGTTTAGTTCGGTATTATTTTGTGAGTTAAATCCTAGAAATATTTTAAGACAATCCTGTGACAAAAGACATGAAATGTGCTAAAACACCGGGAAGTTCCTCTGCTAAATATATGCAACATGAACAAGCAATATCAACATTTGTATTCATAGAATTATCGGGTAGGAAGGTATTTATCTCCACGAAACACATGTTTTTACCTCTCCAGGTCAATTTGTTTTACGATCTTATGACCAATCTCTGGTATAATCATATAGAATAGCAATGTTCATTTGACCTCATTATCTATCCATGTATCCTTTTGTCCTTCCTTTCAACAAATTTTTATCATGAACTCATTCCTATGCTACACAGAAGGGGATATAGAAATAAATCATTAGCTTCTGCCCGCAGGAGTTCACCTTCCACCTGGAGAGATGGGTGAACTATTTTTGCAGTGTAGGGTGACAGTGCAAGCAGACGATGGCTGGTATGAGAGAACCAGGGAAGGACACTCACGAACATGGAAGATGCACACAAGACCTCTTATTGTAGGGTTTTGTGCAGAGCTCACATCTGTCATCAAACTCTTTCTTGAAGGTATTCATCTTGTTTTTGCCTTTTTTTTAATTTAAAATAAGGCCTAGGTTAGTGCTTTACCTGCTATAAATCGTATATAAAAAAAACCACATTTTTTTCAATTTTCCTTTTGAAAAAGAAGATAATTTGATTTATCATGGATTTTTTTATATTAACTGATCAATATTCCCATAGGAACTAGAAAGGAGCCTTCCCAATAGAAATTGTTAAGGAAGAGATGTAAGACCTATTCTATTACACGGCGTGATTTTTCTAAATTGCTTCCAGACCATACATGCAACTCCTTCACTTAATTCAGAGGCTGGCAAATGTTTTGTCTTAAAGGATCAGATAGAAATGTTTTAAGCTTTGTGAGCTGTGTAGACTCCATTGCAATCCCTCTGTCTGCCATTACAGCATGAAAGCCGCACTTAGACAATACCTAAACAAAAGGGCATGGCTATGAACCAGTAAATTTTTATGTTTGGAAACAGGTGACAGGCCAGATTTGTGCAGCAGCTAATTTACTGAGTCCTGAGTCTTACTTGACCAGTTCATATCATGCTATAAATATAGGTACATACAAATGTGCAAATATTAATTGTTTTATATTTATATTATGTAAAATGCCTTTCTCTGAGCACACACTTGGATTTATAGGGATGTGGGACAGAAAAACAGTTCTTTGACTTAGGAGCTTAAGATTTAGGAATAACTGATACAAAAAGAAACTCCCCATTTGTAATAATCCTAGAGAAATGAGTCTCTTAGTAGATAAGTTTTCATAATATAAGAATGTATAAGAAATAAAAGGCATCTTATATTCTATCCACTACGACCCCTATATGGCAAAAATTCTTTTAGAATACTTATAGATCCTTCATCCAGATGGTTCATGTGGGACTTCTCATTAGTCCTGTATTCAAGCTAAATAAGGATAAATCTCTCCATTCTAGGCAGAATATACTAAGGCAAGATAAGTTGGGATGATGAATTCTTGAAGACCAAACTAGGTTTTCTACATGTGGGCCTAGCCTTTGAAGTCAAGAATCCACTGGCTTCCACCATTACCAAATGCTTCTGGATGTGCAGAAACAGCTTTCCTCATTGTGAACCAATGCATGGCAATTTTTCTTATAATTTCCTTTTGCTCATCTACCACCCACAGCCCACCCTCCTTCCCCACATGGTACCAACAATGTGTTCCCTCTTCTCATTTCTCATAAACACAGAAGCAGTGACGTGGTATTGATCTATTAGTTCTCCATAGACTATGAATTTAGCAACAATCCAAGTTACTTGACTACAGATTTGTCTGTAGGGATGTGAGATGCTAGTTTTGAAAGTGACATTGTCCATCTAATCCTGTGTTTGTTCCATATTTGTTTATCCTTTTATGTGTTTTAGTGACTGTGGCTGTCAAGCAGTGTACTAATTGCAGGGGATACAAGGTTAAGTGAAAATAAGTGTGGTTCCTGAACTCAGTTTTCTTACCTACTTCTCATTCACTTTTTTAAAAATGATTTTTATTTTTTTATAGTTGGTTTACAGTGGTCTGTCAGTTTCTACTGTACAGCAAAGTGACCCATTCATACATATATGTACATTCTTTTTCTCACATTAGCTTCTATCATGTTCCACCACAAGTGACTAGATATAGTGTCCTGTGCTATACAGCAGGATCTCATTGCTTATACACTCCAAATATGATAGTTTGAATCTATTAACCCCAGACTCCCAGTCCATCCCACTCCCTCCTCCTCCCCCTTGGCAACCACAAGTCTGTTCTCCAAATCCATGAGTTTCTTTTCTGTGGAAAGGTTCATTTGTGCCACCTATTAGATTCCAGAAATAAGAGATATTCTATGGTATTTGTCTTTCTTTTTCTCACTTACTTCACTTAGTATGAGAGTCTCTAGTTCCATCCATGTTGCTGCTAATGGCATTATTTTGTTCTTTTTTATGGCTGAGTAGTATTCCACTGTGTATAAATACCAATTCTTCTTAATCCGTTCATCTGTCAATGGACATTCTCATTCACTTTTAACATTTCACAGTTGCTCTCCTGGTCCCTGTCCCAGTCATCCTTTTTTTCTCACCCCTTCTCTTTTTATCATTTTTCCATCCCATTTCTGGGACCTGTTGTGTGCTTTGGTCATTCACGCTCCCGCTGGAAATCAGTGAACACCATACTCCTTCCTCCTCAGCACCACATCCAGTGTCTGGGCTGCTTCAGGGCGGGATGAATCAGAGGTTCAGAGGAAGTGTTCTTGTCAAGAACCACCTCAGACTTTGTCTCAACCCCTCTGGATGTTTAGGTGGAGAAAGCAAGTGAAGAATGGTTAAGGGATAAAGCACAAGTGTTACCAAAAACCAAAGAAATCAATTGGTTCAGGCTGAAGTAAACAACTGTTTATATGCTGTGATTTCAGGATGGTTAAGAAAGTCTCCCTGCCAGATAATATTGTATGTGCCACTCCATCACTCAGTATTTTATACACACACACACACACACACACATACACACACATATATATGTGTACACACACACACACAACCAAACTTTCTTTTCTCTTCATCCCTCAGTGGTCAGGAGAGGCCAAATTATTCTGTGGTTAAACAACAGCATACTAAATTTTAGAGACTTAACACATTTATTTTAGTTCACTCTGTGTGTCCATTGTAGGTCAGCTAGGAGCTCTGATTTTTGTTGCCCTTCTTCAGGGACCCACTGAGCGACCATTTGGAGCAGCGCTGGTTACAGCCAGGTAACACAGGAGGCAGCATGGTGAGTGAACGCAGCAGCCTCCATCTGGAAATGGCCCGTGTGTCTTGTGCTCAACTTTCATTGGTCAGAGCAAGTTCCACTGTCACCTCTGATTTCAAGGAGAGTCAGTAAATTCAATCTGTTCATATATCGAGGCTGGAAACTGGCACTATTTGTTGGACAGCACTAATATCTGTCATAAACCTCTTTTAAAATAGCTTTGGGATCCATCTTGGCTAAAAGCTGTGCACTCAGATCAGGGGAGGGCCCTAGGTCTGGTCAGGTATAAAAAATAAGACAAGATAATTGGCCAGAGAAGACAAAGACCCAGAAGAACTATCCTATAAAAGTGATTTAAATCACCTCTCTGGCACGCTCCTCATTCAGAGGGACACCCGTACTCTCCCTTCTGCGTTGGCTGTGTACTACTGCTTTACTTCTGCCTTAGATAAACAGACCAGTTCTCTGTATTTCTGTGCTTTCCCACATGTTGTACTGTGTTTCTAACAGTAAATTTTATAACTCTTTTTACAGTCCAAAAAAATAGCTCACCTCAAAAAATAATAATTTGTTAACTCCTAACTCATAATTCAAAAGGTCTCTGATCTTCCTCTTCCAACTGAGTAGCATGAAAATATCAGATACCCAGAAGCCACGGGAATAGCGATTTGTAACCATAATTTAATCTAGGGAATGGCTGGCAGGGTGCTGGAAGCTTCTACGTTGATTACTGTCATTGGCTTGCCAGATGTTACAGACATGAGTCTCTTTTAAAGGGAAGATCCAACATGTGGCGATTTCTCTATTACAGGAAAACCAATAGACTGTTCAGAGAGAAAGTCACTTGACTTTTCTATTCAGTTCCTATAATGGATCATGTAATACACCTGAGTGGATTTAATAGCATGGTTTTTAGAGAGACCGACACACAGACACACAGACAGGGAGCCCATACATATTTGGAGCAGAGGCCCTCATAATCCCATTGGACTAATCAGACACTTATTTGTCTGTATGTACTCTTACAAACACGCCGTCTTCCATATGCTAAAGACAGTGTGTGCACAAAAGCAGACTTATTCTATATATAAATTTCAAGAAATTGGGAGGAAAAGGGGACATTAGAGAACTAACAAAAGATGGAAATGCAGGCCAAGCTGGAATAAAAAGGAGGGCATGGTATACTAAAAGGAGGACAGGGGAAAAAAAGGAGCCGAAAAAGAGAGAATGAGGGAACCCATGTATTCATGAGGGAAAAAAAGGCAACATAAGAGAATGTGGGTGTATGAGAAGGGCTCTGACCAGTTATTCTGTGAAGATGGGAACCTGCATGTTAGTGGGAAAGAGTGGCTGAGAACATAGGGGGAAAGATAAGAATCAAAAAATTTAATAAATTCAAGGGTGAGGTGTGTGAATACATCTTATCTACTAAAGGTTGACACAGTGAACTTAAAAGCTTTCAAATAAGTCAGTGATAACAGCAAAGGTCACACAGCGTTGTCTAAGATCCAGGTACTGTTCTGTGCCCCTGTATCTTCTCCTAGAACTGTCACTCAGTCCCCATGAACTTGGTTCTCCGATTACCCTTATTCTACAGGCAAGAAAACTAAAGTATCAGGAGGTTAAGGAATTTATCAAGGTTGCTTAGTGAGTAAGTAGTGGAACTAGGACTTGAACTTAAGTGGTTTGCACCAGAGTCTGAGTGCTTAATCACTAGTCTCTTGCATCTGATTTCCTCTGAAGAAAGTACTGTGTCTCTCACATACATTTGAAGGCACAGATGCTTATATAGTCTCTCATTTATTCATTAGGTTGTTCATTCACTGATTCATTCTTTTTTTTTTTTTTTTCATTTATTCCTCAAGAATTTCCTGAGAGATTACATTTGCCTGGTTCTATGCTAGGCACCTGGAAGGTAAAGGTGATTACGATGAGGCTCACAGGTGTGAGGTAAAGAAGTTAATAAATAAGTTCAACGTGCTATTCTAGGCTTCATGTTAAACGTTTGTGCAAAGTTGAGCAGGCACACAAAAGGACGGTATGAACAATTATATCTGGTTGTACAGGAAAAAGTTTATAGGGGTGAAGCTTGAAGTGCTCGTCAAGCAGGTGAGGTGAAAATGGCATTCCGATTAAAGGGGGTGATGAGAGCCAAAAGTGCAGGGACATGACACTGTTGGGTGTTGAGAGAAACAAACATGTTTCTTTGTAAGGAGAGTAGAGAACGGGATGATGTTGAGAAATGAATGCTGATTGTTGGTGTGTGTGTGTGTGTGTGTGTGTGTGTGTGTGTGCGCGCGCGCGCGCGCATGCGCATGCATGCACATACATGTATATAACAGGGTGTCTGTGGAAAGATCATAGTTGAGACTAGAGATGTAAATGGGTCAGATATGATGCACAAGAGTGTGAACCCTTTTTTTTTGTCGTTTTGCCTTATCTAGGGCCGCACCTGCGACATATGGAGGTTCCCAGGCTAGGGGTCTAACAGGAGCTGTAGCCGCCGGCCTACACCACAGCCACTGCAACGCGGGATCCGAGCCGCGTCTGCAACCTACACCAGAGCTCACGGCAACGCCGGATCCTTAACCCACTGAGCAAGGCCAGGGATCGAACCCACAACCTCATGGTTACTAGTCGGATTCGTTAACCACTGAGCCACGACACGAACTCCCTTTTTTTTTTTTTTAATCAACAAAGCATTTTAAATAATTGAAAGATACCATCAGATGGGTTTGGAAAACTTTGGTTGGTCCTGTAGAAAACAAATTGAAGAAAACAGATTGGAGGGAGAGAATCAGTTAGTTGGTTACTGCTTACTGATACTCCAATAGTCCAAGTGAGGACAGAGTAGAGGAGATGGTAGGATGGGGAAATTGTAACAAGTGCAATAGATAGAGAACAGGGAGACATAGGAGATATTTCCTCAGCAACAGTAAATGCGTTTAAGCTGGTGTCTGTGAGTGTGGGTGGGCATAGGAGGCATGTGGAGAAAAAGAGAGTCCAGAATGACTCCCAGTTTTCAGGATTTTGGTGAGAGGATGGTGGTAAGATAGCAAAAATCAGAAGAGAGACCTTCTGAGGACAGAAGGTGACCATCAGTGATGTACAGTGAGCTGGAGAGAGCTTTGAGAATCCCCAGTATATTATAGCTGTGACCGCCCAAGTTCATAGCCTTTTAAGCTCTGGAACCGAGGCTCCCAATTTGTATTCTGAAGTGCTTAACTCTATAAAGAAATCAGCAGTTATTTATTGGGCATCTATGAGCAAGTTACTCTGGCAATTAAAAGATGTCTCTAGAAAGGAGAGATGGTATGCATATTATTATTTGAATTTATTTGATATCCATAATTAATTTTCCATGGTATTATTCACTTTCTCTTAAAAATGATTGGTTTCAATTTTCTCTTTCATGTCTCTCTGACCATGACATACACCTAGCCTGAGTGTATTTTCACTTATTTCTTCACAATATGTACGCCTTCTCTTCCTCTCATGGTAGAAGAGCTTTGATGCTAAAAATGATACTGGAATAATCCTTCAGTTGGGACCAATCTTCCCACCTGAAATGTATGTAAATAAGCTCAAATTAGGTTATTTGAGCTAACTTCAAAAAACCTGGACTTCCTCTAGCTTCTGACTTTGTTATTGTTTTTTTCTGCGTGATTTTTGCCTGATGAGTTGTAATTATTAAGAACATACCTATATAAAATACCTATTCTTTTCATTCTGTATATAAAATTTTCCTTGTCCTAGGGGCTTCTTAAGTGACTTTATGTGGCATAGAAGGTACTTAAGCATGTTCTTAATAAGAATCCATGTATTAATTGTTATATGGTAACAATTAGATTTGTCAGTTATTAAAGGAAACACTCCCTTGTTGCATTATTTTTCTTATGCGGTTGTTACTACTTAGTAAATGAAGCATTGTTTTAGAAACCTCAAGTTTTTAGAGTACATGTATAGGCTTTGATGTTAATTTGTTTTCAATTAACATCATATGTCATTTCATGCCTTTTTTTTCTTTTTTTTTGTCTTTTCAGGGCCGCACCTGTGGCATATGGAGGTTCCCAGGCTAGGGGTCAAATTGGAGCTGTAGCCACCAGCCGACGCCACAGCCACAGCAACGCCAGATCCAAGCCGCATCTGCGACCTACACCACAGCTCCCGGAAACGCCAGATCCTTAACTCACTGAGCGATGCCAGGGATGGAACCCGCAACCTCATCGTTCCTAGTTAGATTCATTAACCACTGAGCCACAACAGGAACTCTGACTTTGTTTTTTTTCTTTTTAAAATTATAGTCGATATACAATGTCCTGTCAATTCAATTTGATGTAAACTATTCTAGAACCATATTGCTTGGACTCTATTCCTGGCTTTCCCACTGGAATACCTTGAACTACTGTAACCTTTCTGTACCTCAAGTTTTGGATCAGTGAAATGGGAATAATGGTTTAATAATAAACCTTTTCCTTGTGAAGATTAATTAAATAAATAACATGAAAATATTTAGAATGGGATCTATAATTTTATACTATTGAAGACATTATAGGTTTATAGGGATGATTTTCATTATTATGATTATTATTTAGGGAACATGCCTCGCAGGCAAAAGCTGCCAATCATGTATCAGCTTATCCTTCAATGAAATGCACAGAATGTTTTCCGATAAGGGAGGTTTTGGTTTGCATTAGTGGAATGTTCTCTTTGTTTTAGGAAGCAATTGAATAATGTGAAAATAAATTATATTTATAATTTCAGAAAGGAATAGCAAAAAATTTCCTTGTAAATTACTGTCTATATATGTTTGATGTAAGCAGTTAGTTTTTAAAATCTTAGGAGGTGATACGATATCTTGAATGCATGATCTATTTGATTTGCAAGTTGGATAAGGGTTTATAAAATTATTTTATAAACAGAGTAACTGAAGAAGGTAATGTTCATAGTTTATCTGAGCTAGTATATGTGATATATTTAGCGCTAATGAAATGTGACCTAGATACATTAATGTAACAGAGTAGTTTGGAATTATTTGTTTATAGGCTAGTTACTCCCACTTTCCAGCTGTTTCTTTTTGCAAAATCTTGGAGTCTAGTGGACATATTAGAACTATGCATCTAAATTCAACTTACAGGGAAAAATGGAGCTTGACCAAGCCCTGGTTTTGACTTGAGAATTAACAAGTAGCTATTTGCTTCAGTTTATTTTTATTTTTTAATGATAATGTGGTGACTCTGAATATGTGAGAAGAGACTTGCACTGCAAGCACACTGAAATTAGTAAAGCATTTTGGGGAAAAGTACAGAATAGTATTTAGTTTTGTGAAAAAAGGATAATCTACATTTTAGTTCCTATTTTTTCACATATATTCAAATTTGAATGAATGACTCAGGAAAGTATGTAAAGTGTATATACATTTATTATATGAAATACATGCTATTATTTTTAAATCTGTAAATATGATGAGATGCTATTCTTGTTGAAGTAATCCTGGTACTTCAAAATATGTAAAAATCACTAAGCCCAAATTATGTGGTAGTGAAACTAAAACCATTTTGTAGAAATGTGTTACATAAATGCTATTCTCATTAAAATCGTTATGCCTATTTTATTAGCTCAGATGTCTATCTTTCTGTAGACAAATATCTATATCTGAATGCATATAGACATATATGTAATCTATAGGTATATCTATTATATATACCAAGATATACATATTGTCTTATAGAACCTAAAGATTCATGAGGTCCCCTTTACATAGATTACGGAGTAGTAGTTCCCTGGAGCAGTAGTGCCAAGTCTCTATATAGCTGAGCCCTAAAAAGGAAGCTCGACAAAATATCTGCTAAAAAACATGAACAGTTTTGTGAATTTTAAATTTTAAATGAATTTTAAAACTGCACAATATTGTGAACTATCAGGAAACAAAATCAGACAAAACCGTGATCTCCCAATTCTTCATTTTCTTTTTTTCTTGGTCCTCATGTGGAAATCGCCTTAGGGGTGTGGTTTTTAGGGATGGGAAATACATAAGAAGTGACCCCCTCACACACACCCACACACACCAAATCCAATTTATGGGAAAGTAATTCAAACATGTTCAAACAGAATGTTCTGCATTGCCTTAGCCTGGGCAGGAATGGATTTACTGGCAAACCAATAAGTCGTCAGTTCTTCTACAGGGACTGCTTGCCTTAGGACCTGCTCCAAAAAGAGTGGGTGGGAAGAGCTTAGTCATGACCTACACAGGCTAGCTCTCAAATCACAGGCAGTTCAACTCTATCACAGCGAGGAAAGAAGGAAATCAGGCTGAATTTGTCAGAGATTGGTAGAAGCTGGACAATCCTAGAAGAAATTGATCTGGACTAGTAACAGTGAAATATCATTGTAGATATAGCAATAAAAGTAGAAGTCTGCTGTTTGCACTCAGCTTTTCTGATTTCCATTTCCTCTAATGTGCTTTGAAGTTTAAATCACAGCTACCCAGCTTCAATAAAATTGCAAAGCATTTTGTGGGGAAGAACTAAAACGCATGGTTTTATGATGAATTTTTTGAATCCAGCTTTTACAGAGTCTCTCTCAAGTAAGTGCCTATCTAAATCTATAGACTGTCCTAACATAATTTTTTAAAAAGTAGATAGTGAAAATCAGCCAAAACAGCTTGAACTTTGTGAAGTTTCACATAAGTGGGTAATATGGCCAAATGAGATCTCAAATTTATTAAGGGTGCTAATGAGAAAGGCTAATTTTTTAGAACTAATTCCAATAAATACACATTTTGAGATAAAGCAATTAAAGCTAAAATCCATAATTCATCATTAGAATCCAAGGAAAAGACTACAGTGGTGTAAGAACAAGCAATGAAGATATTTACAAAAATTGTGACATTCACGAAAGAGAAATTTTGTAGCACAACAGTTAAGGTTGGGAAGAAACCATGGGCTGTTCAACTTCCATTATCAAAATATAAACAATTTAGTAATAATATAAATAGCAAAGTCACAGAGATCTTAATGAAGATTGACTCATAGCAATGGGAAAGAGGAAAATACAGTAGGGAAGTGAAGTGTTCACACGGAGTAGAAGGTGTTTAGAGTCCCTAGTTGCAAGGTTTTAAATGGCATGCTTTTTATCTCTGTGAATTTCAATTAGACTTTGCAGTGGACAAGTCAGGAAGGGAATATTAATGATGGAGGAGAAAGCTGGGTGGTGTTCCATCCTTCACCAAGGCAGCTAAATAGAGCAAGTGTTTGTTTAGGTTGTAGCTTATTAAATGCTCATGCAGAAAGTGGTGATTAATAGGTTAAAAAGAACAGCTTGAAATATTTACAATGTAAAGGTTTTACTCTCCTCACATAATCTTCAAAGCAAAGCTAAAATTTACTATAGATTAGAAGAGATTGTTGTTATGAAAACTGCACCTTCTAGGAAAAACATCTGAATTTGGGGTTCCTAAGGAAAGTAGTGTTTGATATATATTGACTCTGAATGTAAAAACAACAGAAACATATCAGCATACTTTTTTCCTTTCAAAATGTCTGATATTTATAACAACTTCTTGAAGAGACAAACACCCTCTTTGTTTTGTCTTAGTAGGATATGCAATATATGTCTTATGTGCAGTACAAAGAGGAAAATGTCTCTTTTTTTGTTGTTCCAGTTGCACATTTGGATTTCACCGCCTCAGATAAAAAATAGAAGAGAAATGAGATAGATCAAACGCAATGCTGAAAGTGTGCGGTGGAACTGAAATTACAACAGGTCTCTACGCCAGCAAAAACCCCTAAAAGGGGAAAATCTCAAAACCGGTTCTGTTCCCCTTACCGAGAATGAACTTGAAAAGGTAGCATAAGCACAGCAGTTCCCTTTTTGCTGGGGGGTGGACGCGGGTGGGGGGCGGGGTGGAGGTGGGTGGGTGGGGGATGGGTGAAGACGTAAACTTTTTCAGAGCTGTTGCTAGATTTTGGTCAGCAGGTAGGGAGGAAGCTTGTGAAAAGAGGTCGCGGAAAAGAACCGCTGAAAGTGAGCGTATTTCCCAAAGTGTTTAATATGCAAATGAACTTTACTGACCGGCTCCAGGGAAGTCTCCAGCCCTCAAGAGTTTTAAAGGTAAATTGGTTCAGATTGCAGGAATGTGGAGGAATGAGCGGTGCGTGTAGAGGTCTCAGGAAATGAAAGAAACTTCCTGTTGTCTGATTCCACGCAACATGCCTTGAACTTGGTCCTGCGAGGATGCGCTGATGACCAACTACTGGCGTGATTAGTCCCCTCGCCCTCCAGCGGGAGCGGTCCCTCTCCTCGGCAGCGACGTCGCTCCACAACAGGGGCACGTTGCGGGGCGGGTAGGCAGCAAGGCGAGGCTGGGGGTTGGGGTTGGGGGTATCTAGGGCTGCACAGACTTAATGCATTCCCGACTGCGCACCAGTACCCACCCGCAGCCCCCTGAGAAACCTCGGGGCCTTGGAGGAGCCCCATCCGGCGGCCGCGGGGGCAGTCCGTGGCGGCGCGTGGGCTCCGTTCCTCCGGCGAGGCGTGGGCGCGGGGAGCGATGCTCCGAGCGCACCGCGCGCTCGCGGCTGCCCGGGGCCATGCCTCTGCAGGTGCCCAGCGGACAGCGGGCTGTTACTCGAGTGGGGGTAGGGGGTCCCTGCGCCCGCGGGAACCTCGTCAGCCCTCCTCTTGGGCCTGGCTCCTCCTCCAGGCGTGAGGCTCGTGCCCGCCGCTGCTAGCGCGCACCGCGCCTCCGCTCGCTTCCCCCCGCCCCGCCTGCTTTTGCCAACGCTTCCCCCTCCTCCTCTTCCTCCTCCTCCGCCCATCACCGCCACTACGGACGCCTTTGCCTCCTTTTACTCCGCGCGCCGCCGCCGCCGCCGCTCCTCCCGTTCCTCTCCTTTGGCTTCCACCAGCCTATCGCTCCTGCTCGCCGGGCTGCTGCAGTCAGTCTCTCCCTCCCCCCCCTTCTCTCTCTCTCTCCTTTCTCAAGTTTCCTGTCTTCTCGGGATCAGGGCAAAGGGAGGAAAACACCCAATTCTGCTTGCTATGTCAGGTAAGGCTGCACACGTTGGTCCCAACAGGGACCTTGCTTTCCCATTTACCTTTGCCTCCCTTGCGCGGCTCATCCCCCCGCCCCCATTCACTCTTCGATGCTCCCAGGCAATCCAGGAGGCTCAGGTCGCCCCCTCCTCACCTGCACCTTTAAAAAACAATTTACATACTCCTTATCGGAAACCTATTTGCAACTACCCTAAGATCCGAGACGCTCGCCCGGCAGCACGTTAGACTGGCTCTTTTAGTCTTCAACTTTGCACACTGTGACCGCTGTTGCCTGCCTGCCTCTGCTGGATCCCGGAGCCTCACGCTCCTGCTGGGATTGTGGTCTTTGGATCCGGAACAGCTGTCAAACGCGTCGTTTCGCAGCAGTTAATCCGTACCCGGCTGCCTCTGAGACGTGGTCGTGGGCAACTGTGGATGGGCAGGGAGGGAGGTTATTTTGTTTTTATTTCAAAGGGAATAAACTAGTGGAGACATGAGGACAGCAGTTCACTGTAATGAAAGAAGAATAATCGAAAAAAGTGGGCTAGCTGCCCCTTGCTTTTCCCGCTGTGGGTGCGGGGGTGGTCTTGGCTGAGGGGATTGTGGCGTGAAGTACTGGTCTCTCCTCCCTTTTTTCATTCTCCCCTCTAACCCATTCTTTCCTCCAGCTCCTATGTCAGTGCACAGTCCCCTGTGTTATTACGTGTGCACAAAATAGTGTTTGCTGACGATGGGGCTGGGGGAAGTTCCTGGCAGAGCAAAGTCTGATGATTTGGTCATCTTTCTGTCAAGAGAGCAAAGCAGAAAGAAAGCAAAAACCCTCCTCCAATCATCACACCCTACACACACTCCACTGGAATAATCTACATAGCTTTAACTCCACTTCCCAAGAACTGACATTCTTTTGGGCTATTTGGACGGTGGGACTGAATGTAATTTTAAGTGTATTTTGTTTTTCTTCCTTGACTTTACAAACAGTGGTGATGAAGAGGAAACTGAACATCTCCAACATGCAGTTGCTGCTTTTTGTTTTCTTGGTGTGGGACCCAGCCAGGTGAGACAATTATTTACTGTATCTGACATTTTAAAATCAGTGTTTCTTGAATGTCATCAATACAGAGGTGGTTTTTGAGAAGCTGAAATATTTTAAAAGATCATCTCTAATGAAAAGAGATTGTACCAGTAAATAGAACTATAAAGGATCAGAGACTGTTAAAAGTTTGCTGCTTCCTGTTTTTAGCGATTAAATATGAAAGTGAATACACACATTTCTAAAAAAAAAAAAAAGTCACAGAAGAAAAGAACATCCTTTGAATGGTATGATTTTACAGGGAATTGAAGTGGTTGTTATATGCGATTAGAATGACACCAAAATCCTTGAAAGAAGCCAATAGGTTTCCTTTAAGCTGAGCAGAAAAGCACAGGCTAAAATGATTTGAGAGTTATTTTTTTTCCTTTCTTTTTCTTTTTCTTTCCCTTTTTTCAATGATCTTGGTTAAGTCAACATAGAAAACCCAAATGATGTGTGAATCTTAAACCTCTAGGTGGAGGTAGTATACAACTTCACAATCACAAACAATAAAACAAAAGCTTGATTTATTAATCAACTTTTCATAGTATTGATTTAGAGATCTTTTATTCCTAAAATGGTACTGTCATAAAAAGTACTTATTTTGAAAATGTAACAGATTCTGTTTTCCCTGTATTCTATGAACATGAGATTTAATTTCTGTTGCTTTCAACAACTTCATCTTAATTGTAGTCTTTTCTGATTTTTATCATCAGTGGGCATCTTTTATTTTTTGCCTAAATTTAGGGTATGGTTTTCAAAATACCAGAGGACTTAAAATTTAAAATTCATAAGAATATCCATGTAACCATTCCCTTAAAAATTTATGATTTTATGATACCTTTATTTCCCTTTTAAGTTTTCATTTTCCTGTCTAATTGTCAAAGTATTAAATACATTCTAAAATTTAGAAGAAACCTCTTTATAAAGCTTTATGTTAAATTTGAATATATCTCCTCATTAACATCTTAATATTGACTTTAGAAAGAAAATGCCACATGAGATTAAAAAACACTGTTCAATGAAAATCTCTAAGTGGAACTTTATGACTATCTTGGTGATTGGATTTAAAATAAGTTTAAGGCAATACGGAAACTTTTGAGCTTGAAGATATGAACTAATTGGCTTACATAATTTAAAAATGTTTGTCTTTATATCAGCATCTTGATATCTTCTCTTAAAAGAATATTTGAAGTTGGTTACCAACCTTTGATGAATTATGACTATTTTTAGCCACTGGCTGAGTAATCATTTAAATGCAAATGAATTCTGTTAATGATATTTCACACAATACACCTTGATCTGATTGCAATTACATGTAATCTTTGATTTTAAAGGAGTGAACAAACCACAGTCAGTTAATAATCATTGAAAATCCTCAGTACTTAACCATATTACCTTCTACTAGTTTTCTGTTCTATATTTGACCAGTAATGCTCATGCCAGTACTTTATTCTATTATATAAATGATTCTTTTTTGGGGCCAGTAATTTAAATCTCTGAATCATTCTGGGGAAAAAAAAA
>PVHT021183710.1:27546312-27556895 GCA_004024745.2 Catagonus wagneri | reverse complement strand
TAAGCCAGAGAAATTGTGTACCTCCAAGGGGGCAATTTAATTTCCAGTTAATATTTAAATCACTGAAGAATTATTTCAGGAGCCCCTTTGGTTTTTGTACCTTTGTAGATGCAGAATAACATTACTAATAGTAACTGCAGGTGATAATCTACAATCATGAGATATTCTAGGGAACAGATTTTAGAAAAAAGTGAATAGTCCACACAGAATGTTAAGTGGTAGAAATATGAAATAATTTTGACAGACTTTCAGATAACTTAGTAGTTATTATCCATTTCTAACAGCATGTTTACCTTCCCCATGGACACATGGGTATTTATAAACTTAAAAAAAAATAAAAGGAAAATGGGTGGCGCTAATAGCTTAGAGAGCCTTATAATTCAAGTCAAAGAAGAAGAGCATGTTGGCACTTGCAAAATACATATATGTATGTATATCAGCTTGTAAAATTATCTGTTTAGGTTGGTGCTGGCTAACATCCAAGAAGATGAGGCTAAAAATAACATTACCATCTTTACAAGAATTCTAGACAGACTTCTGGATGGTTACGATAATCGGCTTAGACCAGGACTGGGAGGTAAAAATAGTTTTCCTTTTCTTAAACTCTGACAAAATAATGCCTTTAAAAGATAAGGGTAATATTTATATT
Organism: Catagonus wagneri; assembly: GCA_004024745.2. Classification (NCBI taxonomy): domain Eukaryota; kingdom Metazoa; phylum Chordata; class Mammalia; order Artiodactyla; family Tayassuidae; genus Catagonus; species Catagonus wagneri. The sequence continues at coordinate 27,556,246 of PVHT021183710.1, read as the reverse complement.
TTAATACATTTTATATGTGAATGCACTGCCACATATTAAAAAACATAGATAATAGAAAATAAGGTATATGAAATAAGCATCATCTCTGATTCCTTTTATACATGCATAATGTATTTAACATACCTTTATAGAATACCTTAAGTCATATAGAGCCCAGACTTTGTGCATGAATAATTTTAAATTCGTTTATTTATAATGGCTAAGTTTTTCAAACTTAGAGTATGTGAAAGTGTGACATCTTTGGGCAGATATGCTTCTGTAGTATCTTTGGTTTCCTTCACTGAATTTTGTAGATGCCTATTTTCACATGGGTACAGATACGTAGAAATGAGGAACATAAAAAAAAATGAAAGAATATCTGTGTTGTGTTTTAGCAAATGAGTTATCAGGATTCTGTGATGATATTTCTTTACACATACATATGAGGTTTCTAAAATACAGCACCCATTTGGCATTCTTGAAACAATCAAAGACATTTTGCATATACTTTAGCTGTAGGCCTAAATTTATTGGGCTGTGGCACAGTTTGATTTCAAATTTAAACATTCATTTTCAACTTAGAAAAACCGATTTATTTTTACCCGTAAAGGAAAAGTAAATTAGACTTGATTAAAATGTTAAATTTTAATTATTCTTCAACATAGTTGGGTGATACTAAGGAGATTAGGTCAAAGTAGGGTAGGTGTGTAATTCCTAAAAGGACTCTTGAGTCAAAATATTGTTACTCATCAATTTTAACATTATATGTATATACACACACACATATATATTTGTATAGATATATATCTGCGTGTACACACTTATCAAGTGTATATTATTGGGATGTGCAGTTTAATAATAATTAACTTAAAATTAAGACAAATTAGTTCAACACTTGATACTGACCAAAGGTTTATATTAGTTAGCCTGATTATTACCAGGTTGGCAACTTTGCAGTATTAAATTGCTTGAAAAGATATGTATTGACTGAATGCCTGAAAATTTATGTAAATACTGTCTTTGAAAAATATGGGTCATTAATTCTAGGCGTTGGAAAAGGTTAGAAAAGACCCAATTTGTTTTTAAATATGCTATTTAATTGCTATTCATTTTTGACTTAAATCCTGAGTGGATAACCTCTTATTTTAAGAGAGAAGTGCTGGGGAAGAATAATGTTCTGAAGTATGACATGTATCTCTCAGTCCAGAAACATAAAGGAGAAGAGTATTTCCTTAGTAGCTAACATGTCTAATGACCACAAATATAAAGAATTATTGTTGTTGTTAGCATATAGAGTAAGGAACTAATGTCAAACTCATAGAATAGGAATATGCCTAGATCGAGGCTGCCATAATTCATGATGACTTGAGAAGTAGGTTGTGCAAGGCAGATATTTTTCCCAAGGCATGGATTTTATTATTTTTAAATGAATCATGTGCTTTCAAAAGAAACACCTTAAAATGTTTGAGCCACATATTGGATTATATCTCTGAGTTTTTAGGAGAAATAGTTACACTGGGCGTGTAGTTGGGAAGTAAAACTACCTGTTGTAGGACATATATTGCCATTTATCTCTGCACATATCTTTTTAAATATCTCTTCCATTCTTTTTACTTCCATTGTCAGGATTCAGATACAGATCGTTGTCACTCATTCTGTAGGTTATTACAATAGACAAAGTGGCTCTTCTTGCCTCGTATCTTCCTTCCCCAGTCCTTCGCTGATATTAGACATATGCTAATATCTCACAGTCCAACTGGTCTTCTTTTAGTCAGTGCTTTTCATATGTTACTCTCTTGTCTTAATCAGATAACTTCAGTGGCTTCCCATTGCCTTCCATAGATGGCCATGTTGGGGCGGGGGGAGGGTAGTGGAAGGAATATAGGCCTTGCATCCATATGGTTCTAGATTAGAATGTCTGCTCCATCAATGCACCCCAAACAGTGCCTTGGCCAGGTAATCTCTACAAAATGGCCATGATGTATTTACTTTCTACCTTATAGAGTTGTTTAGAATATTCCATAAACCCAAGTATATACAAAGCAGGTGCCACATACTAGCAGTTAAACACAATCACTTCCTTCCCTCCCATAGTTGTCTACCTTGGCAATAAAGGTCTTTACAGCTTACTTCCGTGGCTTCATTTTTCACTTTGCCATCCATCCATCCATCTATCTATCCATCCATTCATCCATCCTGTACTTCAAAGGCATCCATTCATTTTCTCATATCTGTTCCCCTGGCCTTTGATCATATTATCCCCTCTGACTGGAATTATTTTTCCTCTCTGTTGGTCTAAACCTTACTTCTCCTATGAAGATCACCTCAACATGGGTCCAGTAACAATCTTTCTTAAATGAGTTGAAGCACCCAGATTCAATTTTCTTCTTGTTGAATTTCGTTAGCAGTTGTTGGCTCTCTGTTTCATTTGGTACTTACTATGTGCTATCCTGGATTATTTATTACCTTTTTATGTGTCTCTTGTTACCTTAACAAGATTGTAAACTTATTGAAGCAAGATACTGTATCATAAATCCTCTGTGCTTACGGTAACTAAATATTGATTTGCATATGGTGGCCATAAAATAAGTCTTGATTGCTTGATGAACATTTCTATGACCAGTTAATCATCTGTAAAATGGGGCTACTCACATTTGGCTGACCTTTTAAATGGAAATGTTGAGGTGATATGTTGAACATCATGCTGTAGGAACGTAGTTGTGGCTTAGTGAAGAGAACCTAACTTTAGACTATGGAGATTTATGTAAAATCCCAGCTCATTACTGAGCAGTCCTGTGACTTTTCAATACTTTGCCTGTCTGGAGCCACATTTGTTAGCTATAAAATGGGATTACTGTTACTATTCTTAGGAGTTTTGATGAACATTAAGTACAATGATATATGCAAAGGATTTAACACAGTGACTGGCATAGACGGATAGTTAATACATAACAATGACTAGAAGACTTTGAAGACATTTGTAAATATACTGCTGTAAATTTCAGTTATTATTATGGTGCTTTCGTGTCCAAAATTCTTAGCCTGAATGTTTGTATGTCATTTACAGTAGAAAGTTCAGAGTAATTATTTGTATCATTATGTTCCAGAAATTAATTATAAGGAAAAAGTTTGATTCAGCTTTCATATATCAAACTGAACATCTCTATTGATGGATAATCTGGATAATTAATTGCAATTATTATTATTTTTTCCTTTGTAATTTTAGTATAAATGAGTACATAGGAAAGAGCATTCAGTTTTGGATTAAGAGTTAGAAAAATTGTTCTTTTCAACTGGCTCTGCAATTTAGTAGATTTTTATCCAAGACACATTACTTAGCCATTCTGAACCTTGGTTTTTTCTTAAGAAAAATTGGAGTAATAGTATTTTTTTCTGAGGGGAAGAGGGTAAATGAGATTCATATGTAGAACAAAGATTATATGATAATATTTTAAGGCATTTTAAGGCATATAGTAAGTAACTATGAAAAAAAAAGCGGGGGGGGATTCCCATTGTGGCTCAGCAGGTTACGAACCTGACTAGTATCCATGAGGATATGGCTTTGATCCCTGGCCTTGCTCAGAGGGTTATGGATCTGGCGTTGCCATGAGATGTGGGGTAGGCCGCAAATGCGGTTCAGATCTGGTGTTGCTGTGACTGTGGCATAGGTCGGCAGCTGCAGGTCTGATTTGACTCCTAGCTTGGTAACTTCCAATGCCTCAGGTGTGGCCCAAAAAACAAAACAAAAAATAACTATGGGTTCTCTCTCTTTTTTTTCCCCTACTAGTTTTATTAAGGCATAGTTGCCATACAGAACTGTATACATTTAAGGTATACAGAGCTATGTGTCCTCTTTAAACTATGGGTGTAATCCCATCACTGGACTGCTCAAGATCCTGCAATATTTTCCACTTCAGTCAGGATAAAAAACAGATTTCTTCTAGTGGCCTCCAAGGTCCTGCATGATTTGTCTTCCTAATCTTTCCTTGGCCTTACCTCACACAGCTCTTCTAGCTAAGACCCCTGCTGTCGGTCACATTGGCTTCCTTTCTGTTCTGTGGACACACAGGATGCTCCTTGGAGTTTCTTCCCTGAGTGTCCCATTCCCTGGCATCCACTGGTTTCACCTTCTCAGTGAGGTCTGCCCTGACCAATCAAATAAATGCTACGACATGTTCATCCCCAGCAAGTCTGATCCTTCTTACCTAGTTTCATTTTATCCTTATACTTTTTTGAAATATACAATCTAATTTTTTTTATCATTGTGTCAACTGCTTGTTTTTGTTTATTTGTTTTTTACTAGAATGTAGGTTAATAGAGGTCAGGAATCTTGGCCTGTGTTTTGTTGCTTGGCTCCTGAGCGTCTAGAACAGTGCCTGTCACATAGTAAGCATGGGGTTAAATATTTCTTGAATGGATTTTAATTTTATTAATTTATTTTGTTTTATTTTATTTAGTATGCTACCATGAAAAGAATCAGCTATACATCTTGCCTTATCCTTGAAATCTTTGGGACAATTATCATTTAATTACCATACTGGCTTTTCACTGTTAGCATCAGTCCAGTTTAGGCTGACTTTTGGTGAATGGAAATAATTTTTTTTAAAATAAATCCCCTTCATTTTATTTATTTATTTATTTTGGCCACCCCTCGGTATATGGAGTTCCTGGGCCAGGGATCAGATGCTAGCTGCAGTTGCAGCCTAAGCCACAGCTGCAGCAGTGCTGGGGCTGGGGATCGAACTGGCATCCCAGAGGTTCCAAGATGCTACCAATCCTGTTGTGCCATAGCAGGAACTCCCGGACATAATTATTATACAGATTATTCAAACTCCTGACTTACGTTAGCTGTGATTCTGTCTTGAACTAACTGTGTGATTTGGGTGATTCATTTATCCCATCTGTGACTTAATTTACTCATCTGTGAAATTGGAGGAGAGGTTCTACTTATTCTGTTTATTGCACAAGGATATCGTGTGGTTCATGTTAATTAAAAATTTCAAGGAAGCGTAATGTAGCATACGATTGATAGGTGTAGTATTGTTAGGAATAGCAGAGGAGAGTTTTTCAAGGAGCACATCATCTTAGAAGGTAGGATCCTTGAAAACATGCCAAGAAAATATTGTAGGTCTTGTGCGCATTTGGTTGGCTTACTTCTTGTAAGTCTGAAAACCTGAGATGAGTTTGCTTTCTTATCTTATCTGTCACGTCTGTACATTCAAATTAGCTAGAACTAATAACAATAAATTTTTCCTTTTGTCTTCATTTTAGTCATTGAAGCTAATAACTTGGGTACTACTTATGGATTTTCACATTCTATAAGAGGCTTACTCAAATCATTAACTGAATAAAAGGAGCAACAGTTGTTTTTTGGACCAGTTTTATGGGGTCATTGAAAAAGTGATTGTGTAGACAGGCTCTGTATATTTATGACAGCTAACATCCACAGTGCTCAACAGTGACAACTATTAGAAATGACAAGGCTTGGTATCTAAATTATAGATTCAGTCTGGAAAATCCAGGTTTAGCACCATGCTTAACTGCATTTTGAAAAGCTGTTTCAAGGACCTTGTCTAGATAGAATATTTTTCCCCAGTGCTTTTGTTTTGTACTCTGAAAACTTGAAGAAGCTTTTGCTTAAAGCCATGAAAATCATGATGTCGTGTTTTAGACTTAGGGTCTGAGGTTCAGTTCTCAACTTCCCTCTTTTATATTTTTCTTCAGGCTGTAGAGAGGTGGATGATTATATATTTCTATGAATTTTACTACTCCAAAATTTATAAAAATAAAATATAGGCTATTCAGTGGGGAAAAATTAATTAAAGGAATCTGGTCTCTCCCAGAACCTAAGAGGGAGTCTGACCACAGAATTAGTATCATATTATTTTATAAAGTAAAGGTTCAGATCAGTGGCTCTGAATACGAACCTCTATGAATGTGAATTCTGGTGCCAAACTGTATTAGCTACAAAACTTTTAGTATGTTGCTCAACCTCTCCTTGCTTTGGTTTCTTTATTTGTAAAACGAGAGGAGTAAAAGTATGTGATGTGGGTTTGTTAAGGATTTAATTTCAAAATTTTTTTAGCGTCTAAATCCTTTGGAGTGTCTGGCAAGCAGAGTAGGCACTCAGTACTTATAGATATTATTGCTATTATTGTTGGTTCTACTGTTATTTCTACTGTGAATGCAATAGAGGCCTTGTCTCAATGGAGGCAGGGTAAAATACATGTATTGGGCTTCTACTTAAAAGCCGTGATGTTTGGCATCCTCCTCATTTAGCAGCTGTGACTGGGGCTGATGCTTCCAAAGAGGCACAAAGCAGCGGATAAGGATAACCTAGTCCCCCCACGCCCTTCTGACTCAGCCTTCTGAGGCCCCCCAGGGTGCCTGGAATGGGGTAACCTTCATATTTGAAGCCTGAGGCATAAGAAGATGTCAGAGCCTTTCTCGTTTCTGCCACCAGATCTTCACCCACTTGAATTTGCCTAAAGGTCACAGGAAACACTAGATTTGATTATTTCATGAGTGAGAAAATGAAAATAAATTGAGATGACTTCACATACGTGTGTGAGTAGCTTTTGGTAAATGTGTAAGTGATCGATATCAAGTGCTTTTTCATTTCCTCTTTACTTAAAATTCTTTTGTGGGAGGCATGAAACACAGAACAAGAAATTTGCTAGTTGCTTGAAGTGGGAGGCTGTTTGAAAGGCTGGAAATTCTGGTTGTGACTTTCAGAATCAGTTCCTTCACTTCCGTCTGGGGCCTGTCCGAGTACTCTCTAGCATGGAAATAGTAGGGGCTTTCTCACAGTGCATACTAGCTTAAACTAGACACATGGTAATGTTATGTGGAGACTTTCGGATTCTTTTCCTTTTTTTGTCTTTTTAGGGCCTCACCCCCGGCATATGGAAGTTCACAGGCTGGGGACCGAATTGGAGCTGCAGCTGCCGGCCTACGCCACAGCCACAGCAATGTGGGATCCGAGTCACATCTGTGACCTACATCACAGCTCACGGCAATGCTAGATCCTTAACCCACTGAGCAAGGCCAGGGATCGAACCCGCATTCTCATGGATACTAGTCAGGTTCATTACAGCTGAGCCACGATGGGAACTCCTGAATTCTTTTTAAATATTTCTAAATAGACTAAGAAACAGCTTAGCGTTTCTGTGCACCCACGATGGGAACTCCTGCATTCTTTTTAAATATTTCTAAATAGACTAAGAAACAGCTTAGCGTTTCTGTGCACCCTTACTCTAAAGCTGTGTATTGTTTTTCCACTCCATGTCAGGGAATGGTACTAAGACAGGCTTCTTCAGAAACGGTTAGAGTGAGGTTTTGTAAGAACTCTTTCTCAGTTTGCTCTTTTAATTATGTATATAGGTTGTGATTATTTTACAGGAAAGGCACACTGAGTGCATTCAGGGCAGAAGGGGTTACATTAGATTAGATGGTGGCACTTTCTTGCCAAACAGCAGCTCATGCAATATTCAAGGAGACATCACCTAGGTACCTGACCCAGAGAATATGACCCTTTTTATTTTTTTGGCTACACTCTTAGCATGCAAAATTTACTGGGCCAGAGACTGAACCCCTACCATAACAGTGACCTGGGCCTTAGTAGTGACAAAGCTGGATCCTTAATGCTAGGCCATCGAGGAACTTATGACCCATGTTTTAGTGAACTGACATTAAGGCTTTGTTTTCACCTTAAAACTGTTTTGATTAATAGCACTACTTCTCTCAACCATTGCTGCTAGAAAGGCATTGCTCTCAGTCATAATTTTGAGGGATATTGTTTTTGCTCTTTCAGGCACAAGCCTGCTTCGCTCCCTGTCTTGTTTTTTCACTGGCTTTTAAGCTCAGGTGCAATCAACACTTTTCTTTTTTTTCACCCTTTAATACAAAGTAGATACGTTGGACCAGAGGCGTGACTGATCCATTTGTTTTCTTGTTATTTTTTTGATTGCTACAGCTCAGTCATATTGTAGAAATCTATACTGGTAGTGGAGATGGCCAGGTGGACAGCTTGGCCAGCCAGCAATTCATTACTCTTCAGTGTATGAACATGAAGAGCCAAATGAAGTTATTCTAGTAGTCTATTCCCTAACATATGTGTACTGAAGGCTTATGATGTGTGAGACACTACAGGATATAAAGCTGTACAAGGTGTGGTGTTGGCCTCCAGGGAAGAAGCCCCTCAGTGGGCAGACACGGCAGGTACATTATGGTTCTCAAAATGAAGCAGTACAACACATGTTCCATTATAAGAACATGCTATTTGTGTTTAGAGAGGTAAGGAATCGCCTTTACTTGCATCATACCACTGGAGTTAGCCAAGTTCTGGCCCTATAAGTAGAATGCATTCCTTCATTTGTTTCTTGTCGGGAGTCAAGGATTTGCTGGGTCCTTCTATAAGTGCTGGAAATACTATGATGAAACAGGACCAAGTCTTTGAAGAAATTTGTATTACAGTATATTTTGGCTGTTTCTGTCTTTCAGGTGTCTTAACAGCGATCTCTTCTTTCTCTCCTGAATTAAGAATATTGTATAATTATGTTTTTCTCTATTTTTCTCTAAGTCTTTTCTCATAAAGAGTGATTTCTGATATATTTACTGCAAGCTGAGTAATATCCGTGGTATTACTGTGATGTCTACAGAAGGGTGTAACCTCCAGAGAGCATGTCTGCAGCTGGGGTGTTGACAGTATTTTTGGCAACAGTGGCATTCCTAGAGGTAGTGTGGTAAGAGTTAATTCCAGTCGAAGCCTCTGGATACTCCTCAGTTCTCCTTCTAAGGAAAACATTTTCTGCCTCATCTTAATCTGTTTTGAGCTGCAGATGAGTTAAATAATAACTAGATCTATCCTGTGAAATAAAAAATAAATGACATGAGTTATAATATTATAAGTAACTTATTTCCTTTGAGCTTTTTTTCTTAATGGATTTTATTTCAATTATTGGTGTACACAAATCATCACAAGTCAATTTTACAGATTTTGTTCCTGACCCCACACAGAATTCCAAAAACTTGTTTTTAGCTTGAACTCATTCCTCGAGGTACAGATCTTATAATTTAGAAGTAGAGTATCATAAAAATGAAATTCATGTTTAAGTCTCAAGAGATTTCATGTAGAAGCTTATCAAATTAGGGATATCAGTTTGTAAGATACATGTAGATCCTTTCAAATTCTCCATTGGGTTTTTGCATTTTAAGTAACTTACCTGAGGTATAGTTTTGATATCTTTGTGTATTTTTATTATATCTTTTTAACAAATGAAAAAACTAGCAGGTAGAAAAGTATGAGTCCATCTTTATCTTAATGTGAATTAAGTGATGTCCATTTTTATTTAATTTTTTTTTACATTTTTTATTTAAGCATTTAAAACATGCACCTTAAAAAATAGTTGGCACAAAATTAAAAAATATAGTACTTTATTATAAGAGCATTCTTCTTATAAATACTTTCTTAACATTCAGGATGGAAATTCCTTTTTAGGAGAATAAATGCAAAATGCAGCACAAAGATCGTTCCAGTAACATGTATGACATTATTCTTCTTGTATAAAAGTATTTCATTATTCTTAGCAGACAGTTCAGTTAGAATATTGCTAGGTTGATTTAAACATAATGAAAGAAAAGGTAAGGTTTTTCTTCTTACAGTATCCATTCTGTGTTAAAAGAAAATACTGCTGTTTTCAGCTATTTTGTAGAGATGCTTAGTAAAGTCTAATAAATTTTATGACTATTTTAGGAATATGATATAATGAATAGTACAATTGGATTTTGTCCGTTGAGTAGAGGAGTAAAGCTACATCACAAGGTTAAGGAAGGTTGAAGAAAGAATAAAAATTATAAATGCATCTTCAGAACATTTCCAAACCCATTGTCTAGATTTTTTTGTAATAGGACGTAAGTATCCAGAGGGCATTTGACTTCCATTAAGAACGCAGAA
>PVHT021183710.1:27507945-27546212 GCA_004024745.2 Catagonus wagneri | reverse complement strand
GTTAACGAATCCGACTAGGAACCATGAGGTTGCGGGTTCGATCCCTGCCCTTGCTCAGTGGGTTAACGATCCGGCGTTGCCGTGAGCTGTGGTGTAGGTTGCAGACGCGGCTCGGATCCTGCGTTGCTGTGGCTGCGGCGCAGGCCAGTGGCCACAGCTCCAATTAGACCCCTAGCCTGGGAACCTCCACATGCCGCGGATGCGGACATAAAACCCGCGGCCATAAAATGACAAAAGGCAAAAAAAAAAAAAAAAAAAGAACGCAGAAGGGCCAGGTGCTTTTCGGATGGTGTGTATGTATTAAAAACTTTCCAGAACTGAAGAGAACTCCAGACCTAAATTGGAGGAGTGGTTTCGAACGAGGAAGTTAAACATCATAGAATGTTTAGAAAAAGATGAGAGGCTTCAGGTTTACTCCTATTTACTCCTGAGGAGGAGTAAATACATTTTGAAGCAAAAATGCTGAGTTACTACTCAAATATTTGAGTTGGAGCGTCTACATTTTTTCAGTTGTATGAGTTTTGTAGAAGCCTTTACGAGAGAATTAAGCAAATCAGCCGTAGTCATAGAATGAGGATAAATGGAACAAATTCATTTGTGTTGCCGTGATTTCATAGAGAACGTCTCCAGTTTCTCAAGAAAGGAAATTGCCGGCTAAAATGCCAGCCAGGTTTACAAGGAAGATTAAAACTTTGGATACCAAGAGAGAGGAAGTCTTAATTAAAAGAAAATGGATTTGCGAGGCTGGTGTTCGGGTTGGGTAAAGGGGAATGTGGAAGGGTAGATTTAATTAGTTATCTAGGGCATGTGAGAGGATAATCATTGAAGCAAAAAATGTGAGCCTGATGATTGTGCTTCATAGAACATCTAAAGAATCATCCAACAGCTCTAAGAGGAAGAGAAACTCTAGATTCCTAAAAGAGTAAATGAGCTGGGTTTAGGTGGAGAAAAAGTTAGAACGGAATGGGGATGAATGCAGAGCCGTTGTGAAGGCAGATCTCATTAAAGCATTACTAGGAGAACAAAGTCTCCTGATACCTAAGAGCTAAAACTGACTATCCTTTTATCATTTTGAGTAGCTTTTGCCTTTAGTAATAATTATGGAATTATAGGATCAAAGAGAACTAAGAAGAAAACTATACATAGAGCCGTATGATCAGTAGTGCTTATATTACAGTATGTTGCCATTTAAAATAGAATAAATATCAAAAATGCACTTGTTATTCTTAAAACATGTCCAGCCACCTAATAGGGTCTGAATTCTTAAAGGAGAACACCAGGCAGATGAAGCAGTGAGGAGAATATTGCTGGAGCAGAAGAATCCCTTTCAACTTTTCATTCTTTCAAGTTTCCCAGATAATCAGAGGAACTCTTGGAGGTGTTTTGGGCTGCCACCAAGCCTGGCCTGACTCATGGCATTAGCAAGGAGGGTCAGTGAGGGTTCACGTTACATCTGTGAAATAAGGGGGTGATGAGAAGTCCCCGGAGGGCCGATGCTGACTCAGGATGGGGGCATTTATATTTAGATGCACTTCTGCTAGTTGCACTGATGTTGCCTGACTTTGTCGCTCTCCTTTAGCTGCTGCCACACCCAATCTAATCTTTATCATTTTTTGGTGACAGCTTCTAATATAGGCATGTCACTCTCGGACCTCTGACTGCTACCAGTTGTGGGCACAGCTATAGTTTCTGCCTTTGTTGCTGCTGTTTCAGAACATCTGGAAGGTTAAGCAGAATCTATCAGCAGATAAGGAAAGTGCTCAGGTGCATGTTTAAGTGAGTGGATGTGAACGTTAGTGGGGCAGAAAGTGACTCTTCATCAAGTCCTTTCCCTTTAGGGAACTGTTTTGCGGTCTGTCATTTCTGTAATTTTCCCCACCTGCTCAGAGAGGATGGCATGACATTTTACATACTTCTATTTGAAGACTTTAGCAGAGGGTATCATAATCCCAAGTGACTTTTTATAGTGCGCATTTAATGCTGATTGGAACAAGGGAAACCTTGCCCCGTAACATTGGCAGAAACTAATAAAACATAGGTGAAAGAATATCATGGTAGACTTTATCAGTTAAAGGTGCGTTTGTCTGAAAATAACAGAAAAATCTATCTGCTGTGATGTCAATGGGGATCAGTTTTTCTCACAGCAAGACATCTAGAGGCAGTTGGCTCCTAGTATTGAGTTCTTAAATGATGGCACCAAGAACATCAAGTACCCAGACTCTTTTAAAAAATTTTTTTTCCACTTCCTATGCCTTATTGTTGACTTTTGTCCTTATGCCGTTACCTTGTGGTTCCAAAATGGCTGCTGGAGCTCCAGCTATCATATATCCATGGTTAAGATTGGAATGAAAGAAAGGAATGGTGCCAACTCCAGTAGTTTCCTTCATCAGAAAAATAAACCTTTCCAGCAGTCGCAGCTGATGTCCATATTTATCTCATAGTTATTTCAAGCTAGGAGAGCATCTGGGAAAATGAGTGCCTCACCTGGGGCTGGGCACATTACTGCCCTAAAAGAAATCAGGAATTTATTAGAAAGAAGGAAGTTGTGTTGGATACTCAGTAGGCTACTGGCAATGACTGTCACATTTACTAATCCTAACAAAAGTCACTTAATAGTTTTGTGCCTCGGTTTCCTGTTCTGTAAAATGGAAAATATTAATTCCAGTGATGAGTTGCCATATCTAAAGTACTTAAAACTTTAATTTGCATACAAATAAGCTGGATGATGATTGTTAAAATGCAGACTTTGATTAAATATATCTCTGTGGACTTCAAGAAACTGCATTTCTAACAGGCTTTCTGGTGATGCTAATGCTGCTGGTCCTTGGACCACACTTTGCATTGCAAGAAAATACTCAGCTATGGCAGCTGTATTTTATGACAACCCCAGGGGGCAGTCATAAAATATATAATGCAATGAAGAGAAGAGGCCCTTTAAGTGCTTACTAATTGTTATTATTATTATTATTACTGCCACGTTTTACTTTGACAATTAGGAATTTATAATTTATGTTTCTAAAGGTTACAGTGGAAAACCTTATTTTTATCAGGGTGTAAACAGATAAGTCTATTCCTTATGATATGCTTTTACAAAATTGCCAGTAAATATTAGATTGACCATTGAAGTCTGTGGATATGATATGTAATGCTAAATATAATTTCTCTCTCCAGTCATCAGTACATTCTAATTCTGTCACACTCTATAAATAAGTACATATTCCTATCTCTATAATAAAAAAAAATTAAAACTGATTTGTGATAGAGCCATAATGGTATTTGAAATCTGCTTCAAAAAATGTGTTGGATACTGCAGTTAGCTCGTTTTGAGAAAAAAAAATGTTGAGATTCAGCTTGTGAACTAATCTAGTATATATAAGTAATTGATTATAAAAAGTAATTTAACTATAAATACTGTTTTGTGGTAAATAAAATTTTACCGCAGTTAACGAATCCGACTAGGAACCATGAGGTTGCGGGTTCAATCCCTGGCCTTGCTCAGTGGGTTAAGGATCCGGCGTTGCCGTGAGCTGTGGTGTAGGTTGCAGACGCGGCTCGGATCCCGCGTTGCTGTGGCTGTGGCGAAGGCCGGCGGCTACAGCTCTGATTAGACCCCTAGCGTGGGAGCCTCCACATGCTGCGAATGCAGCCCTAAAATGACAAAAAAAGGCAAAAAAAAAAATTTACTGCAATTATAATCTTGAGGGTAGAAAAATAGTAAAGCTCTCTCTTTAAGTTGTTTTATGTTCCATTTAAGTTGCTCCACTGATTGTGGAGTGCCTACTGTGGTGCGGTGGGTTAAGAATCCAATTGCAATGGTTCAGGTTGCTGCAGAGGTGTAGGTTCAATCCTGGCCTGGTGCAGTGGGTTAAAGAATCTGACTCAGATTCAGTCTCTGGCCCAGGAACTTCCATATGCTGTAGGTACAGCCTTGAAAAAAAAAAAAAAAAGGGAACTGATTGTTTTTCACTTTTAAAGACTCTTAAGAGGGAAAGGGCCTTTGCTTTGGTCAGAAGAGGTTGTGATAGTAAAGCACTGTACCAGAGCATAAAAACGATTTGTTTATATATGAAAAACCCCTTTTTATAAAAGGCCAATTATTATCTCTGTGTCTCAGTTTCCCAAACATAAAGGTAAGAGGACTGAGAGCTAATTACCTGCAATGCCCCTTACGTCTGAAATTACTCCCCATCCCTGTATGCCTTGTTTCAAGGCAAACAGAGTAGAAAATAAGGTTCTTGGAACAGAAATCTAAAACGAATTTTTTCTTCATTGTAGAGAAATAGAGTGTGAGCCTGAATACAGGCTAGCAGAATAAGGCTGCCAGTCCTGTTACCTGACCGTCTGAGAAGAGAATAAAGGCTATTTGGTCTTCCAACTCCTAGCATTTAGGAGTTTGTACAGAACTAGGTACTTCTGTTGCATGAAAATGCCAGTTAAGAGCCTCTCTTAAAGCTGAGCAAGGTTGATTAGAAAGTGACTGGTACAAATGAGGTAGTGATAAATGTGCCAAATTACACTTGCCAGTGTTCTACTAAACATTGCTGGGAATTCTCTCTCTATGGTGGAAATGGAGAACTCTCTTCAAAGCTCACTCTCTTTGGGCTTCTCTGCTCTGGTTGATATTTTATATCTATTGCTTCTTGAAACTTACTCTTTCCTGAGTCTTGGTCTTCCTACTCTTACTAATCTGTTTCATTCCTTGGTTCCTCTTTTTGTTCTCTTCTTTCTTGAATGTGAGTGCTCTCCAAGATTCTATAACTCTTAACTGCTTTTCACTTTCATGACTTTCCAGGAAGAATTTTATTCAATTGAATAGCTTCGGATATCAAGCTATATGTAGATTCTCTCTCATCCTGCTGCTGTTTTATGCTGTAAATTTGCTCCTTATTGCCCAGATGAACTCTCTTTATGACCACTTTCAGAATCAAGTCCAGAGCATTGAAAATAGTAGCCTTGAGTTCCTGTTGTAGCTCAGTGGATTATAAACCCGACTAGTATCCATGATGATATAGTAAGTTCAATCCTTGGCCTTGCTCAGTGGGTTAAGAATTTGGCATTGCCATGAGCTGTGGTGCAGGTCATAGACACAGCTTGGATCTTGCATTGCTCTGGCGGTGGTGTAGGCCGGCAGCTGTAGCTCCGATTCTACCCCTAGCCTGGGAGCCTCCATATGCAGTGATTTCCACCCTAAAAAAATAAGCAAAAAAAAAGATATTGTCTATTCTCTTATAGTACTTTATTTATAACCTTTTAGTTGAAATAAAAAAATAGGTATGTATAGCAAGGTCAGTCTATCACCAGATGAGTCTGGCTAGCATTTTCCTCAGTAACTTGGAAGAGAAGCTTTTGTGCATCCCTGTTCTGAGGTGGCTCTCAATTTTATAGGGTCAGAGCCCTGCTTTTGTTTACCAAGAGTATTAGTCTGAATTAACTACCTTATGCTGTAGTAACAACTCTGAGCTTAAAATATGTTTTATTTCTCTATTATTTTATCTTGTTCGTGACTCAACACTGTCCACTGGGGTCTCTCCTAGAGCTTGAGCTCTCCTGGTCATCATCCTTCCTTAGGGTCTCAAACCAAAGGACTTGCACCATCCAAAATATTGCTTATCACAATGTCAGGGAAAAGACATGAGATCAGGAGCACATTGTCACTTAAAGCTTCTACCCAGATGTGGCACAATATCACTTCACAGATTCTTTGCTCAAAGGAAGGCCTATAGATAAACATGCTTAACTTTAAGGGAGCAGAGAAGTGCAACTCAACTCTACCATGTACTCAGAAGTAGAAGAATTGGGGACATTTGGCAGCAAAATGACTACCTTCTTTTGTTTGTTTTGGCCGTGCCCATGGCATGTGGAAATTTCAGTCAGATATCAAACCAAGCCACAACAGTAACAACACCAGATCCTTAATCTCTAGGCCACCAGGAACCCTTGATGACTGTCATTCTTAGCAAGAAGTTCCCATTTCTCAAAGTGTAACTCATCTTTAATAGAGACAGATAATATGCACTGCTTGGTGTTACGGGTTAGATCTTATTTCAAGATATAATTCAGGAACTATGATTTGTGGGTAACATGCTTCACATATTTATGGCTTAACTGTTACACTTTTTGGACAAATCGACTTCATATACTCTCAAAACCTTTTTCCCCAACACCCAGGCATAAAGAGCTTTGTGTTTGGGCTGGGGAGCCAGAGCTAGAATTGCAGGTATTTAAGAGGAGATAGTCTTTGAAGTGTTAGCCCGAAATCTTAAAACCTCTGTGACAGTAATTGCCAGGGAGAGTGGAATTAAGTGGAGGAGGAGCAGAGGCCATGTTTGCTACTGTGTCCTCAGTGACTGGCAGAATACTTAGAATTCACTATTTGTCAGTTGACTATGTATGTGAATCCAATGCTCATACATAAAAATATGTAGTCACATCTATACTTTTGGATAGCTCCTTATTTGGGGCTTTCAGATACATTTTAGGCGTTTAATAATATTTTATTTTTAAATGTTA
Source organism: Catagonus wagneri (assembly GCA_004024745.2). NCBI lineage: Eukaryota > Metazoa > Chordata > Mammalia > Artiodactyla > Tayassuidae > Catagonus > Catagonus wagneri. The sequence goes on along the minus strand of PVHT021183710.1, from coordinate 27,539,702 downwards.
GTTATTTAGACCTCCAGCATTTCTCACAATAAGTCACTCTTCTCAGAAACAATGTTGATTGATATATGGGTTTGGCTGCTGTCCTGAACCGTAAATTCAGTAGCACACAAAGTCAAAACTCTTAGGGGGAGCTTGGATTTAATATCGAGAAAGGACTAATTCAGTGGCCTTCGCCGTTGCTGAATTGGAGGACCATATGAGCAATGATTGTGAACCAAAGGACCCATGGGTTCAGCACTGCATTCTAACCCTGAAATGAAAGTACAGAAAGAGCCACTAGTTACATATAATAGAAAAAAAAAACACAAAACCACAAAAATATGTTTCAGGAGTTCCTGCCCTGGCTCAGCGATAATGAATCTGACTAGTATCCATGAAAATGCAGGTTTGATCCCTGGACTTGCTCAGTGGGTTAAGGATCTGGCTTTGCCGTGAGCTGTGGTATATATAGGTCGCCGATGGGGCTTGGATCCCACTTTGCTGTGGCTGTGGCGTAGGCTGGCAACTGCAGCTCCAATTTGACCCCTAGCCTGGGAACTTCCATATGCCTTGGGTGTGGCCCTAAAAAACAAAAACAAAAATATATTTCAAAAACTTGAGTAGCATTAAGTCTAAATGCTAATCCGTGTTGAAATTATGCAAAACCATTATTAGTTTCATACCGAGTATTCAAATGTTTCATTTGTCTTGCAGAAGCTATCTAATAACATTAAAAAAATGATGCTGATCATAATAAATTAATAATAATAATATCTAACATGTTTCTAGTACCTTGTGATATGCTAAACAGTTTACCTGTGATTTAATTCTCATTATTAGTCCCACAAGGGAGGGAGGTGTTTTGATGATCCCCACTTTATTTCTTCATTCAGGAAATGAGATCCAGAGACTAATTTTTTGCCCTTTGTCGCATAGTTATTTTATGAGAGAATGGGCTTTTTGACCAATGCATGTTTCTCCAGAGCCTTTGTATGAGAAGTCAAGAATTGGAAACCCTCAAATGCAACAGAGGTGGTGAATAGCAATGAAAACATCTCTGCTCTGGGAGCCTCTGGACAAGTACTTCTGGAGGGTGGAGGCTGGTGTGCAACTCCACTCATTTATTTGCTTAGGGATTCTCTTTATCACATTTCTTGATCAGCTTGACTTTGAGATACATCCTGGACATGAATTGGGCTCGGATATGAAGGGACAGAAAGGACATTGATTAATGGAAAAATCTCTTAGGACACTGGTGAATTAAAGCCAGAATTTTTGATTCTTACTTCGCTGGTTTTACCCCTTCCTTAATGTGAATCAGGTCTTTCGTTGTTACTATGCTCAAGAATAGCTAATGAGAAGGACATAAGAAGACTATGTGGTTTAGGTGAATAACTTCAATATTACCTGATGCATAATAAATTACTATTTAGATTTTTGTGGAATTGATAATGCAGTGACACAATCAGACATATACATTTCGGCTTTGATTGGCTTGTTATAAGTCACACTTAAAGAACATGGCACATAAAAGAGGGATAAGCCAATGAAAACCCAAGAAATGAAGGAATATTAAATGCACAAACGCTTTTTTCTAGACACATTTTTCTTTGTGCCCATTTGACCCTGTTGATCTTGCAAAGCAATACAGTGAGGAAAGAGCTCAGGGTTTGGAGTCTGATAAATCTAGGTTTGTATTCTGGCCTTAACATGTTCTAGTTATATAGTTTTTATACACATTAGTTACCTTCTCTGAGCCGCAGTTTCTTCATAGGTAAAACAGAAGTAAAATAACCAACATTCCTAAGAATTTGAAAAAGATTAAATGAAATTATGTGTGTAATGTTCCCATAAAAGTACCTGGCATGTGGTAGGTGTTTATTACTAGCCAACTTCCCACTTGCCCTTTGATTCTTGCTAATATGTCATAACATAGAGATTTGTTCAGAGTTTAGGAAACGATGAGTTTAAATGAGCAGTCCTTTAAAACAGGACATGGGTAGTTATTTTTCTAAGAGAATTAATGAAATTGGATGATCTTTAACTACTCACCCTGGGGTTAGCTATGATTTAACATCTCCTTTTGGGGACATCTTTCCCGTAGAGTCTTGTTGCATCATGAAACTTCAGAAGTTTGTGAGAATCTGTGAATTGCGTGGTATTTCTTGTCACACATTGGAATTAAATGAAAGGGAATTTCGGGCCTTCAGGGTTACGTCTATGGCAGTACAAAGCAAAACAGGGGAATAAGGTGTTTCTGAAAAAGCAAGAGCAGGCAAGTAACGGAGTCTACTTCAGGCTTTTTCGTGGAAATTTAAGCTCCCATAAATATAGTGTATCACTTGTGTATAAATATAACTAAACATTAATAGTATAAAACAGGGATTTTATTAGGCTTCTAATTGTAATTACATGTGATTTCTTCAAATTTTAGATAACTTTTTAAAATGACTGAAAGTGTTATACAGTAGGTAGTTATTAAGACTGTTACCACAGGAGTTCCCGTCATGGCGAAGCGGAAACGAATCAGACTAGGAACCGTGAGGTTGCGGGTTCAAACCCTGGCCTCGCTCAGTGGGTTAAGGATCCTGTGTTGCCATGAGCTGCGCTGTAGGTCACAGACGCGGCTTGGATCTGGCGTTGCTGTGACTGTGGTGTAGGCAGGCAACAACAGTTCCGATTTGACCTGGGAACCTCCATATGCCATGGGTCCAGCCCTAAAAAGACAAAAGACCAAAAAAAAAAAAAAAAAGACTGTTACCACAAGTTGTGGTAGATAGAAGATATCCCCCACGATTTCTGCTCCCTTTATGATCCCTGGGACTGTGAAAGCATTGATTCCCGGAGTAGGTTTTGTTATATGGCACTTTGTTTTTAAGAAAAGGAGGTTATCCAGGAGACCTTGCGTAATCATAGGATTATGATTAGTAACCCTTTCTATCTGGTTCCAGAGGTCAGAGATGGTCAGAGAGGGAGAAGTCAGGGAGATTTGAAACAGAAAAGGGATTTGACATGGAGACCCTCTGCTGCAGGAGAGGGCCACGTAGCAAGGGATGTTGATGGCCTCTAGGAGATGAGCTGTGGCAGCCAGCAAGAAACGGGGACCTTAGCTTTACAGCAGCAAGGGAACGAATTTGGTCAACAGTTTGAAAGACCTCGGAAGCAGATCCTTCCCCAGAGTCTCCAGAAAGGAGCACGGCCCTGCCCACGCCCTGTTTTCTGCGTCAGACTCTGAGCGGAGAATCCAGATATACCAAGCTGGACTTAAAAGGATGTTGTTTCATGCTCTTAAGATTGTAATGATTTGTAACACACTATAAAACAAATGCAATCGCTATTACCAATGTAAAATATACCATTTATGTTAGTGCTTAGCCTGTGCCAAGCACAGCACACTTTACAGACATCATTTCGTTTGATTCGTATGAGTCAGGCTGGCACTGTGAGCGCCATCTGTGAGAAAACTGCAGCACATGCAATTTAAGTAAAGTGCGCAGGGTCACACAATTACTATTTATAACACAGATTTGAACTTAGGTTTCTCTGATCCTAAGTTTTGGCATCTTACATATCCCTTAATTGTATAGGAAGGAACATTTCATGAAGGTGACACCAGACCAGGCCATCTACAGAATGAGATATGACCTCGATGTGGTGATGCCTTGATCCATAAAATATCTTATTTATGAACCCTTAGCAAGAGATAAACAAATTTTATTTTAGTTTTTACACAACAAGATTACCAGATGTGGGTGTTGTGATTTTATTTTATTTTATTTTATTTTTTTGTCATTTGTCGTTTTAGGGCCACACCCATGGCATGTGGAGGTTCCCAGGCTAGGGGTCTAATCGGAGGTACAACTGCCGGCCTACACCACAGCCACAGCAACGCTGGATCCGAGCTGCGTCTGCAGCCAACACCACAGCTCATGGCAACGCCAGATCCTTAACCCACTGAGTGAGGCCAGGGATCGAACCCACAACCTCATGGTTCCTAGTTGGACTCGTTTCCTCTGAGTCACAACGGGAACTCCAGGTGTTGTAGTTTTACACCATTGTATGTGAAGGCATTTTTTTCCTTTGAAATTGTTATGAAAAAGTTGGATTATATCCAACAATATATTTTAGATGTCAGTTGTGGCTTCAAATTGTCATTAATATAATTATATATTCTAAAATGACTGACTCTTAAAGTGCATTATTGATACATTCATAATGTTTAATTTTATTTTTATCACCCTTGCCTATATTGAATAAATGTCTTGTAAAACCATTTTAGGATTGTTAATGTTCTTGTATCTTTATTAAATGTCTTATGAAATAGTCTCAGAGTATTAACTTTATAGCCTAAAGGCTAAACTATTACACACTAGAAATTCTATATAATAAAGTTCATTTTTTTCTTTAAGCCTTCCATTGCTAAATTGTTCTTTAAATTAGCTGTAGTCATTATATATTCTCAAATAGGCCTTTATCTTGTCATATTTTTTAGGTAGTGTTAGTATGTTTCTGCCTCTTTTCTCTCTATAACCTCTTTTCTTTTTCCTTTAATACACAGAGATATTTCTTGCTTACATTCTCATTTCTGATGGTGGTCTCATGTGTTCCCAGAAGTTTAGCTGCCCTCATGTGCACGTTTCTAAAATCTTCTCTTTTTCTTTTTTTTTTTTTTTGTTTTCTTTTTAAGGCCTTATCTGTGGCATATGGAGGTTCCCAGGTTAGGGGTTGAATCAGAGCTGCAATTGCTGGCCTACACGACAGCCACAGCAATGCAGGATGCAAGCCATGACTGTGATCTGTACCACAGCTCATGGCAATGCCAGATCCTTAACCCACTTTGCAAGGCCAGGGATCGAACCCTCATCCTCATTGCTACTAGTCGGGTTCGTTTCTACCAAGCCGCAATGGGAACTGCTCTAAAGTCCTTTCTTAGCTTAGATACCCCATGCCTGCTCTACCTCTGCAGGTGTACATATCTCCTAGCTTTGTCCATTAGTGCTTACAGGTCTCTCCATTAATTCTCTTTAATTAAAGTATAGTTAGTTTCAAGTTTATAGCGAAGTTCAAGTTTATAGCAAAGTGAGTCCGTTTATGTATATATTTCTTTTCATGATTCTTTTCCATTATAGGTTGGTTATTAGAAGATATTGAGTGTAATAGCTCAGTAGTTTATCTGTTTTATATATAGTAGCGTATATCCACTAATTCTGAATACTCTCCCTGCCACTTATCTCCTCTCTGTCTTGTTAAAATGCTTTATTTTTTCATTCTCTACATTCATCATCCATCCGTTGTCATCTCTCTTATCTAATGCAGCCTTATTCATTTTTCAAAAACATCTTTTTTGGAGCATGTCTGGCAAGTAGTGAAGTAGTGGAACTTGTTAGACTAGATAAGGTGAGAGAAGAAAGTTCAAGGATGTCTCAGATTTTGACTTAGGCAAATGGGTACAAATTGCTCAATTTTACTTAAATAGGAACCGAATTACTGTTACTTATGTACATGCCTCAGCTTCCTGGGTAGATTGTGAATTTCTTGAATATAGGAAATAAGTCATCTTGATTGTTTAAACCACACAGCATTTAGCACAACATCCTACATAGAGTATCACTTGGTAAATATTTAATAATCGAATAAAGCAGTTTAACTTTATCATCATTTGTCCTTTTGCAAACTCTTGCTTTACTGCATATGCATATGGTAAGACTTGACTCTCTCTCATCTTAATAATAACCAGCAACTATACGGCAGGTGCTTAAAACCAATCATTAAAATTTTAGAGGCAATCCCAAGTCTTTTACTTCATACCCTTTCATGGTTTTATTATAATGATTTGATCTACATACTTTTAAATCTAGTTCTGTTTCCAGACCATGCTTTTCTTGTTGGTTGGAATGTAAGTTAACCTGTACCATGCAAAGCAATGTTTGGGCATTTATTTTGTTTGTTTTGTTTTTGATGAATTTTTTTTTTCCAAGCTTTAAGGAATGTTGCCTTTATTGTTTTTGGATTTCCTGAACAAACCAGATTCTCTGGGAACCAAGAGGCATATTATCTAGTTACACTGCTCTCAGAACTAATAGGACAGGAGAAGGGAATCCTCTGTCCCAGTTGATTTTCTTCTTTGTACCCTTCTATTTCCAGGCGTGTGAGTAGAGCTCTCACTGCTCTTACAGATCTTTAATGCTCATTTATCATTGTATTGTAATATAAAAATAAAAATCTATGTGATTCCTTGTTGAAATTAATTATTTTTGAAAAAATTAGTTCTAAACAATTAGAGAGCTCACCAATTTTTTTTTTTTTCGAATGTTACGTGGTGTAGTAAACATATATTCCAACCAGGCAATTGTAGATGGGTTGTTTCAGCAACACATCACTGAGGAAAGAAAGATATGACAGTTGTCAATCATCTGATTTTTGGTGGTGCTGACAGTGCCTTTTCTAGGGTCCTATCATGAATATCATGAGTGTCCCCAATTGAAGGTAGATCCTAAACTGTCAGAGAATGTTAACTCTCATTAAGCTTTAGTTCAAGAATATCTCCTTAGATTTGAAGTGAGTGATTTGTGTTAGATTTTACAACTTACGTGGAGAGAATGTCAGACAACGTCAGGTCCCGTAAGGATTTTGTTTCAGAATATCTCCTTAAATTTGCAGTGAGTTACTTTTATTAGACTTTACCACATAATTGGACAATTTTTGGTAAAGTTCTGCTGACCAGTATCTGTAGTTTGGTAGATTTTGGGTCCAGAGGAAAATATTTTACTTATTGCTTTTACTACTTAGTATCTTTATGACCCCATGTATACCATAATATTTAAGTTCCTCAGGTTTTCATTTCCTGTCTCAAAATGCAGATAGAATTGCAGAGCACAGAATTTGTAAGTAACAGACTTGTGTTTTGATGGTTGAATGAATGGATGAAGACAAGGAGCTGTGTTTGATAGTTATCCACACCTGTGAAAACAGTCCTCAGTCCTTACATAGAGAACATTGATGAGGCTGAGATGAATGATCTGTCACAGATGGCTAGGTAGAATTCAAGTGGACAAATTTTAACTAGTAACCCAGCTAGTATATCAGATCCTCTTAATTGGTGTGGCATGTAGATGAAAGGTTCTGTTAGAAGAGTGTGTGAAGAGTTCCTTCTGAGAGTAAATCTAGATCAGTTGCATTGAAGAAAGTGGCTATGCAGGAACCCAGGGGCGGGAGTGTGCTAGTAGCCATTCCTACATTCCTGTACTAGAACCAGACCAGCAAATATGTGAGCCTGGATTTCCTAACTAGCCAGTGTGTTCAGCTGAGAGATGATCAGAATATTCTTTTTTTTTTTTTTTGGCAGGGGGTGGAGGGCTGCACCTGTGGCATATGAAAGTTCCCAGACTAGGGGTAAAATTGGAGCTGCAACTGCCAGCCCACACCATAGCCACAGCCACAGCAACTCTGAATCTGTCCCACATCTGCGACCTACACCACAGCTCAAGGCAATGCTGGGTCCTTAAACCACTGAGAAAGATCAGGGATTGAACCCTCATCCTCCTAGATACTAATGGGTTTCGTTTCCACTGAGCTGCAATGGACTGCCAGTTCTGTTTTTTCATCTTCCTTGACTTCATAGATGTATTTATTTAGCAGTGTCCTACTGCCATGTAGAAGACCAGGAGAAAAAATTTTTTTCAGTATTGCCTACCACGGTCCAGTTGAAATTATAATATGCAAAGTGTATTTTACTTGAATGTTGCAAAACAAAACACACACACAAAATGACTTTCAAAGTCAGAAAAATTCAATTCCTCCTGACACAGCACAGCATATTAAATAGCAGTGTCTTGTAAGGAGCTGAGTATAGGGTTTGAGAGTGGAGTTTAGAAATCAGAATTTATGGCATAATTTCGTATGAGAATCATCATTGCATCATGATGCATCTTGAATGAAGCTCAGGGACAATCACAGAGAACGAACAACTGCATTAATAGAAAGTTTTACTCAGAGTTGGCAGTTTCCCTAAATGAAACAAAGATCAACGTCATCATCATCACCATCACGTTATTAATTGCTTCCTATGCTCCAGGTACCACTGTAAGTGTATCTTATTTACCAATCATTTAATTCTTATCCTGACCTTACATTGCAGAACTTAAAAGTTTTACAGCATGGAAGCTCCCGTGAACATTCTGTTCCATTTGCCTGTGAGCACGTTGTGTGCCCTCAGATTCTAGAACAGTACCTGGCACAGACCATATGCTATTAAATATTAGGCGAATGCACAACTGAGGAAACTGAGACACTGAGAGATTACATAACTTGCCTAATATTATACAGATAGTAAAGGACATAATTCAAATTCAAATTGGTCTTTAAACTTCACATAGTCCTAATCAACTGAAATTCAACATTTTAGGTGAAAAATATGTGTAGTGTTTTCTCTTTAGCTGTGGAGGGTCTGAGAAGCCAGTAATAAGCCTCATTTATTCCTGTCCTAAACTGAAAACCTGGCCGTAGGAAGCAGACAACGAAGATCAGAATTTCAGTTTTATTTCTGACCAGGCTAGGCTAGATTGGGGAATGTGACTTAGATGTATAGTCGTGGTCAAGCTTCCTAATACTTCTTCATTCCAGGTATGTGGGCCTGCAGATAGGCAGTCATACGTCTGGTCACTGCTTCATGTGGAACCATAATAGTGTAGCCAGAAAGGGACACTTGGAGCTCTGTCTCTGGATGACAAGCTTATGCCTGATGTGTTCTTATCACAGGAAGCAGGAAGAACACAGGACACAGCTCTCCTGGGGCAGGTAGATCTTAAACCAAAGAAAGTGGCAGAGAACAACTATGTTCAGTTCCTTCTCCCAGTCTGTTTTGTCACAGTGTTCTCTCAGGGGAGGCATGAATAAGTAGGGAGTGGGGCTGGAAGTGCTTGTTCATTATAGTTCTCAGGAAAGTATAAGGAACCCTCGAGAATAAGGGTTCCCCCAACACCAGATTAAATCTCCACGGGGCAGCAGTTCCTTTTGCCTCCCTAGGAAAGTAGAATGTGCTAATTCTGAAACCATTAGATTTGTTCCTGATTGTCCTGTGACAGTCTCTTCAGACCCAGGGTTTATGTGAGGCTCATGAGTGGTTTTGATATGCAGACTCTAGATTCCTCAAAGGCATATTTGGATAGAGCTGCCACAACTCCTGTAGTTGCTTGATAACCGTCAAGGAGAAAAGCCATTAGATGCCATAAATTTGGAAGCTGAAAAGGGTGGCTACTTTCTGCTCAGCGAGTTTGCCTTAACCCCAGGTGATTGCCAGGCTGTTTCATGCCTGGGCAAGTGTGTACAGAGGCAGAGGCAAGCAGGTTCCCGAATGGGAGATTTCAAGAAAGTCAAAACGTCGACAGGTACCTTGACTTTAGCAAATCCATAGAGAAGTACTGGCCAGGAGGATAAAATTAGAAGTCTTGGAAGAAGAGATTACAAGCAGAACAAAAGAAATCTGATTTTGATTTTCCAAGAAGTCCTGAATTATTAAGGTTTTCCGAGGAGCACAGTAGAGCAGTGGTTGAGGAAGCGATTTTAGGAGTTTAAAGGATGAATTTGAAGGAAATGGTGTGGATGGGAGCACTGAGGGCTGTAATTCAACTAATACTTAACAGGGATACGACCTTGGCACCTGATGTGAAGCAAGAGAAGTCACATTTCTGCAGGTTCAGTGAAGAAAGAGATGAGGGCTCTTGACCCTTGGAATGGGTAATGGCATGCATCAGCACTGTGGGAAAACAGATGAGGAATGTAAACAAAACATTTGGTCCAGTGGTCTAATAAGCTGCTGGACTGTGTATTTAGAAAGAACCTAAAGGAGTCTTGCCTTTCCAACCGATCTAGTCCTAGCTTAAAGCAATGCGGAAAAATATAGATAAATAAAAACAAGGCAGAAAACATGTAGCATATTAGATTGTTGTGTACTTTCTTCCAGTGGTGCTCTGGTAGTGCTCTGCCTCCTCCCATAGTCCTGATTACCTGAAGGTTCTTATGTCCCGGGGGGATCTTGGCAGTGGGAGGATCAAGAATCCTACACATTTACGTGAGCGATCCTGCAGAAGTGCTGAAGTGAATGCTTTGTGCATGTAAGAATTCTTCTCTTGTTTTCTTTAATTTAGTAATTTTGATTCAAAAATGAATTTGAGAATCCATTTAAGAAAAGTTGTTTTCATTTAAAAGTTCTGCTGGGGGAAAACGGAGCATAGCTTGACCCCAAAGGATGTATTTTCTCTTCACTGAGCTTGCAGAGGGAGGGACAACCGCTGTTTAAGGCATCATTTATAAAGACAGTCTGTTGGAGTATTTTTAAAGCACGATGGATGTTTAATACTAAGAATTATTGTTTAGTGCATTGAAATGCCAGGACCCTAATGACTGCTATACATTCCTCTATGTTTATACCCTAAGACGCGAGCAGTGGCATGATAAGGACTATTCAGGTTAAGAGAATACTGGCAAAAAAGAAAACAAGAAATTGGGATTGAAGCATTTAATATAAATTGCCAGCACTGATATGACTCACCAGGCAAATGAGAAAGAAAGTGAAGTGCTGGCGTGGGTGGAGGGTGCCTCCGAAGGGAGCAGACTAGGATATTTTTATCAGAATGTACATATTAAGAGTCTGCTTGGTTCGTGGCTGCCAGTTAGGTGTGTGGAAAATGAGTTAGTGTATATAATTATATCCAGGCCTCCTCCCAAGGAATTTGGAATCTGAGAAAGAAGTGGTACCAGGTCTGACATAGATGGGGTGGGGCTAGATGACAGATTCAAATCTGAAAGAAGACCATGTACATAAGACTATACACTGGCACTGAGAGTGACAGAAGTTAAAAGATTCTCAGGCTTCATCCAGGCAGGACCGAGTGTTTGGATTCTTGAGACCACAGCTGAATTCAAGAGGACCACCGGGAGCCGCTGAGGATCCACTGGTTGGTTGCTTTGCATTAGTCCAAACGAGACGTTTGAATGATCTGAGCCTCCTAGTTTATTTGAAAATGCTGAATTTGCCAGATGGTTTGTGTACTGTGCTAGTTGAAGGTCAAGAACAGAGGTCAAGCATTAGAGAAATGTACGAGTTATTACTGGGTGGGGCGGAGGGGGGTTGAGAATCAGGATATATTGCAGTGAAATGAAAAGATAACAAAATTAAAAGTCACACATTTCCTCAGTTTTGCCATTTTCTAGTGAAGTTATGAGCCAGTATCTTATTTTGAAAAATTTTCTGGATTAGGATTAGACTCTGGAATGACATGGCTCTTGACAATTACTTTCTGCTTCCCAGTCCGCAAAGCTTCAGTCCTTACCTACACATAAGAGAATTTAGGAGGATGCAGAACTGTGGAGTGAAATAAGTGTTTACTTGCAACCTGTCACAGTGTTTAACATCCCAAGTTTTAGAGTTGGACATGAGTTTCAGTCCTGGCTTTGCCACTTATCTGGTATTTAACCTTGGACAAGAAACAAATGTTTCCAAATGTCAGCTTCTGCATGTGGAGTAACACGGAGCTCACAGTGCATTACAAGAAAGATAAGGTAATATACGCAAAACACATAGCAAAGCCCTGCAATGTAGTGTAGACTTGGTAAAAACTGATTCTTTATTCTTTCTATCAGTATATATTTTCATAAGTATTCAAGGAGTGCCAAGTATGTTTTAGCAGTTGCTCTAATCCATTGGGCTATTATGAATGAATAAAGCAGATTCTTGCCCCCAAGTTTATGCCTTCGTGAATGGAGCAGAAATGCACACGGTAAAGTGCATTACGTAGTATTTCCCAGTTAATATAATGTCACCAATAGTAGTCTCATTGAGCTGTTGACATTTCCATGGGGATCTAAAGATGGTTGAAGCAGTCACCTGTATGGATGGCTGGGAAAAGAGCATTCTAGGATGGGGGGGGGGGTGCAGTCAGTTCAAAGGCTTCAGGTAGGAGAATGTCTAGAACAAGGGGGTCAAGTTGACAGAGGGAGACGAACTTAAATACATGATAGAGAGGATGGCTAACCTCACTCAGGGCTTTGTTGGTTATATGAGTGTCATATGAGTGTTGGTTTTACCCTGAGTGAAATGGGAATTTGTTTCAGAGTTCCAAGAGGGGGCAGGCATGTTTCTAGATTCCCTTAAGACACACTTTGTGATATAATGAATGTGGACTCTCTGAAGGCAGCAGTGGGAACTGGGAGGCCACTTATGAGGGCATGGTTGTTATCCAGGTAAGAGATGGCAGCAGCTTGGACCAAGGTAGTAACCATAGAGATCTTGACAGGTGGTGGGATTTCTGCTACTTTACAGAACTGACAGGCTTCCTAATGGATTGGATGTGGATATGAAAGAGAAAAGTCAAAGATGATTATACTGCTTTAGCCTAAGCATCAGCAAGGATTGTAATAAATGTAATGAGTATTATTATTTTACAATCTGTGGATTCATGTTTTATCTGCTAAAAAAAGAACAGTAAACTCACTCATACTTCTTTGTATCCTCCATGGCACTATGAAAATAATATGTAATCCGTTGGTGCTGAATTAGTGATTGTTGAATCTTTGAGGAGTCTGGAGACAACTATGTTAGAGAAAATAGTAAAGCGTGAAAAGATACAATGACCTATCAGAGAAAAAAAAAAAAAAACTTTACACCTGGCCCTGCCTATTCATTCCCCATTAAATTGCCTAATCCAGTCGCTTTACTGCAGCCCTTCTCCGGAATCAATATGGGTTCCCACAGCCTTCTTGGCTGCAGAAAACGGCCTCCCTTGTTCTGAGCCTTAGCAGTGACCTGGATTCATTGTACTCTGGCTCTACAGAGACAAATACCATGCAGTCAGTGGAAATGGACAGTGGATGAAATTAACTGAATAAATAAGTCTAAAAAGTCTATCCGATATTTTTCTTACATGGACAAAAGGGGATCTCAGTTCTTTATGTGGTGATATATTCTTGGGAACTAAAGAGAACTGCCACAATACTTCCTGGAAATGATGTATTTCATTTCTGTATCAGATTCATATTCTCGTGAACACTGAGAGAAGAGACAGAAGTGAACACTGACATTGAGAAAAGAACCAAACATTATTTCTGGGAGGACCTAAGGAAAAATAAATTATGTGACTTGCTTACTATTTCTGTTTTTTATCATAATCAGTGGGTCACAATGTAAGCAAACTACCAAGAGCTAACAGTTGTAAATAAAGTTCAGAAACGTAGTGTCAGCTCCTTACAAACAGGAGAGCTATGGGTGAGGATTAGGGCCTAAATGAAACACCTTGATTTAGCTATAACTGTCCCTGTGACTATAAACTGGACGTGTTTTCCTCGCATGAGGTATAAAGGCTTATTTACCAATGATTCTTTGCCCTTATCGCAAAAGGCTGAGAGTCCCACAGTCTGAGCTCAGTGAAGGCAAACACGGGGCGAATCTCTTTGATCTGTTAGCTGGGTTTGTACCACAGCTGCCTTTTAAAACTGCCTGAACGTCCTTTGGAATGGATAAGCAGTGAGAGAGCTCCTGCTGTACAGCACTGAGAACTATAACTTATGATGGAGCATGATAATGTGAGAAAAAAGAATGTATACGTGCATGTGTAACTGGGTCACATTGCTGTACAGTAGAAAATTCCATAATGAAAAAGATAAAAATCATTATAAAAATAAATTAAAAAAAAAAATTTCCTGGATGGCTGAAACAGCAGGTGTTAAAAGACCACCAGGAGTGACAGGAACAAGTAAGCGTGGACAAAGTTGGAATCGTTTTCTGGTAAAACCCCTAATGTATCAACTTGCAAGTTTCTGTAACAAATACCTTTATAGGAAGGGGTGCTGGAAACTGAATTTATGATGGGGGAAAAATCAACTGTTCATAACTGTATATTAGAGGGAAATTGATAAAATGTAAAGACAAAATCACAAAAGGAATTCAGAAAGCGAGAATATTTATCTTGAAATATTTTATGGAAGAGCTATAATCAGAGATGAGAAATTAATGGTATGCTATAGGTTAACAATGAGTAAATGTAATGTTGTCTTTCAAATATGGCCTGTAATCACTGTCCTTAAAATATCAGTTTTTCATGCCTAAATCTTGAATGCTATTACTCATATATATCTTTTTAAATATCTGACTCTAAAAATTTTCGCTGTTAAAAAGTTTTTATATCTCTACTTTTTCTTTAGTAGCAAATGCCTGAAATAAAAAATATTTTATTGTTCTGAAAAAATACATAGACATAATTAGGATTCAGGGAGAGATCTAGAACAAAGTAAAATGTTATGAATCACAAAGGAGTCTGAGTTTAAGAACTTGCATTCAATTAAAATGAGTATTATCTGACCCGATCTAGGTGTAGCATCCAAAACAATTTTGCAAAACCACCAGAGAATCTCATCACTTTAATTTCGTAGTTATAGTCTCTTTTGACCCTTTCATTTATCTCCTGGCTCTAATGAATCTTTTCTGTTAAGTTCCTTCCGTTACATTTTTGCACTCTTTAAGGTCCAGACAGCTATGCTGAAATCTACTTTCTTAGGATGTTGTCTCTAATTAGAAGTCTAGGTGTCCTTAAAATTGTGCCTTGTTACAGTTAGTAGCTATATTTCTTCTTCTCCCTCTCCCTCCCCCCCCCTTCTTCTTGTTTTGTTTTTTGTCTTTTTAGGAGCTTACCTGCAGCATATGGAAGTTCGCAGGCTAGGGGTCAAATTGGAGCTGCAGTGTTAGCGTACAACACAGCCACAGCAACGCAGGATCCAGGCTGCATCTGCCCCCTTATACCACAGCTCATGGCCATGCTGGATCCTTAACCTGCTGAGCGAGGTCAAGGATCAAACCTGCATCCTCGTGGATACTAGTTAAATTTCTCATTGCTGAGCCACATTGGGAACTCCATATATTTCTATTTCTTTTTCCTTTTTTTTAGCTTGCAACTACGAGATCAAGTAACAAAATAGTTGAAGTGATAGAAGCGAATGGTTTTGAGAGCAAAAGAAAACAATTTTTTAAAAAATATGCACTGTAAATAAGAGGATGGCTTGAGGCATTTTCTCTGACTCCCCAGTTTCAAGGTCACAGTCACCTCTCTTCTTACATCAGTCACCATGTTTGATTATTTTTACCATTTACACATGCTTCATGGACAATCACCTATTGACTTGTCTCTTTTCCTTCAGAGAGCATGATGGTTACACATTATGTTCTTTATTTGTCTTTTATTGAAGTTTATTACGTAGTGTAGCAGTCAGTCACTCAATTATGATTTTTTTGAAGGAAGAAAAACAGGAAGAAAGAAAAGAGGAAACAAAATTAACTTACCCATTTCTTAGTATCTTTCTACACGTACCCCTTTGCAGAAGTTCCAGACAAAGGGATATGGCTTTTTATTTAAATATGAGGCGATTCACACCAAAATTTATTTTTTGGTGTGTATATACACACAAATATATGCATATATATCACATATTATAATGCATTTATATACAACCAATATATTATACATACAAACTGTAAATACATATATGTAGGTATGTATATACACTAATATGTATCATATGCATATTGCATCATATATATAATAGAATGAAAAGTTTATATGTATATCTATGTGTGGTTGTCACATAGATGTACATATAAACTTTTCATCATAATCTTGAAATGACATTATGTTTTATAAAACTAACACTGTTTAAATGAACTATATACACTTATTATTTTCTATATTATTATATCCCCTCAAATATATAATTTGAGACCTGGACATGACAAGTGAGAAATATACACACACACACACACACACACATATATAATTTGATTATATTGGAGTCATTAAAGATGCTGAACAATCTTAAACTAAATGAAAAATCGTTTCATTGGTTGTGTTTTTGAATGACATTTTATTATTGGAATGATTATGAGCAAGAGATATTTAAGTCAGAAAAAAAGTTTTAGTACAGCTGTTGAATTTGGCTGTGATTAAATGAATATAATTATGCACAGTTCACAGGGTGATCATGAAAATATATATAAAAATGTAACCCAGTCTATGCATATAGTAAATGCTTAGTAAGTGATAAGTTACTTTTATTATCATACAATGGGAATTCAACAGATAGGACAAGTATTTAAGAGTTGCTACCTAAGTTTCTAAAAGTTCCTAATTACATGTTAGGTGTAGAGTAATCATAACATTTTCCAATGCATACACTATCAGGAAACAGCATTTGGTAATGGGTGATAAAGTTTAATTACTTTAGGAGATTTTTTTTCCTTTTATACTCTTTAGGCCAAATATATTTTTAAGAAGTAGTTGTTACTAACATCAAATTGGAACACCAATAAGCTTCATTTTATAGGTACAGAGTTTCTTTTTGAAGCTGTTCCAGGAGATTCAGGGAAAGATAGCAAGGGTTTGTCATATTGCCAACAAGGCTCTTCATGAATTTAACTTTAGATTGTTGTGGATGAAAAATGTTGGGTTGTTGAATATGAGAACTGAACTCTGTTTGGAACAAAGGCAAATAAATGATCTTGTGCTTTAAGCATTTAAATCTAAAACCTTGTCTTAAAATTTTTCCATAACGAATTACTGTATCTCAGCAATTTACCATCATGATACTTTTCCAACATTTAATTTATCCCAGATTATCCATAGGTGTAAAGTAATACTTTATCTCATATCAAAATGTGACAGAATAGGTACGGCTTCATCCTTGATCATAATCTACTGTGATAATCAATCTGTGGTAATCTATGCTGCTCCATATTACTTGTATAGAACACAGTGCTAGGAGCTATTGAATGGTGAATAGAGTCAGGAAACACAACCATTTAACAACTCCTTATGTGTTAGAAGTTACAATATGATTTGATTCTTTCATTTGAAGAGGTAAAGATTTCTGGAACCGAAAGAAAACTAATTATTACAGGAATGGCAAGGACAACTTCAAAAAGGAAGTGTTATTTGAACTTATTTTTTAAGAACAAGGTTTAAATAAGAGGACATTTTATATCAAGGAAAGAGCAAGTGCTAAGAAGAACAAAAAAGAATAAAGGAAAATAATATGGAGTGTTGTATAGCTAAGGTATACAATATGGAAGAGCATTGGATCAGGATGGAAACAAGATATAAAGGTCATGAAAGGTTTGATGTGCCAAGATCTTTGAACTTGACCTTTAGGCAAAGAATAGTCATTGAGAAAAAAAAATGATCAGAGATGATACATCACATTATTTGTAATTAGAACTGTCATGAAGAGTATATAGGAGTTGGTGAGACTAGCTGCAGGAAAACTATAAGAGTTTTCCTCAAGTCATTGCCAGTAAGGATGGAGAGGAAAGGAATAGTTGAGAACAATATAGGAAATATAATTCATAAAACTCAGTGAACAATTAAAATGAAACATAAGAGTAAGAAGTTCAGATTGAGACTAAAAATTTGACAACTGATAAAATGGTGACTTTTACAAAGAATAGGCACAAAGGAGGCAGAATTTTGAATATTTGAAGCTGTGGCTTATACGAGCTTTTGAAATTGTATTTTCAGCATCAATACTTCTATTACATTGAAATGTTTTCCTTCTACATAATAGTAAAGAGAGTACTGAAAAATTATTTTGCGAGGTAAACGGTAATATTGCTATCCACAGCAGTATTCCCTGAGAACAGTGAAAAGGTCATAAAAAGCATCAATTAGCATGCTTTAACTTATGGATCTTTTATATAATAAAGAAACGAATAGAGTATAATTTTTTCAATCCCTTGATATTAATTATATATCTATGAATTGCTTTTCTTAGTGCATTAAGAATCCTCAATTTATATTGATTTATAACATAACTCATTAATATTAAAACATCCTTATATGTTGGACATGAGAATCCTTTTTTATTGGTAGCTATATTTGGGATTCAAAATATTAATTTATATCTGCATGTCAGCATGGGTTTTATTTTTAAATGCTCATAACTGAGTTGTTAAGCTGGTTTCCACCACTAGTAAGAGAACAACATAGGATTTAAGGTGTGATTAATAAGCTCCAGGGAATGACTGACTAATTCAGGGATACTAGATCTATAATAACCCATGCCCAGACTGAGCTCTCAGTGTTGTAGCATATCCCATGTGCCCTGGATGATCTTTAACAGCTGGAAATAGGATGCGGTCACTAGAATCTCCTCACGAGTGAATCTAACTGCTTGTAGTAGAAGTGAGATCTTTGGAAACATCTTCATTTTGTCCCTCCTCAGAGTCCCAAACTGAGCATACAGCAATTGCTTGATGAAACATTGCCTTGAGGAACATGCATTGCTTTTGGTACCACTAACAGCTTCCCTTTGAAAACATTCTCTCCCTTGTCTGTCAGGCAGGGGGTGTCTCTGGACTGTACTTAATAAACCCTTAGTAGCTCTTTGTTAATTGAACCAAATGGTCCCACTCAGTCCATGGGAATCAAAGTGCATTTGTTCTCCTCTTTCCTTTCCTACTTGAGCTCTTTTACTAGTGCTTTGGGGAGAGAGGTGTGTCTTCAACTTCTTCACCAGGGGAAGCTGGGATCATTAGGTATTGAAGAAGGACATTTCAAAGAGAGAGAAGGAGCTGAAAATCTGCTACCAGTGATGGTTCTAAGGGCCAGAACAGTCCCAAACCCTGTTGGAGAGAGAGAGACCCTCCAGTGATTTCAAAGTCAGATTCCTTTTATCCCATGATCAGTGAGTGTTGTGAGGGGATACATTTAGTTTCTCCTTTGACCACTTTGTATCTTGTCCATAAATGTATAGGCATCTTGCTTCTTGTTTGGGATCCTCGAATAGGTCATACCTTTTAAATCAGTGTATTTTCATATAGGGAAAGCATTAAAGTAAATAAAACTACAAGAATAAACAGTATATAAGGATTCAAAAATTTCAGAGCACCAGGATTCTTACACTAAGAGGAAATTTCACGTGTTATATATGTTTATGGAGTTCCTGCTGTGGCACAGGGGAAAGGAATCGGACTAGTATCCGTGAGGATGCAGGTTCAGTCCCTAGTCTCCTGCTCAGTGGGTTGGGGATCTGGCATTTCTGTGAACTGTGGTGTATGTCGCAAATGAGGCTCGGATCCTGTGTTGCTGTGGCTGTGGTGTAGGCTGGTAGCTGTAGTTCCAATTTGACCCATGGCCTGGGAACTTCCATATGCTGCAGGTGTTTCCCTAAAAACCAAAAATCCAAAACACACACACATATATATATATATATATACACACATACACATATATATATGTTTATATTTCATATTTCCAAATCATCACAAAGAGTCAAAGGCCAAAACCTAGAACAATAATAAGAAAACACAATTCCTGCTGGTTTTATTACTGTTTTTAACTCTTTACAGGCACTGTATTTATCACAGAGGTCCAATGTCTACTGTGAGGAAGATACAGAGCAAGGAGCAGCAATTCTTTTGTGGTAGAATGTTGACAAGTTATATTATCAGGTTCAAAGTTTCTAGCTTTTAATAGGGAACATTGAGTGCCATATACACAAAAGTCATTTAAGTATTTGTTGACTAATGAAATTGACTGATGACAAATGGCACATGTAGGTGTTATGGGAATCATCCCAGGAAGCAAAATGTCTTTGTTGTTGCTGAGAGAGTAAAGCAAAACACAGCAATGACTAACTTGTCTTAAAATATGTGCATGACATTTTAGTTATGATACATGGTGAGCAAAATTATTAGCATCCTGATTTTGAAAGGATGTCATCTACAGTTTGATTTTGCTCTCCATGTTGTGTTTGTGCCCTTATTAATATCACTGTTAATATCTAAATTACAGGGGTGAAGACTTTATAGCTTACTGCTTGGGTGGTTAGCTCCAATTAATATCTTTTAAGACAATTATTATCTTTCTGAAGTCCTTAATTATCATTTTTTTTTCTTCTTAGAGCAAGTGAATGATGTTGGTAGTTGGCTTTGGTTTCTCGCAGAAGTAGACTCTAAGCTATGCAGGTATTTGGGAAGTGATGTCAGGAGGCACTGGGGTTAGGGAGGGCAAAGTAATACAGGGAAGTGAGGACAGCCAAAGCTGGGTACCATGACGAGCATGTTACTGGCGAGGGCAGTTGGGGTTTAGTCCCACTGAGGTCACCGGGGAAATGGTGTAGAACGTGCCTTAGAGTTGTCTCCCCCAAGAGGGACGGAAAGTTGAGTTGTATTTCCTTTAGCTCCCATTAGTCATTGCCTGATGGCTGTTCCCAGGAGCACAAACTTCTCCGCACATACATTCTGCCCTCCACATCCAGGAAAAGCCCTCAGGCAGAGGATCATAGATGTTTGCAGTAAAAAACAGCAGGTGGAGGCATCCTGATTGTTGGGGTTATGGATAAAGAAGTGGTAGCAGATACTCCATTGGTCTTCTATGGATGTATACTATTTTAAATGTTCATATAATTATTCAAACTATCAAACTTTTGACTTGGAATCATCATCTGTTAGAGTAAGGATGGTGCACAGATATTTTGCACATTACTCAGAATTCCTCTCTTCTCCAGGAACTTTCTTAACTTTCCTGCCACTAGACCTAAAAACCTACTTCCATTTCTTTCAACACTCTCTTCATGCTCCAACATAATTCAGGCCATCCCTTCCTCTTTTTTTTTTACAGTCTCTTTTACTCAGAGCACTACCTGCTTGCTTAGGAATATTCCTCTCTCACTGATCTTTTCTCCTGGATATTCAGCCACTCCCTTAGTTCATCCCATCTTCAATGCCAGATGCTTAACTGTCTTCCACCTTAAACCAGAAAACAAAAAATGTCTCTTTTCCCCCACCTTTCTCTGTAGCTGGAGTCCTCGTCCCCTTTACAAACTTCTCAAGGGCTGTTTAACATCACTAGCCTTTCCGTGTTCTCCCACCTCCCTCACTCTGCATGCATTCTTTATTTCACTGATGGACCCCAGGTCTCTAAATACGGTAAATATTCTAGACCTCGGATTACTCCATCTTTCCGCAGCAGTGACTGTACCTAACTCATTCTTCATATGGGTATAAATTGCCCTGTAACACTCTAATCTCTACCTTTGGGGTTACTTTATTCTCTACCTTTGATTATACTGCCTCTGTGGATTCTCCTTCCTAATTTCCTATTCCTTCTTTTATGAGTTCTTTAAATGTTGGGGCTGGGGTCATTTTTCTTTTTTCTGAATGTGCATGGCAGGAAAATATCCCTTGCAATGCATACATTTTTTTTTTTTAACTTTGTTTATGTAGCCGATGAACCCTGAACTCATTTCTTTAGGGTAATTTGCATATATGTGTTCTGAGTCTTGAGGTTTTGCTCTTAACTGCTTAGAACTTTGAGGGTAATCTTATTTTTCTCTTTATAGATTCTTAGCTGGTACCTCACTGAAGCCACTCAGTAGTGGTCATATCCTCTCTTACTCTTTAGTTGCTATTTGGTGTGTAAGTAGAGGGTCTTCACATCTTAGCATGAGTATATTCACATTTTTTTTTTTTTTTTGTCTTTTTAGGGCCATCCCCTCAGCATATGGAAGTTCCCAGGCTAGGGGTCCAATTGTAGCTATAGCTGCCAGCCTACACCATAGTCACAGCAACGCAGGATCCAAGCTGCATCTGTGACCTACACCACAGCTCACGGCAACACCAGATCCATAACCCACTGAGCAAGGCCAGCGATTGAACTTGCAACCTCATGGTTACTAGCTGGGTTCGTTAATCACTGAGCCACGATGGGAACTCCTATTCACATATTTTTATCATTCGCTCTTCTCTAACTTTACAACTCCAGACTAGGGAGGATAATTGTATTTGCCTCTATTTGGGTGAAGACTACCTTAACATTTTAATTTCTCTCCTCTGGAACATTTTAAATCAATATTTATAATGACTAAAGTTTTCTTCAATTGTTTATCGAATAAATGTGAGAGCATGATTGATTTAGTATGAGTAAGAGGAAAAAACATATGTAATTCAGATACAGGACCAGCTACATAATTTGTGAGGCCCAGTCTGAGATGAAAATGCCCAGTCTTTATTAAAAACGTAATTAAGAATTTCAAGAAAACAAAAACAGAACATTAGACCAAGAACAGAGCTTTTATAATGCCCAGAGACCTGTGTGACTGCACAAATGGTATGGCCTTGAAGTGGACCCTGTGCAGTGCTTGGGGGAGGTGGCAACTGAAAATTAACTTTATAAATGTATTTCAAATGAGTTTTTATAATAAAATTCCAGGAATACCACTTTTTTGGAATTAATATATAAAATAATGTTGAATGGATATATTTATTTGGAATATTATATCTATGCTTTTGGCACAGGGTATTGTGGTAAATAGAAATATGTAGTTAATAGGAGGACATTTTCAGTTTTAGTTTCAAATGAATTCTTGAGTGTGGTATAATGCTTTATGTACCCTGAGAGCTCAGAGGCCAGATTGCTTGGGTCCTAAAACCTGGATCTATCTATGCTACTGAGTGTGGGTCACAGAGAACATTTCTTTACCTTTCCTTACACTGGTGTACACGTATTTTGGGACAATAACAGAGAATCTGTCTCTTAGATTTGTCACGCAGATGATTATGTTTCAAGTTCTTTGAAGAGTAAACATTCATCTACTCTGTTATTTCAAAGTCCTTTTACTTTTTATTTTCACCTTAGTGGGTATGATATCCCAGACTTACTGTCTTTCGTGGTTGTGAACTAGTAGCCAGTATAATATTAAAATATTGCATGATATTATTTATGTAGAATTATACATTCAACACTTAGTAGTTGAGGCATTCAGTACATATCAATAGAAATTAATGATGTATTTTTTTTTCTATAGTAACATTGGAAGGGTTTTATTTTCAAATTTTTTCTTTGAGCTTTTCCCCCATTGCCATTGGCTTATTTAAAAATCAAAGATCTAAAACACCTGGTTAGTAGAATGATCCAGTTAACTGCATTACAGTTTATAAGTTACATAACTTTCAAGTCTTAATTCAATTTAATCATAGCAGTTCGGGCATTCTTAAATACATTTAAAGGCAAGGCAATACTTGTTTGGGAGTAATCCTTGTGATTAATGAATGTTATTTGCTTTTATTTTTATGTCACTGAATGATAAAGCTTTTTATATTAATATGAGTTTTATTTATTTATAATGATTAACAATGCTTTTGTTGCTTTACTAATTTACAACCTACAAATTAATATACTAATTTACAATCTACAAGCCAAATCTCTGCAATCATGAAACACCGTCTGAAATATTTGGTTTAACAGTCAAATTTAGGACTATAACAAACAGTAATCGTACTGAGAGTACTTTATTCTCCATGCTGATGGCACTTATTGTAATCCAGCTCAGTTAAGATAATTTCTGAGAAACTGTTCATTCTGAGCAGTGTGCTCAGAATGAAATGCTTTAGAAGGATTTGTTTTCCAAATAACAGTGTCATAAACCTTCTAGGCACTTAGCATTGTGAGACCCTGTGAAGTGAGTAAGCAGTATAGTTATTTTTGTTGGTTGTAAACATTGAAAACAAAGAAAGAGCAATATTCCCAGACATCACAGAACTTTCTAACCAAGCCATGTACTTGATCACTTTTCTCTCCTGTGGTTCTTATTATACAATATCAATATGCAATCTCTTTTTCTCACATCAGACAGTATTACCGAAGTCTTCACTAACATCTACGTGACCAGTTTTGGCCCTGTCTCAGATACCGATATGGTGAGTTTTTCATTCATATAATGGGGGATGGATAATTTAGAATAAATGTTATAGCTTATGTATCATGCCTGTTTAATCTACCCCAATACATGCAGAGTTGAAGGTGTCAGTTTGCTTATATCTGTGGTGCACCATTATAAATGGAATGTTCAGATTGGCTCCTTATATTTTATATTCTTTTTAAAACCTTCTACCTGGCTAGAGTGTGGTAAACAGCTGTTTAAATAGCAATGATGATATTACTGAGACTCATTTTGAAGATGAAGGCCCTTGCTTGACTTCCATATGTCTGGCAGTTTCATAGACAACTGCTTCCTACAGATCGTGGTCATGGTCAGGGTTACAAATGGAACCCTTCTATTGGCTTTGAGTAAGGTGGATTTCTTCTCATACTAGCTACATAAATATAGTACATGCAATCCTCACACATTGTAGGTACATAAAAATCAATCTAAAGAAAATTAGCATCTTGATATTCTTGAATTTTATGGAACTGCTCTTTATTTTTCTTTATGCATCAGTAGAAGAGAGAAGTTGGTCTGGTGGGTTAGAAATTAGAGTACTATGGAGTTCCCGTGTGGCTCAGTGGTTAACGAATCCGACTAGGAACCATGAGATTGCGGGTTCGATCCCTGGCCTTGCTCAGTGGGTTAAGGATCCGGCGTTGCTGTGAGCTGTGGCGTAGGTTGCAGACACGGCTCAGATCCCGCGTTGCTGTGGCTGCTACAGCTCCTGTTAGACCCCTAGCCTGGGAACCTCCATATGCCGTGGCTGTGGCCCTAGATGAGGCAAAAAGACAAAAAAAAAAAATTAGAACTAAAAAAAAAAAAAGAAATTAGAGGACTATATTGCATTATCAATAATTTCTTGATGAAGCATAAGAATTTTAGTAATCAATCTTTGACTTCTGTTGCTACCAGTGGTGCTCTTTTACAGACATTTTTGGTAGAAATTACTTTTCATCCACCTTCCTTAGGGTCAGCGAGTGAGAATTAGAGGAGATGCTTTGTCATTTTTTTGCCTGGTCATCCTCCATCATGTCATCTGTCCCTAATTTCTTCCTTTTCTCTGATACCCCAAGGGGAAAGATGACAAGTGTGCAGGTTTTCCACCTTGATAAACACACCGAAACTAAAGATTTTCCCTTTTGCAGATGCTCATAAACAATATTAGCCAACTTTTATTGAAGAATAGTTGATTGTGTTCATTTCAGGTGTATAGCATAGTGACTCAGCTTTTTGTATTTTCAGATTATTTTCCATTATAGGTTATTACAAGATATTGAATACAGTTCTCTGTGCTATGTAGTAAATCCTTGTTGATTATCTATTTTGTGCACACTAGTTTATATCTGTTAATCCCATAATCCTAATTTACTTCTCCTCCTCCCCTTTGGTAATCGTAAATTTGTTTTCTATGTCTGTGAGTCTGTTTCTGTTTTGTATAGAGATTCATTTGTAGTATTTCTTAGATTCCACATATAACTGATATCATGCAGTATTTGTCTTTCTCTCTTTGACTTCACTAAGTATAAAATTTTCTCGGTCCATCCATATTGCTGCAAATGGCAATATTGCATTCTTTCATTTCTATGGCTGAGTAATATCCCATTGTGTGTGTGTGTGTGTGTGTGTACACCACTTAAATTAATTTTCTATTGACAGGCACTTAGGTTGTTTCCATATCTTGACTATTCTGAATAGTGCTGCTGTGAACATTGGAGTGCATGTGTCTTTTCAAATAAAGTTTTTATTTTTTTCCAACAATATACCCAGGAGTGGGATTGGTGAATCATATAGCAGCTCTATTTTTAGCTTTTTAAGGAAGCTCTATACTGTTTTCCATAGTGGCTGCACCAATTTACATTCCCGTAAATATCCAATTTATTGGGACCTCCCTGCCTTTCCTTTGGGGAATAAATACTAGTTTTATTAAAAATCTATTTTTCTTTCACTCAAAGCCAATTCTATGACCTCATAATTCCTTTTTTTTTTTTTTTTTGTCTTTTTGTCTTCTCTAGGGCTGCACCCACAGCATATGGAGGTTCCCAGGCTAGGGGTCTAACAGGAGCTGTAGCTGCCGGCCTTCAGCACAGCCACAGCAACGTAGAATCTGAGCCGCGTCTGCAACCTACACCACAGCTCACGGCAACACCAGATCCTTAACCCACTGAGCAAGGCCAGGGATTGAATCCGCAACCTCATGGTTTCTACTCGGATTCGTTAACCACTGAGCCACAATGGAAACTCCCCATAATTCCTTTTTATATTAACTAAGATAGTTAAAGATGGCAGAGAGGTGATGACCCCTAACTCTGGGGAAGTGGCTAAGGCTTAACACTGCAGGTCTTTGAAGTTCTTTCAAATTAGAATGTGAAGATTTAAGTGCCCCACCCCCGCCAACTTCAGGCCTTAGAAACAATTCTTTAACAACATGAAATAGCTCATTTTTTCAACGTAACCCTCCACCTCCTTGTAGTATCTTACATTGTGACCTGAAACGTTAATCCTGTTCTTTCTATAGATTAATTTCAGTGTAATTTGAAAGGATGACAAACATATTTTTAGTAAGAGTGTGTATCCCAAACATTATCGATTGTCAGTAAAGATAATATATTTCTGTGCATCTTGTCTTTTTAAGTATAGTTAATTTACAAGGTTCTGATAATTTCTGCGGTACAACAAAGTGACCCAGTCATTCATATACACATACCCATTCTCTCTCAAATTCTTTTCCCACATAGATTATCAGAGACTACTGGATAGAGTTCTCTGTGCTATACAGCAGGTTCCCATTGGCCAATCATTCCATTCACCTCGGTGTGCATAAGCTAATTCCAAACCCCCATTCCATCCCTCCCAACCCCCTCACCTGTCCCTTTTGGTGACCATAAGTTTTTCAAAGTCTGTGGGTCTGTTTCTGTACTGCAAAAAGTTCATTTGTATCCTTTTTTTTTTATATTCCACATATAGGTGATAGCATATAACATCTGTATTTCACTGTCTGACTAACTTCACTTACTAGAATAGTTTCTAGGTCCTTCCATGTTGCTGTTCAGCTTGTCTTGGTAAATGCTTCCACATTCTAGAGACACAGTGAAAACCTATATAAATTATGGTTCTTAATATGGGTACCGTTAGTGTTTTATTCCAGCCAAAACAGAAAGGCAGATGATATAGGTTTAAAATGTTGTAGATTTTGCGTAGTAAATATTAGTGCTAACGGTTACTATTTAAATTTTTTTTTTAATTTGGTCATTTTGCAAGGTGAATTATTTCACCTCAGAAAATCAAAAGTGGAATTCCTGTTGTGGCTCAGTGGTAACAAACCCGACTAGTATACATGAGAACATGGGTTTGATCCCTGGCCTCACTCAGTGGGTTAAAGATCCGGCGTTGCCCTGAGCTGTGGTGTAGGTCACAGATGTGGCTTGGATCCTGAATTGCTGTGGTTGTGGTGCGGGCCAGCAGCTGTAGCTCTGATTTGACCCCTAGCCTGAGACTCTCCATATGCTGCAGGTTTGGATCTAAAAAGAGCCCCCCCCCAAAAAAAGGTAAACATATATACATACATTCTTTTCCTAGACATACAAATGTTTGTTATTCAGGGGTTTTAGACACACAGTAATATAATTTTTAGAAAATGTATGAAGTGACTGTTTTCCAGTGGTGATAATGGATTAGACTAATTCTCCTTCTCTTTGTTTTGACCATTCTTTTCAATTACTGACACATTTAGAAAACTGGTAGCCTCAACTCAAAACAAATTAAAGACTTTATATTAGTTAACACCTGAAACCATGAAACTCATTGAAGAAAACAGGAGATACGTTCTTTGACATTGGTCTTAGCAGTGATATTTTAAAATTTTACACCAAAAGCAAAAATAAAAATGTATAACTGACTATATCAAACTAAAATCTTCTGCACTGCCAACAGAAACCATCAACAAAATGGAAAGGCAACCTACAGAATGGGAGAAAATATTTGCAAATTATAAATATGATAAAGGGTTAGCATCCAAAATATGTAAAGAATTGGCACAATTCAAAATAAAACAACAAAATAAAAACAAAACCACAACCCAATTTAAATAAGAAAAGCCTTTTTTTTTTTTTTACTTCAAAAAAAGACATAAAATGACCAACAGACACATGAAAAAGTACTCAGCATCAGTAATCATCAGGGAACAGAAACAGATTCACAGACATAGAGAACAGACTTGTGAAAGGGAGAGGAAGGAGGTAGTGGGATGGACTGGGACTCTGCGGTTAGTAGATGCAAACTATTACATCTAGAATGGATAAGCAATGCGATCCTGTTGTACAGCACTTGGATTAGACCATGATGGAAGATAATATAAGAAAGGGAATGTGTATGTATGTATAATGGGGTCACTTTGCTGTATAGCAGAAATTGGCACAACATTGTAAATCTACTACACTTTAATAAAAAAATTTTAAAAAATTAAAATTATCATGGGAATGTAAATCAAAACCACAATGAGATATTGCCTGACATCTGTTAGAACAGCTATCAAAAAAAAGACAAGAGATACACTGTATAATATCACTTATCTACCTGTATTTGAAATCTAGAAAATAAAACAAACTAGGGAATATAACAAAAAAGAAACAGACTCAGATACAGAGAACAAACTAGTGGTTACCAGTGGGAAGAGGGAAAGGAAGAGGAGTGAGAAAAGGGTGCAGAATTAAGAGGTACAAACTACTATGTGTAAAATAAATAAGCTACAAGGATGTATTGTATAGCACATCAGAGAGAATATAGCCAGTATTTTATAACTGTAAATAGAATATACCCTTTAAAATTGTGAAACACTATATTGAACACCTGAAACACTGCACATCAATTGTACCTCAAAAAATTTTTTTTTAAGGGAATTCCCTGCTGGCTTAGTGATTAAGGATCTGGCATTGTCACTGCTGTGGCTCGGGTTGCTGCTGTGGCATGGATTTGAGCCCTGGCCCAGGAACTTCTGAATGCCAAGAGCACAGCAAAAAAAAAAAAAAATCTTTTAAAGATATAAATGTTGTTCAATGACATGGAGAAAGGGGGATCTTTGTGCACTGTTAGTGGGAATGTAAAATGATGTAATTACTATAGAAAACAGAATGGCTGTTCCTCGAAAAAATTAAAAATGGAACTACTATATTATTCAGTAATCCATGTCTGATATATATCCAAAATGAAAACAGGATCTACCTGCACTCATGTGTTTATTCACCATTATTCACATTAGTCATGATACGGAAGGAACGATTGTGTGATATTTATATGTCACATGAGAAGGAGGGAAATCCTGGCATTTTTGACAGCATAGATGTACCTTGAGGTAATATGTGAAGTGAATAAACCAGGCAGAGAAAGACAGATTATGCATTATATCACGTACATGTGTGATTAAAATCAAACTCATAGAAACAGAGAATATACAAGTAATTGCCAGAGGTTGGAGCGTGGAGAAAATAGGGAAGGGTTTGTGAAAGGGTACAGACTTCCAGCTACAAGATGAATAAGGTCTGAGGATCTAATGTAAAGCATGGTGACTATAGCTGATAACACTGTGTGATAAAAATTGAAATTGACTTAAAGAGTACAACTTACATGTTCTTACCCAAAACAAGCAAAGAAAAAATAAATATGAGGTGATGGAGGTGATAATTAACTAGACAGGGAGAAATCCTTTTACTATGTCTATCAAATCACCATGATTGCTTCAAATATCTTATAATTTTTTGTTGATTATACTTCAGTAAATCTTAAAATTTAAAAAAGGTAACCATGATCATTTAGTTAGTGTGTTCATTTAGGGATTCCTTCCTGGCATTTGTTGGGAAATTTATATATTTTTAAAAATTCTAAATTCTGAGAAAAATCAAATAAGCAATGGGAAAAGGCATCCTAATTCTCCTGCAAGATTTAAAGCTAAGCATAAGGAATCCACTGATGCCAAGTTGAAATCCAGAGCAGGGTATGCTGATGTGTGAAGCTGAACGCAAGGTTAAGGACAACGTGTTCCAGAACTGGGACAGGGTTGTGTCTGAGTGAAGCAGTCATGATTGGGCAATCGTGCGTCTAGCAGTTGTGTGTTTACGTGCCTGTCTGCTCCTGTCATTCTTAAAAAGGAGGTAAATATTAATAAGCCGTATGCAAAAAAAATAAGTACAAATTAAAAGCTTTAGGTGATGTTAGGTGTACAGTCATTAGAATAGAACAAATTTAAACTCTCTTAACTCTGAATTGAACTCAGAACTTTGGTCTCTTCAGTGAATATAGCCCAAGAACTTAAAAAAATGTTTTAACAAGCTCATGAGAGGCTTTCATAATTTGGGCCGACACTACCACATATTATATTAAACATGAAAATGCACTCACATTCCAAACTACCTAGGATGCAATGAGCTGAGTAGAATTGTATTTGGCAACATTTAAAGTTTTAAAATTTAAATCACTTACTTTTGACTTTTTTGTTTTCTTTGTGTATTTTGGATTATATATGTGTATGTATGCATACATGCACACTTGTATATCGAAATATTCCCTAAAATGAAACATATTTAACATCTCTTTAGGTTCTTGAAATTCTTGAGGGCTGCGGACGCTGTTCCTAATATAATTGCCCTTAAATCACCTAGCCTAACTCAGTCCTATAGAATTCTCTTTGGTCATGTCAGATGTTCTATTTTATTTCCACCTTTCCTCAACTCGTTTCCTTGGTCTTACCAATAGTTAACTTAGGGGGAGTCTCATTAATTGCAAGACTACAGGCTGGGCACATACTACTTTATCATCAGAGTCCAGTTAGGGGAAAGGATCCATAACAGTAATTAGAACAGGAAAAATCTAATATAATGAATTATTAACTAGTATAAGATGATTAAATAAAAAAAAGACTCTAAGCAATATAGACTTAGCAAATGCAGAAGGCAGCATCTGCTTGTGGGACGAAGCATCACGAACAATGAAGGAACTCAGGGGTTGGAAGGAAGTCCTTTCCCCCAAGGCCAAGATTAAGAGCTTACTGGAGAGGATGCTGTGGCTACGGGACAGTGCAGCTGCTGCCAGTGATGAAACATAGGAGGGTATGCGCTGAAGCTGGTCCAGAGGAGAATCCTGCCTGGTCGCTTCAAACTCACAGTATGGTGGTCCTTGGAGGCTATGCCCAAGACTGAAAATGCACCTGAACCAGAAAGAGAACCAGCAAGAAAAGCCCCCTTGACTGCTGTGACATGGGTACTCCCTTTAGCACCCTCTAAAGACAAGGCCCTATTATTGTGTGAACTGGTGAAGGGCCAATATTATAGAATCCTTCTGCCTCACAGAGGGTGGATTTGATGCTAAAAGGGAATTCACTAATGACAGGTGTACATGATAGTGTGGGATGTGGGGAGGATTTTGAGGGAGATCCAAGAGACAGTTTGATCACTCAGCAGGGACTGTTTAATATTTGTCCAAATCTAGAGAAGAAAATCAAAGTTAAGTAACATATGTACACATATAACAGACATATACATGCAGACACACTACTCGTATTGTGAATCTATTAGGGAAGACAGAGCTCAATTTCAAAATGCATACATTTTGTAAAGGGAAATGATCTGATTTTCATGAGGCTCACATACAATGATTTATTTATTTATTTATTTATTTATTTATTTTGCATTATAGCTGGTTTACAGATTTCTGTCAGATTTTCCAACTGCACCGCGTGGTGACCCAGTTACATGTACATATATGGATTTGTCACTTGTAATTAGATATAGTTCCCCGTGCAATACAGTTGGAGCTCCTTGCTATTCCATCATTAAAGCACTAGTTATCCCCATTCCCTCCCACTCCTCCCCCACCCCTCCCCCGCCCCCTTGGCAACCACAAGTCTGTTCCCCAAGTTCGTGCTTTTCTTTTCTGTTGAGATGTTCATTTGTGCACTGTTTTAGACTCCAGTTATAAGAGATTTCATATGACATCTGTCTTTCTCCTTCTGACTTGCTTCACTCAGTATGAGGGTCTCTAATTCCATC
>PVHT021183710.1:27380831-27486477 GCA_004024745.2 Catagonus wagneri | reverse complement strand
TGCTCTTTTTTCCTTCCCTTATTCTCTTGTTGTCTCCTTTTGTGGTTTGATGACTATCTTTAATGTTGTATTTGAGTTGATTTTTCTTATTTGTTTGTGTATCAACTGCAGATTTTTGGTTTTGCAGTTACCCTGAAGTTTTGATATAGGAGTCTATATATAAATGAGATTGTTTTAAGTTGTTGGTTTCTTAATTGCACATGCATCTCCAGTGTCCTGCATTGTGCTCTCTTCTCATGATTTCTGATTTTGGTATCTTTACTGTAAATATACCTTTACTGGTGAGCCTTGTCATTTGTGGGTTTTTGTTTCTGGTTGTGGCCTTTTCTTTTCTACGTAGAGAATTTCCTTTAGTATTTGTTGTAAAGCTGGTTTAGTGTTGCAGAAATCTCTTAGCTTTTGCTTATCTGTAAAGGTTTTGATCTCTCCTTCAAATCTGAATGTGAACCTTGCTGGATTAAGTAATCTCGGTTGGAAGCTTTTTCCGTTCATTACGTTAAGTATATCATGCCACTCCCTTCTGGCCTGCAGAGTTTCAGGTGAAAAATCTGCTGATAACCTTTTTGGGGTTCCCTTGTATGTCATTTGTTTCTTTTCCCTAGCTGCTTTCAATATTTTCTCTTTGTCTTTAATTTTGGTCATTTTGATTAATATGTGTCTCGGGTGTTCCTCCTTGTGTTTATTTTATATGGTACTCATTGTGCTTCCTGGATTTGAGTGAGTGATTCCTTTCCCATATTAGGGAAGTTTTTGGGCTATTATCGCTTAGAATATTTTTTCTGTCCCCTTCTCTCTCTCTTCTCCCTCTGGCACCCCTATAATACGGATGTTGTTGTGTTTAACGTTTTCCCAGAGTTCTCTGAGACTCTCCTCATTTCCTTTCAATCTTTTATCTCTTTTCTTTTCTGCATTAGTGATTTCTACTAATCTGTCCTCCACCTTTCTGATTCGTTCTTCTGCCTCCTGTATTCTACTGTTGGCTTCTTCTCATGAATTTTTTATTTCAGTTATTGTATTTTGCATCTCTTCTTGCTTAATTTTTACATCTTGTATTTGTTTGCTCAGTGTTTCCTGTAAATTATCAATCTTTGCCTCCAGTTTATTTCCAATGCCTTGCATCATCTTCAGCATCAACAGTCTAAAGTCTCTTTCTGGGAGGCTGATAATCTCCTCATCACTAAGCTGTATTTCTGGGCTTTTCTCTTTCTCCCTTATCTGAATTATAGTTTTCTGTCTTTTCATTTTAAAGGTTTTTGGTGTGGTGTCCTTTTTTTAGACAATAGAGTTGTAGGCTCTCTTAGTTCTGGTGTTTCCCTCCCCTGTGGCTGAAGTTGGTATGAGGTGGGCTTGCTGTAGGCTTCCTGGTGGGAGGGACTAGTGTCTCCCCGCTGGTATGTGGGGCTGATTCCTATCCCTCAGGTGGATGGGGCTTTGTCTCTGGGTGAGATTAGAGGCTGGCTGTGTGCCTGAGGGGTCTTTAGGCATCCTGTTTACTGATGGGTGGGGCTGTGATCCCCCCTGGATTATTACTTGGCCTGGGACTTCTCAGGGCTGATGGCCGGGACCAGATTTTTCTCAGAAATGGCCACCTCCAGAGAAATGCAGGGTGCTGAATGTCCCCAGGAGCTTCACCTCCAATGCCCTTCCCCCACAACAAGCCACAGTCACCCCTCTTTTCCCAGGAGATCCTCCAAAAATTGCAGTCAGGTTCCTCACAGATTCCTGTGGAGACTTTGCTTTTCCCTGGGACCCAGTGCACGTGAAAGTCTGTGTGTGCCTTTCAAGAATGGGGTTTCTGTTTCCCCCAGTCCTGTGGAGCTCCTGCACACAAGCCCCACTGGCCTTCAATGTCAGATGCTCTAGGGGCTCTTTCTCCCTTTGCCAGATCCCCAGGCATGGGGAACTGATGTGGGGCTCAGAACTCACAGTCCTGTAGCTGAGTCTCTGTGCTGCAGTTACTTTCCAGTCTGTGGGGCTTCCCCCCCCGGGAGGTATGGGGTTGCTTCTATTGCATAATCACCCCTCCTACCTCTTGATGTGGTCCCCTCTTTGTTTTCTGGAGTAGAATGTCTTTTTTGAAAGTTTACAGTCCATTTGGTTGAAGGTTGCTCAGCATTTGGTTGTAGTTTTGTCGTTTTTTGGGAGAGAAGTTGAGCGCCAGTCCTTCTATTACTCCATCTTAATTTAATCTCCGTACTTTATTATTTTAAATAGTTTTCTTAAATACTTTATAATAAAGCAATACAAAATCTGATTCTAAATTCATATTTTTTTAGTACTTATCTTAATTACGGCTGTAGATGAAAAGATATATAAATTTAGATTCAAAAAGTGCATCGTTGGCTATTGGTTACTGAATCATCATTTCAATTTAAAAAAAAATCCACCAATTTTAGATCTTTGTCTTCGTGTTCTGCATGTTTGGTTTTCAAAATAACTTTTCTTTCCAATGTCCATATGTTATCATTAACCAATATTTCATTGTACAACATGTGCTTTAGATGAAATTCATCATGAAATGCAGTCGTTGTAAACTCATATTTTATGTAGCCCAATTGAAAATTATGAATTTGCTTTTCTCATTTCTTTTTAGAGTTGATTAGTTCATCATTCTTTATGTGGTGTATGAAGAACTCATATTAGACATAGAAGTGATATACCCTTTACTTGTGTTTGTATAATTTTTAGTATTTTTTCAAACCACGGTGTCATTTAGCAGTAATTTTTAAGTCAATTGTCTAGTCTCAGCAGAATTGGTCTAATCAAAACTAGATAGTATATCTTGAAAGTTCACCTGAGTACAAATCGTATTGCACTGAAAGCAAATTAATTCAGCATCTCGTGACCATTCCATGTTATGGCTTCTTCTTTTCCCATAGGATGCCTTGTATACATGACCATCATCTATTTATGGACATAGTGAAGGTTCCAATATCATTCCACATATTATTTATTAGCAAAGCTTCATTTACTTATATTTGGATAGAATTCTGTATGAAAGTAAAGATTCTAACATTCTCTTCCTACCTCCATATAAGTTATCCCATTTATCTTAATCATTTTGTCACTGCTAAAAATAATATCGCCTGGGGACACATCAGGCATGTTAGTAATTAAGCTAACCGTAAATGGACCAAACTGTCTTACCAGTAAAATATGGAAATGGTCAGA
The DNA here is from genome assembly GCA_004024745.2 of Catagonus wagneri. Classification (NCBI taxonomy): domain Eukaryota; kingdom Metazoa; phylum Chordata; class Mammalia; order Artiodactyla; family Tayassuidae; genus Catagonus; species Catagonus wagneri. The sequence continues at coordinate 27,483,306 of PVHT021183710.1, read as the reverse complement.
TTCAATAAAAAGTTTTTCTTAAGATATTTTCAATAAATCAAAAATTTTTGATATCTTCACAGCATAGTCTCTTATCACAAATGCAGTAGAAGTAAACATTAATGACAAAAATACAAATAAAACAAACCAGTACATTTGGAATCACATAAAACATACTTCACAATATCTCCCACAAAAGAAAAAAATGTAATAGAAAGTATAAAATATCTTTGATAGAACAATAATAAAAATACTGTTAATTATAATTATTTTATAGGTACAGAAACCATGACTTTGGAATTGATGCAGACATAGACAATAGAAAAGAAATCTCAGAAGCAGAGGCATGCTATGCAAACACTAGACGCATGAGAGAAATGCCATTGCTGAGCTGTAAGGAAAGATGGGCCAGTCAATAAATTGTACCAGAATTTACTTTCCATTTGAAAAAAAAAATGTTAGTTCTATATCTCGTATGCTACACAATAATTCCAGGACCTAAATGTTAAAAGCAGGACTTTGACATCTTTAATAGAAACATAAAATAATATATTTATGATATTTTATATTCTTTTGTGATATTTATTATAATTCATAGTTCTATAATTTTTAAAATATTTGTACATAGAAAATATAAAGAATTCCTATAACTCACTGGGAAAAAGACAACCCAAACGGAAACTGAATAAATGACATGAACAGACAATCAATAAAAGAGAGAACTAGTGTTTAATAAACATATGAAAATGTATTGAATTTCATGAGTTAATAGAAAAATCAAATGACAGCACTGTGAACCATTTCACACCAATCACAATGGCTAAAATGAAATATTCTATCTATACCAATTTGTAGAGAAACAAAGTTTATACACTATTAGTGGAGATATAAATATATACACCTCTTAGGATTTCAACCTGATAATATCGTGTTATTTTTGGAGATCTGAGAGTATCTTATCATTTATTGCAATGTACATACCTCTTTTCATTTCATTTTGATAATATCTTGTTATTGATTGCACGTATAAAAAATTTTAGTAACCCCACTTGCACATTTACTCTGGTGCATGGTGGGCATAAAATGATCCATGGGCCAAATCCTTTTGGCAGCCCTCATTTGTAAACAAAGATTTATTGGAACATAGCCACTCTAACTCATTTAAGTGTCATCTGTGGGGGCTTTCACACTACAGCAGCCAAGTAAAGTAGGTGTGATACCTACTGCATGGCTAACAAAGCCTAAAACACTTAACTGGCCCCGATGGAAGAGTTTGACAACCTCTAGTATAGAGGAACTCTTATACCTTTGTCCTCAAAGCATTGTATAGTAACATTTATAGCAGTATTGCATTCAGTAGTGACAAGAAGGAAATAGAGTTCCTGTTGTGGCTCAGGAGGTTACAAACCTGACTAGTATCCATGAGGATGCTGCAGCAATGATTCAGACCTTTGAAAGTATGGAAAAAGGAGGAATATCGTAAAATACTCTTTTCAATGTAATGCTAGGGAGATGAACCAAAGTATTAGATATATTGCTATGACTAAATCTCAACAATATAACTGAAAAAAACAGCATCAGAAATATATGCACAGTATGATCTCATTCATATAAATGTTAAAAAATGTGACACAGAACACATATCTTTATATAGTAAATATGCAAGCCCATGTATGGGAATGGTAAACATTCCAAGATGATTGTTTCCAAGATGATTATTTCCTCATAGGGCAGGGGCACGTGATGGAGGAGGGATACACAGGTCAAAGAATGCTTCAATACTATTTGTGGTTCTTGCTCATGATGGCTACAAGATGTTTATAGTATTCTTTATGCTCTCTTGTTTGCCTGAAGACAAAGTAAAACAATGCACAAATGAAAGCCATGGTGCCTTTTTTGATGATCTGCTAGCTAGTCAGGAGGTAGAGGAACAAAGGTATAACTGGAGTATATTATATGATCTTGCAGTGGTGGAAAACTTTAGGAGTAGTAAAGATGCACAAATAGCCGACTGTCTATGATCCAGGTGATGAAGGGACTGGGGGCCTGGCTGTGAGTACAGTTCTTGACCCAGGCAGGTAGGGGACTTTCTTTATCTGAGGAATGGTGAGGATGGAGATTGCTAAAATTGCTTGGATCATAACATAAATGTGCCTACTTTTGGGGAACAGGAGAAAAGGTACAGGTCACTAGATAAGATGACAGGGCACACCTGGGACAATGGGAAGGCCCAAAAACAGTGTTCTTAAAAATGCTTTCCAAAAAGAGCTCACCTCAAGTGTACTGTTTAGAAACTTTACCTGTTTGGTAGGTCTATAGGAAATAGTTGCTATGGCAATAGCTTCTGAAACAAATGACATCCCACAATTTCGTAGAAATGGAAAAATTGAATTTGAAGTTTTATAAACAATTGTGAAGTATATTCATTTTGCCTGAACAGATAAATTTCTAATGTGTTCATATCAAGCTTGGATTTGGAAAGAAGCATTAGCTCGAGTTCCTCTCATGGCTCAGTGGTTAATGAACCCAACTAGTATCCATAGGGACTTAGGTTCAATCCCTGGCCTAGCTCAGTGAGTTAAGGATCTGGTGTTGCCTTGAACTGTGGTGTAGGTCACAGGCACGGCTCAGATTCTGAATTTCTGTGGCTGTGGCAAAGGCCAGCAGCTACATCTCTGATCCGACCCCTAGCCTGGGAACCACCATATGCTGCAGGTGCTGCAGCCCTAAAAAAAAAAAAAAAGGAGAGAGAGAAAAAGAAACATTTGTATAACAGTTTATCAGATAGCTAAGACTTGTCTCAATGTAGTTTTTTTTTTTAAATTGAGTTATTAATATAGAATTGAGCTTTAAAAAATGACTAAACCGCAGAGAGTGAGGGTAGATTAGATAATGATATTTTCTACTAAGATTTGGGAGCTCAGAGGCACTCCTAACTTCCTGTTCCTATGCCATTACCTGTTGCTGACTTACTACCTTCATCCATTCAGTTTTTCAGTGATCACTGGGAATCATTTACTTTCATTTACTTGAGTAAGATTTATACAAATAGTTTGTTATTGTCATAAGTATGTGGCCTTTTTAATGTCTTTTTTAAAAACACATAACTGTAGTTGAGTAAAATTGCAGTTGTTAGTTTTTTTTATTTTTATTTTTTCCAAACATGATGACCATGACTTAGTGCTCAAAAAGGACATTTTTGAATTTTCAGTCTCAGGTATTTAACTGAACATTTTAGTTGTTTATATGCAAGGGTTTGCACAAACATGTGTTGACCAAAACTTTGATATCCAAAAAATTGTCAGTATTGATCACAATTGTGAATTGAACATCTCATCTAAAATGCATATGTTCTCTTATTCTAACAAAGAAAGAGAAAGAGAAAGGAGAGGAAGTTGGGAATGAAAAAGAGCGAGCGAGAGAGAGAGTGAGAGGGAGAGACATTGACTAAAAAATAAGATATTTTATAGTTTCTTTGGCAACAAGAGAAGTCATATAGATTCTTTCCCCTTCTCACTTTCTTATTTATTTTGGGGCTGCACCCAGGGCATATGGAGGTTCCCATGCTAGTGGTTGGACAGAAGCTGCAGCCACAGGCCTACACTACAGCTATAGCAATACCAGATCTGAGCTGTGTCTGTGACCTACACCACAGCCCACAGCAACACCAGATCCTTAACCCACTGAGTGAAGTCAGGGATCAAACCTGCGTCCTTATGGATACTAGTCAGATTTGTTTCCTCTGAGCCAAGATGGGAACTCCTCTCTTTCTTTTCTTTCTCTTTTGCTACTGAGAATTAGGCTGCCTGCTTATTGATCCTCGGGATAAATGATTTAGGACAGTCTGCCTGGACCCTGCCCAAGCATGGTTCTAAACCATATGATGCAGTGAAGCAGTTTGACTAAGGCCTTGTTCAACTGAAAGAGTCCAGAGAAAGTCAATTTATTATTTTTCTTCATAATAATATGTAGCTAATTGTGTAAATACTTTATCCCATTGTAAGCGGCAATCTTATTGATAAGGAATGGTCTTTCAAAATTCACTTCTCAAAATAGCTTTCTCTTTTTAAACTATTTACATTATGTATTTATATTATTTATGTTGTTGGAATTTTATAGTGTTCTTGTATCTAAGTCAATATTTTCAAAGGAATTCTGTTTTATCTTTCAGGAATATACAATAGATGTTTTCTTTCGACAAAAATGGAAAGATGAACGGTTAAAATTTAAAGGTCCTATGAACATCCTTCGACTTAACAATTTAATGGCCAGCAAAATCTGGACTCCAGATACTTTCTTCCACAATGGGAAAAAATCGGTAGCTCATAATATGACAATGCCAAATAAGCTTCTTCGAATCCAGGATGATGGGACTCTGCTGTATACAATGAGGTATGTTTTTAGGGTTGATATGTTGCCTTTAAATACTGAAAAATCTGTGTACCCACTAACTAGCCAAGCTAGGTGTCAAGTATTAGCAAGTTGAACATTTTCATAACAAATTATTAAGGTAACCATGCTTTGTAAATGCTTGGATATGAAAAAAATGAAGGTAACATAGTATTTGGGATTTGAATCTCATCTTATTAGAACTTAAAAGCTGCTTTAGCTGTTAAGAATCAATATTTTTGCTATTTGCTTTTCATATTACACTTAAGTACAATTTCAGTAGTATGATTTAATTTTTTCTTTATACCATGATGTAATTTTATTTTTAATATCTCATCAAATATCCTACCAAATTTTTAAATGATTTTTAAGCAAGTTTCACTTAAATATTTTTATCCTCCTTATGAAGTTACTCTAGAGGAAAAGATAATTTTATAACCTCAGAGATGCCATGTAACCAAAATTCACATGATCCAGACTTAAAAAATTACGTAAAGAAATACATATTTGATGACTCTAACAATGATTCCATTTAACTCTTCTCATGAATTAATATTTTAAAATAAGTTACTTATACTATGTAACAAAGAAAACAATCACAAATCTGATAAAATGGTGTATAATCTAAAATGTAAATGTTTGATAAAGACTTCAAAGCATAAATAACTTTCTTCAGCATTATATATATATGTATGTATTCCAGGTATTTGGTGTATTATTATTTCATATTAAGTGTTATGTGGTAGATTTTAATTGTGAAATTTATTTAAGAAAGGACAGTAATACAATCCTGGTCCTTAATTTCTGGCTCTTTTAATTTCTCATTACTAAAAAAAATATTGCCTAAAATGGAAGTTTGCTGTTCTTTCTGCCTCTCTCTCAGAACCTTGCAATACACATGCTGTGTAACCCCTTGATTTCACATGTTGATTATCTCTGTGAATTAAGACAATAATTGGAAATCTGGGATTTCAACAAAATGTGGGCAGAGAATATACCCACATTTGGATGTTTTGATGTTTGGGAAAATACCACATAGGGTTCTACTCAAATACCTTCTTAAAAGTATATAAGCTGAAATTAAATTGTTGGTCACATTTGTTTTGCTCATCATATGAGATTCTTCTGTAAGTTCAATTTCATATCTGTTTTATCTACTTCACTTTTGTGTGAAATGGAATAATTGATAATTTTCTTTGTAACAAATTCTCTCTGATGACTCTTTATGTGACCGTATAGATATAAAAAAGCATCATGTAGATACTTTAACTTTCATGACTTGTGTCCATAATTTGATCAATAGTCTAGTCTCAACAAGATATCTCTAGGGGATATATCTATACATGTATCTCTGTGTATACATCTGTATACAGTATATGACACTCATTTACAATTTACATATTTTCGAAGGGAGCTTATCTGAGCCAAATGAATTCTTATATCGTTTTGCTTGCTATATGGTTGCTGATGGGATGTTGGAAGAAAATAGCATTCTTTTTAGGATAATTATTTTCATTAAGTTTTCAAACATTAATACTGAAGTTAATGGGAAAATAACCTTCAAAACATGTACATAACTAACCAGAGAGTACGAAATGCTTAAGTAAAGTATATTTTTAAATAAATATTTTTACTTGAGCTCAGATTTTGTATGTTGTCTTCTGAAGGATCACCTAAATGTTGAAAGAATAAAAGCATATTTCAGTGTGAATTAGCCTAATCCAATACTGTAATGAAGGTCCTACCTCATCGTTAATTCTTTTGGCAACAATAAGGAGTGGGTTTATCTTGACTTGCCAATTTACTTAAACAAAGAGTGGAATTTTGACTTTTAGGCTTACAGTTCAAGCTGAATGTCCAATGCACCTGGAGGATTTTCCAATGGATGCTCACTCATGTCCTCTGAAATTTGGCAGCTGTAAGTATGGGGATGAAAGGACATGTTTGGGGTCAATAAAATCAAAGAAAGCAGCACAACTTAATGATATTTTCTTCTCATATGATGGATGTTTAATACTTGCCTTATAAGATGCAGAAATAAAAAACATACTGATTTCCCTCAAGAAATCAATTGGCTCATCCTATTGTACTCTCAAATATTATATTTTAGTCATCGTGTTTAATTGTCACTTACTGCTAACAAAGAACATCCTGTGCTTTTAAACATATGAAAAAGTAGACTGGGAGCTCCTTGAAGGTCAGGACTATGTCATTTACTTTCTTTTTCAAGTGCTAGCACGTTAGAAATGCAAAATAAAGGCTTTTCTTCAACCAAGAATGAAAGGATAGATTCTATTTTTTGTTTATCACAGTAGTGATCAGCCTATTGTAAATGGCAGGGACAGAAGCTGGATCTCTGTAATTATTTTTCAACTTTCTAATATTGGAAAGAGTATTTTTTTTTCCTAAAACAAATTTGAAGGAAGTGGTGGAGCTGGATTCCTACATGTGGGCACTTTCTGTATACATAAAATATTACAGAAAATGCTCTGTGCATTTGGCCATTCTAGGTCACTGAGGTTGTATCTTGTATGTCAAGCAGAAGCATTCACTCTCCCAGAATAATTGAAAAGATGGAAGGTCAGATCATTTCCTTAGGCCCACAAGGCATTCAGTGCAGATTCAGGATAAATTCACATACACAGCTAAGCAGCTTCTCTCTTTATGAGCCTGGCCCATAGCCTGACCTTTCCAGAAACCTTGCTCTCTCTGGCATCTCCATCTTTGTACATTCTGGGCAGCATTTGACTTGTCATTCTCTTGAATAGAAATGCAGTTCTCTCACCTGATTAAAAACTATATAAGACTGAATAATGTGCCTTCTCCCCACAGACTGTATCAAGTGAAAGAAAAGGGAAGAATGATGGCTAATATGAATGCAAAACCCCCAAATTATTTCGATGACCATGGTTTTGTGGAATGAGAAGTTCAATGTATTTGTTCTGTTCATTCTTACAAAAGGTGTTAGCTCTCAATTTTTTTTGAGGATCTCCTCTTTGTCTAACTACAAAGACTTTTTTATCGTCATGGAAACTATTACTTCAATGCTGCCATTGCTTCGAAAATTATTTAAGATAGTCAATCACGTTATACAAAGTAAACATGATGCTGAAAAAACTACAGCAGATGCAGCAGAGAAAAACTCATTTGCATTGCATAAATGGCATTAAATAGAAAACTGAAAAGCCTTGATACCAAAGAAAGGCTTTATTCAAGATGCAGTAATGGTTTAAGAAGGGAAGGCATTTTTTAGTGGACAAGTTAGTGCCATTAAGACACCAGATATAAACAATGTCATGTCTCAGTTCTGAGTATGACATAAATACCCCTGAAATGATTTTAAATGAAATTTTAAAATTCCTTATAATGCAATTTCAGAGTAGTGTAATATTGAGCTCTTGAGAATATGGCTTTCTGTATCTAGAAGCAATACAGGCAACATACAAAGGTTTTGTTAAGTATTTCTTGTTAAAGAAATTGTTTTTAGTTTGTTTTTTTATGTGTTTATTTTCTGACATATTGGGTAAACAATTTGTATATTCTTTGATTTATCCTTGCCAATAGGAGGTACTTGACTGATAAGTGATGGTAGGAGGATAGCCTAACAAGCTAACCTAAACCTTAAAATGTCAGCATAACAAATTTTGGCAGAAGCAGTCATGGCTTCTTCTTCTAGTCATTTAGTGTTCTCTTGCTGAAAAAGTTCCCTTTTCTCTCCCCAAGTGATGAAATTTCTGGAACTTTATCATTGTCGGTAGATAAAAGAAGCATCTTTTCTATTAATTTAAAATTTTTAATTAAGTTTTGTCTTGTTTTATTCCTATTGCTTCTTATAATCCTGGATCCATCTTATAATTCCTTGCAGTTTTATTTGACTTATAACTTCCTGAATGAAAATCTAAGAGTATTCTGGGCATTATCGCCAAAGAAACTGTAAAAACAATTTTGGATAAAAATAATTAAAAATGATTTCGGGATATTTTTGTTTAGCAAATATTAAGGATCAGTCAATATGCATTTGATGTCATGCAGATTAGGGCACAAAATGGTTATTGAGCAAAATTAACTAAAATTATTTAATGGAAACCTAACCTGGATATAGAATTTATAATTAAATCTGTCTTTTTGTCGTTTTATACTTCACTGAAAAACACTGCAGTGATATCCTAGTTGTGAGTTGCTGGGCCAGGAAGTACCTCCAGTCTGCATCACATAAATTTCTTCTCTCTCTTTTCTCACCAGACTCCAAATCTAACAAATGTATTCCTGCCCAACAAATGAAATGAAATAATTGCTTTTATATAAAAGACATGGGACGGGTCGGTCATTTCTTTTAACATATTCCTGGATCCCATCTAGATTTCTATCTCCTGTAATAATAAATAGAAAAATTAAAATAGTATGAGTTTATTGATTAATCTAGCAAGAATGAACTGAGAAAGTTTTCTTCTTAACAGGCACCTGTACCAGGTGTGATAAGTATAGATATGAGAAAGAAAGAGCCCCTCCCATCAGTCTCTTAACATTTTCTGAAAACTATCACCATGTCTGTAGAGTTTCATGTAACTAATATTTCTAAACAATCCCATGAACAAAAGTACAGAAGTTCTTGCAGAGGTCAGTGGTATAGCCAGAATTGTCTGTTTATTCAACTGTGGAGAGACTGCCTGCGTGAAGAGGTCAGCTGTGCTCCCTCAGGACATACCAGCTCAAGGGAAATGCCAGGACCAGAGAAATGCTGAGACAAGATATGCTGCCTGCCTTCCAGCTTTAGAGTCACTCACTTCTGCTAAGTTCTGTGTCCTTGGCCAAATAAATCGGAAAGTTATACTTGGTCCAGATGTGATTTGTCTCCTCCTGCCAATCCTTAGCTTAATTAGGATGCCACAAAAGTATAGTCCAGTGAGATCTGTGTGCATTAATTAATTTTAAAGGAACAGGTTTTAAAAAATGTTTTCAATGTATGAAACTATAGCATTGAGTTATTTTACATATTCTGCAAAATTCTCATTTTTCTAATGAAACGCATTGCATCATTAGAGCTAAGTAATTTAATTCTTAACTAGGTAAAGACTTGGAAGAAAAACCTGCAAAACTAACCTCAAAATAATATTTAAATGAATACCATATATGTCATTTATTCTCACATTTATGAGCAATGTCATTTTGGGATATGATCATTATTTCACGAGCAATTGCTATTTCTGTATTAACTGGTTAAATGGGCTTTGGACATTCATAAACTGTTTACTGCAATGCCTTCCTCTACTTGGAACTGTCAAGGGCCATCTCAGGGCCCAGTGAATTTGCCAGCTCTTAAAGAGAAATTCACTCTTTGTCCCTCAAAGTGGTTGCAGTGAAAATACTCTTATATCCTGATTGTCTCCCTTAGTTTGCTTCACATCTTTCAAATTGAAGTTGTAAATTTCAAAGACATTTTTTGCCTTAAAAAATCTGTACATAGCAGTTTTTATAGAAAGCAGTGATTCTATGAAATATACAGCCTTTGATGTTGCATGTTATTAATGATTTTACTAAAATGCTTAAAATATTTTTTTTCATGATTTCCTACAGATGCATATACAACCTCAGAGGTCACTTATATTTGGACATACAATGCATCTGATTCTGTGCAAGTTGCTCCTGATGGCTCTAGGTTGAATCAGTATGATCTACTGGGCCAATCAATTGGGAAGGAGACAATTAAATCCAGTACAGGTTAGTAAAATGAGTCTAAAGAAAAGCAAGCGCCTAAGAAAAGTGATGGGTTAAAGTTACTGGAAATGGGTCAGTTTGCCTAAAACTTTTTGCTCTTATGTCTAAGAACTAGCAGTATAGACAGTGCTTGGGAGCTTTTTAGAAATTCAGAATCTTAGTCCTCACTCCTTGCTAAGTCAAGATCTGCATTTTAACAAGATTTCAAGGAGATTCCAAGGTATGCATTTAAGTTATAAAAATCTTCATTAAAATATGCTACATATTCAAAACGTGAGTGTCTTTTGAGACAAGCTAATATTACCTTCAAACAGGATTACAATTTCCCTCATTTTCTAATTTTTTTCCCACTATTCTAGATAAGTTATGATTATTTAACCCTTGACTATGGGTAACTACTGCTGGCCTGTGTGGGAAAGCTGAAGCCCTTTCTAAGGGCTCCACTGATCTAAGAAAAAGCGTTTGTATGAACTAATCTCCCAGCTGGCAGATGTGAACCCAGAGAGCAGAAATGAAGATCAGATAGAACTGATCCCAGTGTATTAGCACAGGTGTATAACACTGAGAAATTCAGAATTGGTGGCAGGATCAAAAGTGGAAAATCTGGGCCAGAAGATCAGTCTTGGAGGTGTGGCCAGAGATCAACACTTTAAAGAGCCAGAGAGGACTGGACTGGAAAAAATCAACACAGAGGCCTGAGGTTGGTACCAGTGGGGGTGAGGATCTGAGCAAGGAAGATGATCTATGTCAGACAGTGGTTATGAATCTTCTACCCCTTTGGTCAGTAAGCATGACCTAGAGAGAAAAACAAGTACCATGCCGTACACATGCAGTGCTAATTTCTTGGACGTTATAAAATTTTCTTTTAAATACTCTTGCTATGCTAAATGGGCATTTAAATGCTCTGTAATTTCCATGTCATATATGGGACAGATTCTTTCCTTGTTTGAATCAGGGACTGTTCTTTCTCTAATCCCTTCCATTTCCAAAATGTTCCAACTATTGACTACTACAGTTTCTTAAGCTTCTTAAATTTTTCTTCTAGGTGAATATACTGTAATGACAGCTCATTTCCACTTGAAAAGAAAAATCGGGTATTTTGTGATTCAGACATATCTGCCTTGCATCATGACTGTCATTCTCTCCCAAGTGTCATTCTGGCTTAACAGAGAATCCGTGCCTGCAAGAACTGTGTTTGGTGAGTGAATAACTACAAGCTTTGCTGTACAGCACATTTTGTTCCATAGCACACTTCCAAAACATGTCTCTTGATCCTCACCCCAATAACTTGGGTGTGGAGTAGGGAGTATTGGCTGTACCTTATAGAAGAGGAAAAAGGCTCAGAGAGCTAAAATACAGAGTCAGTGTTACATTATTAAAATATAAACAGCACCCACATTTTCTGAATATATTGTCTTCTTTCTGTTAAATCATTTTGCTTTTCAGTATTTCTTTCCATGTTAGTATAAGGAGAATATTCTTAGAGGTTTTAATGTAAAGTACAACTGTACCATATTTCTAAGCTTTCTATGTTTATTTTCTCTCTCTCTTTCTTTCTTTGGTTTGGTTTTTAGATGAACAAAGATGATCTTAGTACTTTAAGTGAGAGGGAAGAAGGGAAAGAAAGAAAGAGACCCCCTCATTCACTCTAATAGTATGTTTAATGTCAAAGTTAATTTCCTTGATTTAAACCATGCCAGGGAATTTGGCTACTGCTTTTTGGATATATGTGCACATTTGGTGACAAAGCAGATCACCTTTTTACTTGGTCCACTCATTTGTTTATGAAAGCTTTAGTGAGTATCTACTCTGTCAAGTAATACATCCAGCTTTAAAGCTACAGAAACATTTAAAATATAGTCCCTGCATTTAATCAGTTCTGTACAGTGGAGGGCAACAGAATAAGCAGGAAAGATAATGGTAACAGAACATGAAGGCATTATAAAAGAGACATGTACAGGCTATTAAAAAAGACGACAGCATGGATCCTCTCTAAGAGAACTAAGTCACTCAGTTAACATTTGAGCTAAGTCTTGAAGGACACATGGGAGTTTTCCAAACTGATCAGATGGGATAAGAATCCTAGCCAAAAAGGACAAAGTGTTCAGTGACATTGAGGGATGAAAGAATGAGGTATACTCGGTGACAATGAGCTATTTCAGTGTCAGTGGATACACATATAAGTAGAAGTACAGTTTGAGGACTATATGAGAAGGGCCTTGTAGGCCATGTTAATATAATGTACCTTTATTTTATAGACTACAGTGTTTTGAGGGCACAGATACGGGTAAAGCTCTTAGAACAATGCCTAGCATTTAATATATGCAGTAAAACTGTTAGCAATTCTTATTATCAATGGAGAAAATTCAGTTTTGTTCTCAGTACCAGTAATGAATAACTCAAAAGGAAATTAAGAAAATAATTTCATTTATAATAGTATCTAGAATAATAAAATACCAAATTTGCACCTAATTTGACCAAATAGATGAAAGACTTGTCCGCTGAAAACTATAAAACTTTGCTGAAAGAAATTAAAGAAAACCTAATTAAATGGAAAGACATCTCTTTTTTTTTTTTGTCTTTTTGCCTTATCTAGGGCCACACCCATGGCATATGGAGGTTCCCAGGCTAGGGGTCTAACAGGAGCTGTAGCTGCTGGCCTTTGCCACAGCAACGCAGGATCTGAGCTGCATCTGCAACCTACACCACAGTTCACGGCAACGCCGGATCCTTAACCCACTGAGCAAGACCAGGCATCGATCCCGCAACCTCATAGTTCCTAGTCGGATTCGTTAACCACTGAGCCACGACAGGAACTCCAGACATCTCATGTTTTTTGATTTGAAGATAATACTGTTAGAATAGGAATAAATCCCAAAGTTATCTCTAGATTCAGTTCCATGCCTGTAAAGATCCAATGGTTTTTTGTTTTGTTTTGTTTTTTTGTTTTTTTTTTTCATAAATGGCAAAGCCAATGCTCAAATTCATGTGAAATTGCAAAGGGCTCCAAATTGCCAAAACAATAATGAAAAAGAAAAAACTCATATTTTTGGACTCACATTTCCTAGCTTCAAAACCTAGTACAAAGCTGCATTAATCAGAACAGTGTGGTAGCGGAGTCACATCGTGGAGCAGCGGAAATGAATCCAAATAGGAACCATGAGGTTGCGGGTTTGATCCCTGACCTTGCTCAGTGGGTTAAGGAAAAGGCATCGCCGTCAGCTGTGGTGTAGGTCAAAGACGTGGCTCGGATCTGTCATTGCTGTGGCTGTGGCGTAGGCCAGCAGCTGTAGTTCCACTTAGATATCTAGCCTGGGAACCTCCATGTGCTGCGGGTGTGGCCCTAAAAAGCAAAAACAAGCAATCAAACAAAAAAACAGTGTGGTAGTGGCATAAAGATAGACCTATAGACCAATGGAATAAAATTGAGAGTCCAGAAACAGACTCAAATGCCTATGGCCAATGGGTTTCCACAAGGGTGCCAAGACCATTCTGTGAAGGAAATAATAGTCTCCTCACCACATGGCACTGGAACAGGTAGATAACTGACCACCACATGCAAAGGAATGAAGTTGGACCCCTCCTTTACTCCAGATACAATAATTAACTCAAGTGAATACAAAACATTGATGTAAAATCTAGAACTATAAAACTTTTAGAAGAAAATATAAGATAGATCTCGATCTAGCAATAGATTCTTTGGATCTAGCAATAGATTCTTTTTTTCTTTAATGGCCACACCCAAAGGATATGGAAATTCCTGGGCCAGGGATGGAATCCAAGCCTCAGCTGACACCTATCTAGCTACGGCAATGCCAGGTCCTTTAACTCACTGTGCTAGGCCCGGGATTAAACCTGTACCTCAACAGCAATCTGAGCCACTGCAGTCAGATTCTTATCCCACTGTACCACAGCATCAACTCCTAGCAATGGATTCTTAGATTTGACATCAAAAGTGTAACAAGAAAAATGGATTTCACTGAAATTGAAAACTCTTGTATCTGAAAACACATTATCAATAATGCGAAAAGACAGCTTACATATAGGAGAAAATATCTGCAAATTGTATAAGGGTTAAACACCTTGAAAAAATAAAGAACTCCTACAACTCAAAAACAAGAAGACCAAAAACATGATTTTAAAAATGGGCAAAGATAGAGTTTGCTTTGTGGCTCGCCAAGTTAACCCGACATAGCATCTGTGAGGATGCCGGTTTGATTCCTGGCCTCACTCAGTGGGTTAAGGATCTGGCGTTGCCACAAGCTGTAGCATAGGTTGCAGATGCTGCTCAGATCTGATATTGCTATAGCTGTGGCATAGGCCTTGGCTGCAGCTCTGATTTGACTCCTACCTAGCCTAGGGACTTCCATATGCTTCAGGTGTGGCCATAAAAAAAAAAAAAAAATGGACAGAGCTCTTGAATGGACTTTTCTTTCCTAAAGAAAATATACAACTGGCAAACTAGCACAATAAATTGTGTACATCATTGTACATTAAGGAAATGCAGATCAAAACCACAGTAAAGTACATTTTACACACACTAGGATGGCCATAATAGTTAAAAAGAAAACAAGAAAAGAATTTAAGTGTTGGTGAGAATACATAGAAATAGAATCCCTCATATATTGCTGGACGAATGTAAAGTGTTACAACCTCTGTGGACCACAGTTCAGCAGTTCCTCAAAAAGTTAAACATAGAATTACCCATACGATCGAAAATTTCCTTCTCTAGGAAATTAACCTAAGATTAATGAAAACATGTTTACACAGAAACTTATATGCAAGTGTTCATAGCAGCATCATTCCTAATAGTCAAAAGATTGAAACAACCCAAATACCTTCTATAGATGAATGGATAACCAAAATGCAGTATATGTTTACAGTAGAATATGATTCATCTGCGGAATGTATAAATACTGATAACAGGCTACAACATGGATGAATCTCTAAAACATGCTGAGTGAAAGTAGGCAGATGAAAAGGGCCACATATTGTATGATTCCTTTCATATGAATTGTCCAAAATAGGCAAAGCCATAGAGATAGGAAGCAGTTTAGTGGTTGCTAGTGAATAGATGCAGGGGAAAATGGGACGTGATTATGTAGTAAGAACAGGGTGTTCTAGAATGATACATTTTTGAAACTAGAGAGGGATAGTGGTTGCAGAACATTGTGAATGCATAAATGTTACTGAATTTTACACTTTAAAGTGATTAATTGTACATTATGTGAATTTCATCTCCATAAAATAGATTTTAAGTCATGAGTTGAAAAAAAGCAGCTTGGAGTGAGCACATCAAGGATTTCCTAGGATTTAGGAATCTTCTCAGATACTTATTTCAAAATTTGCCAATTATGGAATTAGAGGGAAAAAATGATGTGGCTAAAAATATGAGAAAATTTCCATTCACATGGCTTGAAAAATAAGGTTACATGATTTTTTAGAGCCCAAATAATGCAGAAAATAAAGTTTTAGGGAAATTACTTAATAATTAAAAACAGAAAGGAAATGGTTAGGACAGAGTTGATATTCCAGAAAGATCTAAATTTATATATAAATATATAGCATATCAGATAAAATTGTATAATGAAGTATTTTTTTATAAAGGTTGTACAGAAAATAAAATACTGCAGTGAGGTAAATAAAGACAGAGATTTCATAACATAGATGAATATGTTAAAAAAATTCAATAGAAGGCTACCTAAGTATAGAAGAGAGATAAATAGGTGAATAAATATTTAATTCTGAATCAACAGAATGTGTTAGTATCGAGGCTGCTAGGTTCAACTATAACAAATGTACAAAAATTTTAAAAATTGATTATAAAAATAACAAAGTTAAAAATTCAGGCTGTACCTAAATGTGTAAATTTTATATAAGTTATATATAGTATGTATTTTCAGGCAAATATGAAATGTTAGGTGGTAAAAGCATTCTTAATATTATCTGTTCAAGTTGTTCTGTGTAAAGATTGTAATAAATATAATTCCATGGGAGTGTACATGTATGTGTGTGCAAGTAAGAGATAATAATCTGTCTTGCCTGGAGAGAGACTAGAAATCTGCCAGCCTCTTTTTCTCATTCTTTTCTCACTATTTTCTGCCTCTTTCTGAGTTTGAACGTCATCATCTGACTGATACATAGCAGTTACCTAAGCAAAGTGTCTACCCTTCCCAAACTTCTCCCCAAGAATCCACAGTCAAGGTCACAAGCTGGTGAGATAACATTAAATCATCTGCTCTCCTCCTGCCTCGGAGGCTTTCTGTGGTGGGTAAACCCTCAAGTAAAAAGCAAACAAAACACCCAACTATTACAGTTAAGAAATTAATATGCCCTGGGAGACAGATGTCAAATTTCTCAGCATTTGAGGTCTGGCTTCATGCTGTGAATAGAATAAGAACAGAGCAAACAAAGACAGCTGGCAGAGGAGTTGAAATTAGAATGTGTGCCCCTTTGATGTTAGAGACTTTGCTCCATTGTATTGGGTTTTATGCATTTGGTGTTTTGTATACTGTATTTATTCCATGGTTAGAGAGGCCGCTCAATATTTTTCAGATATTTCTTCAAAGGGGATGCCCACGTATCTTACAATGATTGATGATAAAAGCCTCCTTTGACTTTCTCTGAGTGCTTATGCCGAGTTTATTCAAAACTGGTGCATATTTATTGAGCACCTATTTATCACATGATTCTAGATGCTTGGGGTATATCCTTGAACAAAATCCAGACAAAACTCCCGTCATGACGAGGTGGTTGCTCTCTGCTGCCAGTAGTACAACAAGAAAGCACTGCGGAAACTTTGAACTTTTAATCTCAGGTTTTGTGCTTTCAAGTCTCCTGTGACTAAACAATGCATTTGCAATGTAAAAATATCACTTTGTTTTTCTATAAACATATAGCTTATTTTGTAAAACTGTGGCTTCTGTTCTTTTCAGTTGTTTAACATCCTTCAGAACTTCATATAAGTAAGAAGTCATCATAATGAGTTTGCCAATTACAATCTGTATATTTAAAGCCAAATCATTTTTCAAATTTATGAATGTTTATGAATATATACCTATAAGTTTATACATGAACATATGAGTATATGAATATGTTTATGTATAGGAAATATGTCCTGGGTTTTTTGTCTTAACATTATATTCAGTATAGAATAGAGCTTTTCCTATTAAAAACTAAAACCAAATGAGAAGCATCTGTTAGGATGTATGTTTGTCTGTCAGTGCTCCAGCCATCACTTTCATACACAGGAAACAGGAAATAGTGAAGGAAGAGGACAAAAGACTACTCCCAGCTTTGTTTACCATTAATGAGCTCTCCCAGAACACCCTTCAAATAATCTCTAATTATGTATTATTAGCCTAATTTGGTCACCTAACTGGAGAGTCTGAGAAGTTGCCACCCTGAATAAATTCAGCATTCTAATGTTATGGATTGACTAAAGATTGAATTAACAGCTAATGATTTCTGCTACAATAAGAAAAATAGAGGAAAAAAGAAAAAAATAGTCATTTGCTATGAAGGTTATGAAATGATTAAGAGTACGTATTCTGGAACCAGAGCACAAACATACCTCATTTTACTGTGCTTCACTTTATTGCACTTTGCAGATGTTACATTTTTTACAAATTAAAGCTCTGTGGCAACCCTGCATCAAGCAAGTGACATCTTTCCAACAGCATTTGCTCACTTCATGTCTCTGTGACATATTTTGGTAATTCTCACCATATTTCAAACTTATTTATTATATTTGTTATGGTGATCTGTGATCGTTGATCATTAATGTTACTATTGTAAAAAGATTATGACTAGTTGAGGGCTCAGATGATGCTTATCATTTTTTAGCAATAAAGTATTTTTAAATTAAGCCATGTACCTTTTATAAGAGATAATACCATTGTTCATTTAATAGACTATAGTATAATGTAAACATAACGTTTATATATACTGGGAAACCAAAATTTCTGCATGACTTGCATTACTCTGTATTCTGTGATCCTCACTTTATTGTGATGGTCTGGAACTGAACCTGCAGTATCTCCAAGGTATGTTTGTATCTTGGTTCAAAGTCTGGCTCTACTGTTACTCAAAATAGGTGAGTTACAGAAAATTTTTTAACCTCCTTGTACTTTAGTTTCATCCCTCAGCAAAAGTCAGATTATACTATACTATACCTCATGAGGTAGTTTAGGGAATCAGCACACACACATACATTTATAGACACATGGAACACAGAACAGTTCTGGCATGCAGTAAATGCTGTGTAATCATTTGATATTATTATTAATATTATCGAATACATAATTCTCTTCTTCATATCAAGAATTATGTAAAGAGTGGTCAGATCTTGTTTTAGTTTAGGTTGGATAGCCCAAGATGGCACCGTTCGGGAGTTATGAACTCTATAAACCTCTAGGAAAGACATCTCTGTGCAGGAATCTAGCTTTGACATTCATATTGTCATCAGTGTTTAGCTGTTTGAAGGGAATTTCAAAATCTTTGATATTCATGTGGTTAAGTGAAATATGCCAGTATGTGTTCAGTTTTAATCAAGGCTTCTTTAATTATGGTAAAAATGAAACCCAAGTCAAGATGACTTATGCCTCTTTGTTAACTTCATTCTTAACTCGTCATGTGCTTGTCTAGACACACACAAGAAACACCACCTTGGATGTGTATGCCATCGCAGAGTCCCATCATTGAGTTAGATAGGGGTCACATTCCCACCCCTGATACAAGCCTCATGGACAGATTCACACTTACTAGCAAGTCTAGGAGAACTGGATGCTGTTATTAGAAGGAAACAACTTCTCACACATCCTCACTCTCTGCGCTTTGTATCTCATTTGTATCTCACTTGGCTCTGTGATGATGTCCTTGACTTTCACTTCACTTAGCAAATTAAAGCAACTAGAAAGAACCTCCTTAGAATCCGACAACCTCATCTACTCAAGGTCCCACCCCCATGAATGCTGCTTTGACTATATTTCCATATATAATGCTAACCCTTCCACCTGTACACTGAAACACATCCCTTCTCACCTGCTTGAGGATATTATTCCAGCAGTTCTCCACATTATCTCTAATGCCATCTGTCTCTATGATCCTTACTCAGTCATCCCCAAAAGAAATACAAATAGAATGCTATTTATTCAATCTTTAAGTCAAATTCTCTTGACTCTACTAACCCCTTTGGCTATCACCTCATTACTTTGCTATCCTTTTAAGCAGATTTACTTGAAAGAGTTTACTGTGAAAGAGTTTACTGCATTTACTGTCTCCAATTTTTCTTCTCCTATGACCTTGCAAGCACACTCTAATCAGGCTTTTGTCTCTCCTCCTCCACTAGATCTGCTCCTGTCAAGGTCTTGCACATTACTAAATCCAATGGCCAAGCCTCAGACCAATTTAGTTGTCCTATCAGCAGCCTTTGATAGAGTACATCCCTTTCACTAAATGAGAAGAAGTGTCTTGGAAAGGATTTCTTTGTTTGGGTTCCAAAATAGCCACACATTATTGATTTATCTCTCACTTTTCATGACTTCTTTGTCTGCTTTGCAAGTCCCTTCTGCTTGCCAGACAACTAAAATATTAGAGGGTTCCAGGACTCAGTATTTAGCTTTTCTTGTCTCTGCTTTGAAGACTTCATCCTTCATCGTGGCTTACTAGTATTTTCATGTGATAATTACCAAATTTATAGCTTCTGTCCAGACTTCCTCCCCTAACTCCAAACACAAAAACCCAACTGTCTTTCTTATAGCACCACTTGGATGTCCAATAGTCATCTGAAAACTCAATATGCCCAAAACTGAACTTTCAATTTTCTCCCCAAAACCTAGTGACCCTGTAATGATTTATGCTGTAGACCAAGTAGCCATTATCTCTCTTGATTACTACATGTCTTAGTTGATTTGAAATGCCATAGCACAATACCACAGCCTGGGTAGTTTAAATAACAGAAATGTATTTTCTCACAGGGCTGTTCAGGGCTGGAGGCCAACAATTCAGGGCTGTTGAGAGCTCTCTTTCTGGCTTGCAGATGGCTACCTTCTCATTAGGTCCTCACGTGGCCTTTCCTTGTGTGTGCACACAGAAGAGAGAGAAGGAGAGAGCTCTCTAGTATGTCTCATTAGAAGGACACCAATCCTATTGAATACTATTGAATCCGGGTTCTATCTTTAGGACCTCGGTTAGCTTTAGTTACTTTTGTAGAGGCCCCATCTCTAAATACAGTCACACTAGGCATTAGGGCTTCAACATATGGATTTTGGTGGGACAAAGCCATCAGTCCATAACATTGCAATAGCCTCTTAACTGTTTCTTGCTTCTACCTTTGTGGAAGTTTGTTCCCAACATAGTAGCTGGAATAATCCCTTTCAAAATGTAAGTCGGATCATATCATACTTGTTCTCTAAACCGACTGGCTCACCACCATACTCGGGGTAAAAGCAAAAGGCCCTTCAGAAGTCAACAGGTCCTCCTGCAGTATGAGCTCCCTTCCCTTCCAAGCTACCCCTCCTATGCCCTCTCCTTCCTTTAGCATCCAGTCAGGCCTCTTTTTTTATTTCATGAATATACCAGCCATTTACCTCTAAGGTTTATCTTTTCCCTCTGCCTGGACTTCTTTCCCCAGGTATCTGTGTAGATAAGTCCTTCATTTCCTTCAGGCTTGTCTACATTGCCATCTTCTTGAAGAGACCTACCTGCCAATCTAAATTAAAATTGTGAACTGCTTCCCAGTCCTGAGTGGTCTGCTCTCACTGATCCTACCCTAGTCTCCATTGCATATATCATCTTCCAGTATTTAGTAGAAAAAAATATTTTTGTTAAATTTGTCTTCTTTACTAGAATTTAACTGTCAGGAGGGCAGTTATTTTACCACTTTTTAAGCTGATGGAAAATAAACTGAGACAATAAGTAAGTGGAAGGTGATTTTTAGATAGATGATATAGATAAACACATTTGTGAGTTCAACAAGAGTTAGGTTAACAAAGCCAAAACCATATAGTCTAAAAGTGTAAGCAGGGTACTTTCCTAATTTTTTAATATAGGAAATCAGAGTGCCGTTTCCAAAAGAAGGTTAAATGGGTATTGAGCAAAAAAGAAACAAATAAAAATTACCCATTGCAATAGTTTAGCCAACGATGAAGTTTAGAAGGAACACAAAACAGAAGACTTCAGTCACTCTGACTGACTGTAAGTAGAGAGAGCACAAAGCCACTCTCAGATCTGATAATTCATGAGAACTCACAGAACACACTGGAAGCCGTTACACTCACAGTTATGGTTTGTTAGAGGGAAAAGATAGACATTGAAGTCAGCCAAAGGTGGAAGCACAGAGTTGAGTCCAGGCAAAGTGCCAAACATAGCGCTTGCATGGACCTTCCCTCATGGAGTCAGGGACAGCATTACTTTCCTGGTATCGATATGTGACAGCACACACAGATATTGCCAGCCAGGGAAGCTGACCTGCACCTTGGTGTCCAGAGGCTTTTTGGGGCTCTGTCACATGGGCATAGTTGACCGGTCTTGTGGCTTATCTCAGTTTCCAGCTCTCAGGAGGCAGAGTCAATACGGTCTGTTCCAAAGCTCCCACCCTAAATTCAATTGTCACTATTTGTCTGGGCCAAAGCCCAGGCAAGGCCATTCCTATCAAGTGTGATAGTCCAGGTCTAGAGATTACCTCCTAGGAGCTGAAAGCAAAGGCCAGACCTCTCTTTGACTGAGCTGAAAATTCTATATCACATATACAGTATACGTTATTAACCAAATATTAAATGTCTAATATTAGATTATCATTTTGAGTTATGTATCTACTATCTTCATACATTTATCAATACTCTCTCTAGTCTTCTTCCTCCCTTCTCCCATTCCTTACCTTCCTTTAACCTGTTTCCCTCATCATTATCTAATCCCACATAGACCTCAACATTAGTCTTACTCTGAAGCATTTCCCCCCTTTACCAGTATGTCTAACAGGCTATTTAACATTAGAAACATCTCTTGTACAGTGGGATTGTTGAGTGTAAAATATATTGCTTCATTTAGTTCTAGAAAGCTATGTAGATTGTGGTGATTTTTGTACACCTATGATTGTAATAAAGTTCTTTAAGTAATGGGGGAAAAAAGATATAAAAAAGAAAAAAAAGAAAGCTATGTAGAAAGTGGGCTCTGTGTGCCTGTTATATGAAACACATACTATAGGCAGTCATAAAATTGGCAGATAAGATCATTCCACTTCAGCTTTTGAGAAACCATTCATCCATTGGTTGGAAAGCCCTTTAATAATGAGGTTATTATAGCTGAGTGATGAGATAACTATGATCTGAATTAATGAATATATATGTTTTTTCCTTTAATAATAAAAGAAATAACAATGTTGAGTGCTAAGCTATGTGTTTGAGACAACATTGCACCAGGAATAAAGAGAACCTCTCCCAGGTCCTGATTCCGCTTCTAGATCAAGCATGCATGTGACCTCTCTAAAGTATACAATTTCTCCACTGAAAAATTGATTAAAAACTTATGCTGTCCATTTCATAAGGATGCTAAGAGGATCCTAGAAACAGAATGTTTACAGATTTTTTTAAATCTCAAAGTAAACATATCCTTTTGTTGTTTTGTATATTCAACAAATAGCAACTTGAAGTATTTTCCAAGAACCAAGGCTACTGTAGAATATGCTATGAATCCAAATGGTCTTTGGATCAAGGCATGAATGAACCAAAAATAAAAGCAAAGAAAATATTGAACTCATAAAAACAGAGAATAGAATTGTGGTGGCCAGGGGCTGGGAGTCGGGGAACAGGGAGAGGCTGGTTAAAAAGGTACAGATGTTCAGTTCTAAGATAAGGAGGACTGCGGACCTAATGTATAACATGATGACTATGGTTAATAACACTGTGTTGTGCAGTTGAAATTTGCTAGGGGAACAGGACTTCTGTTTTCACAAAAAGAGAAAAAAAAGGAAAAGGTAGTTTTATGGCATAATAGTGCAATTCAAAAAAATGAAGGCATTAAAGTTGGCTCAGTGAAGCTGAAATGAAATTTTAAAAGGAGAAAATCAGAAAGACCTGGATACAGCTTCAGCCTCTCTAGGCCAAGGAATTGGGGCAGCCTCAGAAGGAGACATGGATGGTTTTATTTGGAAAGAAGGGAAAAAGCGGCAGCAGGAGTAGACTGCCTGGTCGGTAACAGGATAGGACAACAGTAAAGACAAAGCCTGTGCAGGGCAAAAACAGTCTGCAAAACTGGTTCCAAATCCCTGTCTTCACGAGGCATGGGCTGTGGAGTGCTAACAGGCAGCACACCTGGCATCCCAGAATTGACTTTGGCACGAGGCAGCTCATGCTAATCAGCAAGCTGCCAGCCCACCAGCCGCCCTCTTCCCGCTGTCACAGAATCATCCCAGTCAGCCACTGCCAATTAGGAAGGTGACGGAAGCAAAATCCATTAATAAGCCATGGCAAGGAAAATGAGAAAGCCTTGCTGGTTCTAGTCTAGGGGCAGGTTAAGGCTGGTTCTAGTCTAGGGGCAGGATTGACTGATGAGAATGGATTATTGTGAAGGGCATAGGACGAGGATTAAAAGTACAAGCTGTTATTTTTGTCAGTGAATATATATATTTTTCTTTTTAGATTTTTTTTCAGGACATGCAAATATCACTTTGATACTGTTATGACCATTCAAGCTGTGAAGGCAGATTATCCAGTCTCATTTCCTGCATTGAAATCTGTGTGGTCATAGTGATGAGATAAAATTTTAAAATAGTGGTTTTGAGCATCTCTATGGGTCATACATTGTGTTAAACACTTCAAATTGAATCATTAATTCTAGAAAAAAAGATATCCCTGGTTAGGAAAGTAATCATCCCTGCTTTTTCAGAATTTTGAAACCTGGTAGCGTTAAGAGACTACTCCATTATCAGACAGCAGGTCAGTGACAAAGAATTTGACCTTCCAGCTCTCTAACTCTAATGCCTTCATTTTTTTGTACTGCACTACTGTGCCATCAAACCAGTCCCCCCCACCCTTTTTTTTGGTGCTTTTAGAGCCTGAAATCAGAAATATCCTGGGTGATTGCTTCAAACATGGGTAATTTTTGTTTGAGAGTCAGCTTACTAAACATAGATCAGAACTTGAGGTGAATGTTCAGAATAACAATGGTTACCTGTTGGCATCAGAGGCTGCTTACTGAAGTATTTCAGATTCCTCGCCCTATTTCCTGCTCAGAAGTTGATACTATCGGGTTATGATACAGAATGATACAGTAACTAATACGTTAAATGACTTTTCAAAGTTCACTCCTGTCCCAGGGTCATATTCTACATTTTTAAGCAAATTTAACCTAGGTAATCCCGGACAATAAATGAATAGCTACCTGTCATAGGTTCACTTTAGTCATTAGAAACTTCTGTCTAATTTGAATCTGAGGTAGATAATTTGATTACTACTTTTGACTGCATTCTGTAAACCCATCCCTCTACGATATACTTTGTCTTGGAACTCATCTGTGAAAGCTTGATAACCATACAGAGTATGTAAGGGGGATTTCAGAGATTTCAAGAGGAGGGTTTTTTTTTTTTTATTATTGTCGTTTTGTTTGATTTTTTTTTTTGTTTTTAGTTCTTTTTCTTTGAAATGACAAAATGGAGAACAGTGGCTTTTCTACTCTGATTATTTTCCTGTTCAAATAGCTTTAGGTCAATAAATACTTAGTTTCACTCTAGTAAAATTTTGTTTGCATGTTTATCCTTAGTTTTTAAACTCTCAAAAAATTAAAGCTATTATTTATTTCCAAATATGTTCTAGTCTTTTAAGGAAATAATTTCTGCTTGGGTGACCGTTTTTTGATAACAATTATTTAATAATGAATTATTTATCACAAATAACATACCTTCCCAGTTAAATCACCTCAGGGAGCTATAAGAAATCACCAAAACTATTAACATTTGAACAGTCACCTTGCATTTTATGACAATACAATTATAAGATTGAAATAGTAAAAAGATCTAATAACGATGGGAGTTTGTACAGATGGTGTTTTCTGTGCTCTTTTTTAAATTGCTTTATTGTCATCATACTTGATCTATTATTTTCTTTTCAGTTTATGTAGTCAGAATATTACTGCTTTAGTTTAAGCCGCTTTCACAGCACCGTAGACTAGGCAGTCAACAGACAACAGAAATTCCACTTCTCAGAGTTTTGGTGGCTGAAAGTTCGAGATCAGGATGCCAGTGTGGTGTGGTTCTGGTGAGGGCCCTCTCTTCATTATGGATTGCTGTGTCCTTTGTATCCCACAAGGCAGAAAGAGAGTGGTCTCTCTGGCTTATTCTTATAAGGCACTAATCCCACTCAGGAGGGCTCCAGCTTCAAGACCGGGCTACCCCTCGAAGGCCCCATCTCCAGCACATCAGGGATTAGCTTTCAACATATGGATTTGAGGGGAACACAGGCGTACAGTCTATAACAAATACTGTGGTAAACTGACAGGTTATGTCAGATAGAACTTTCTTGGGTAATGGAGCCAGAGTGATATGGCTGGAGGGCTGTACTCAGTCATTTTCAGATCTAGCTGTACGTAACCACAACTCCCAAGTCTTGTCTGATATCATTTGGAATTAGATGTGAACCACACTAGATTTCTTGGAAGTCACCCACCTCTCAAATGTAATAGATTATGATTGATGGGCAGCTCCTGCAAAAGGTTGGTCTTAAGTCATAATGACACTGTTTAATCTATTTGATGGCACTAGGCTATCATATTATGCCTAACTGAGGAGCTATATCACATCCTTTTTAGAAATCTGGGAACAAGGAAGTTCATTCATGAAGCAAATTTTTAACAAGACCAGGATTGTGTGGGTATACTCTGAAAAGATTTTTGGACATTTTTAGGACAGTGGAGGAAGAGAGAAGAACCCAATTCAAGGCTTTCCCTTGTCTTTCTCTGTGAGCTTCATTAAATTATTTCTCAAGGTGGGATATGAATAACTAAAAATAGCCCAAGGCTTTCTAGGCAACCATTTAAGCAGTATAATCCCTAGGTGTGTTTTGATTTTTTTCTTCAACCACCACTAGGTGGGACTCTTGCATCCTTGGTTTTGATTCTTAACAGTTTCATCTACACACTGGGGCCCTGAAGAACTCAGAAATAATAGGGAAGCTATACCACTCTTTATTTGACAGTTTCCAAGTGGGACACTTGCATAAATTATTTAATATTCAAGTATACAAAATACCATATTATGGTATATTAGAGTTCCCATTTTAGAGATAAAGTCACTGAAACTAAGAGAGAGAGAGAGAAAGGGGGCAGAGAGAGGGAGAAAGGAGGATAATTTTACATTTGTTGGACAATTCTATGTACCAGGCATATCAGCTCATACTTTATCCTCTCAACAGTCACCCCTCTGAAAAATGTTTTTGTTTTAAAGATGGAGGAGGTGCTGAAACCTAGCAAGGTTATTATATAGCTACTGTGACAGGAGCAGAATCCAAATCCCTGCTTGATTTTTTTTCTTCTTAGGGCCACACGTGGCATATGGAAGTTGCCAGGCTAGGGGCTAAATCGGAGCTGCAGCTGCCAGCCTACGCCACAGGCACAGCAAAGTGGGTTCCAAGCTGCATCTGTGACCTACACTGCAGATCAGCAATGTCAGATCCTTAACCCACTTGGCAAGGCCAGGGATCGAACCTGCATTCTCATGGATACTAGTCGGGTTCCCTGCCTGATTTAAATGCACATCATTTCTCAAGCAATGGAAACACTTTTTTTTTCTTTTTTGGCCACCCCATGGTATATGGACTTCCCAGGCCAGGGATCAGATTCGAGCTGCAGTTGAGACCTATGCTGCTGCTGTGGCAACACTGGATCCTTTAACCCACTGTGACCACCAGGACTACAAAGAAACCGCTGATCCCCTTGTGCCACAGCAGGAATTCCTCACAACACTTTAATGCACAATATAACTTTAAAATTTATAAAGCTCTTAGGGGTTGCACCTAGAAAAGTACAAGAGTTAGATTCATGATAGTAAAAAATACATAAAAGACACACAACTGGCTATGAAAGAGAAGATCACCTATAGAGTAGGCAGTACAATTTAGTGATGAGTGTGGACTTTTTTTTTTTTTTTTGTCTTTTTGCCTTTATCTAGAGCCGCACCGGTGGCATATGGAGGTTCCCAGGCTAGGGGTCTATCAGGAGCTATAGCTGCCGGCCTTCGCCACAGCCACAGCAACGTGGGATCTGAGCTGCGTCTGCAACCTACACCACAATTCACGGCAACACTGGATCCTTAACCCACTGAGCAAGGCCAGGGATCGAACCTACAACCTCATGGTTCCTACTCGTATTCCTTAACCACTGAGCCACGACGGGAACTCCAAGTGTGGACTTCTGAGGCAAACTACCTGGGTTTGTAATCCCACCTGTACCACTTGCTAACAATGTGATCTTCAGTAAGGTGCTCATCCTCACTTAGCCTCAATTTCCGTAACTGTCAACGAGAATGATGTTAATACCTAACTCACAGAGTTGTTATGAGAATTAAACAAATTAATATGTGAAGAATTCTTATAATAGATGTGGCATATAGTTGGTGCTCCTAAGTGATACTTTTTAATCCTACATGGAGTAATGTAAGAATACTTGATCAATGTGAAAAAGGTATCAATTTATACTAGTGTTGTAATAATAAAACCTCTGTTTCATTCTAAGCCTCATTAGTTCCTTAACCTATGTTCCTTCTTAGAGAATTTGTAAATAAGTTCTCCCAGTATTACTGTTAACAGATTTTTTAAATTAATTATTTCATCTGATGAACCAAGAGGAAATAAGTATTTACTCTTGCCAGAATCTGAGTTAGGTGTGGCATTTCCATGTGCCTACAAGCTGCTCAGAATATGGAGCAGCGAGAGAGTCATATAAATAAATAAGTGAAATAAAGGATCATAGATTGTGGGAGAGAGATACTCCAAAATAAGATAAGGGCAAAAAGAAGGAAGCAATTATATCTGAGAAAGTCAGAGAAGCCCCAAGGGAAGAAGAATCAAGTCAAGCCTTGCAAATTAGCATAATGGAAAAAGCCACATTCTAAGCAGAGGGTACACACTTATCAAAAGCAACCTGGACCATAAGAAGAACAACAAATTGTTGCTCTGTAATCTCAGGCATGGGATTCATTTGTTTGCAAGGATGGTTAGACTGAAGCCAGTTCATGTAGAGCCTTACATTTCAGGCTAAAGCCATGGAAACTGTTTGAAGGGTAATTTAGTGAGGGAGTAAAATGGATGCATTGGAGTTCAGGGAAGACTATGATGGGGAACATTGTTTAAATAGATTGAAGGGGTATGGGTGATAGAGGATGACTAGTTAAGAGACAAATAACATCATCTGGGTGAGGAATAATGAAGGCCTGACATAGGACAGTGAACCCTAGTAGAAAGGAAGATTTGAGAGAAGCTAGGGGAAGAGATGTGCTGGACATGATGAATCTGAAGGGGAGATAAATGCAGGAATTGCAGAATAATCCTGGATTTCTAATTGAGTGACTAAATAAATGTCATGTCATTCCCTACAGTATAGAATTCTGTATCATGTCTCTGGAAGACAAGGGGGGTTTGGGTTTAGACTGTAGATTCAGTTGTGAATGAATTTCTATTCTACTGTGAATAGAATTTGAGATTTCTATGTGACCTATTTCTGTAGGATTACTGTAAAAGGTTCCTCTGGTCTCTCTGTCCTTAGTCTTACTTTTCTTCATTTCATTCTACATAGTCTGGCAAAGGTGATCTTACTGGAGCTCAAATCTAGTATATAACTGTCTCCTGAATGAAACTTTTCCATGACTTTACAATAGCCACTGACGGACACTCTGACCATGGTAATGAGGTCTTCATGAGCCTCCCCAGCCTAACCTGAGTGTACCTTTTGCTACAATGACCCACAGCAGACCTAGGAACATTTTTTATTCTTCGCTGAACATATTCTTCAGACTCTTCAAATTTTCTTTATAGACCACTTCCTGTAGTGAGCTTTCTCTGAATCCAAAATCTTGGGGGGGTATTTTTTTAGGTAGTCTCAGAGCACCCCATACTTTCTCCACCCTTTATCACACCATCTGTAATTATCTGCCTGTCAATTATCTGCATCTTCCAGTAGATTATATTCTCCCAGAGCCTATAACTTTTGTTTTTTGATATTCATATCTAACAAGGTGGCCAGCACTTAGTAGATTAGATAGATTTTTTTTTTATTGTCTTTTTAGGGCCGCACCCATGGCATATGGAGTTTCCCATGCTTGGGGTCGAATCGGAGTTGTAGCCGCTGGCTTATGCCACAGCCACAACAATTCCAGATCTGAGCCACGTCTGTGACCTACACCACAGCTCAGGGCAATGCCAGATCCTTAACCCACTGAATGAGGCCAGGGATCAAACCTGCGCCCTCATGGATGCTAGTCAGATTCATTTCCACTGAGCCACAACGGGAAATCCTGGATAGATGTTTAATTAAAGAGAATAATGTCATATAGGAGGATCAATAAACTTATACCGAGTCCACTAGAGATGTGCAGAAGCTGGTCAGGCTAAGATGGGTGGCACTGGAGCTCATCAGATACATCCTTAAAGATCTTTATCATGTAGGAACAGGTTAGGAGATCAGAGTAAATTATATTGTCCAGAGAGAGCAGTGAAGTAAGAGGAGAAGAGGAGCAGTATGTATAGACCTTGTGGAATCTGAACAACTGAGCGCCAAGCAGTAAAGAACAGCCTACAGAGCAAACTCTAGAAAGGTAGTTAAAAGACAATGTGCTTAGGATACTAGTAGCTCTAGGATCTCTACTTAAATGGGACTAACCATTGGGGAGTGGGCCTTGAGACTATTTCAGAGCTGCGTTTGCATAGCAAGTGTATTGGAATGCCTTGCAGGAGGGAATGTGTTCCCTTATGTTGAATTTTGTTTTAGTAGATAGTTTGATATGTTAGAGGCTTACTATGAAACACTCCTTCCTTCTTTTCCTAAATTTTCAAATAATTTACATTGTCTAGAGGCCTCTATCTGTCAGAGGTGACTAGTTATTTCCTAATAGCTTATAAGAACATCAGAAGTCTTGATTCTGTCTGTGTACATCAGGTCACGACTACATTTCCCTTCCTCCTCCACTGCTAGATGTGGTTACGTGACTAAGTTTTCAAACCCATATGAGTAAAAATTAGGTGTGTAATTTTCAGCTTGTACCTTTAAGGTGAATGGGTGTGCCTCTCCTTCTCCCTCCCATCTCGTTTGCTGGAATGCAGGCCAAGTGTTGACAAGCCCTCTTTAACCTCAGGGACAGGGTCAATGGCTTGAAAAGAGCAGAGAAACGAGAGAGGAGCAGACATACCCCTGGACGTCTTATATCACAGTTGTTAAATTAAATTAACAGTTGTGATATAAGACGTCCAGGGGTCTGTCTGCTGTGGTATCAGAGGATAGTGCAAGCCTTTCATTGTATATTGTCTACTTTCTCATCTGCTTACTTCAGAGAACAAGCTTAGCTTAAAATCTTTTCTAAGACTTAATGATAATGTTATAATATATATAATTTTATAAATGTATATGTTACATATATAACATTGTTATTTCTGTACATTATACATACATTGCATAACATATACACTATTATATATAAAGTATTACATGTATATTTTGAACAAACTTATTAAGTGCATAAAATATTTACTTAAAACCATTTCAATGATCATGCATCTCTCTAATCCAAAATCTTCCAAGGCACCCACTTCTTTAGTCATTGAACACTGAAAAAAATAGACTATTTTTGCACATTTATGTATTTAACCCCAAACACACAGACATACCCACTCATTTCTGTATCTGTATCCACACAAACAGGTGTATTTGCTTCAAAGCTATTTATTCATTCATTCAGTTAGAGAATATGTGCCAGGTGCTATGCTAGACCTTAGAGACACAAGGTAAGCAAGAAAAATGTGATCCCTAGGCTCACAGAAGTTGCAGTCTGTTTGAGGGGATGGGAAAGTAAACAATAGCATATTTTATGATCTGCTATATTCTGGGAATATTCAGGTGCTACATGGATGGGGCACACAACAGACATTTGGAATATTAACTAATACTTTTAGCTCAAGTCTCCACCACCGAGTCCCCCAGAGTACCTGAATATTCATACACATAGATGTGTATGTACTTTCACAGTCACACCAATTGCAAATAAATTTCAGTCTGTATCCACCAAAGTTTTTAATACCTTACTAATTTAACAACCAGTGTGTACAGACGTTAAATTAGGGTCACTATCATTACTGTATGAATTTTCTTCTTTCAAACTTATGATTTTGGTTATGCTTGTAGTGAAAGCATTAAATAATTTGGCCAGATTTTATGGGTAATAATTTTGCCAAAAATATAATTAAGCCAGTTAGTGGGGGAACAAATATTAAGCAATCTGATTGAATGAATCAGGTATGTATGATTAAAAACTTGGTTGATTCCTTAGATTGTCCTATTTTTAACATGCTATTTTAAAATGATGTAAATACAATAATATAACAATACTCCGACATTATATTATAATTCATTTTAATTCATTTGTATTTGTTTTCAAAGTTCCTCTTTTAAGATTTCAGGTTTTGGAAACACAGTGAACTCTTAGAGCTCCTGTGTTTTAAATTTAATTGTGCTGGCCAAATGCAGAGATTTATGAATTTGCCTTGTTGACTATCAGTCATCTGCTGATATCAGTTCATTCTTTTTTTCCAGAAGGTTGTCTATATTACCTTGATTCATTACCTTGCTGAATATTACCTAGCTTTTCTGATTATCAACTACCTATTAAACTCAACTACCCTGAACACAACCAGAAACTCTGACAAAAAAAAAAAACCAGACATATGACTAATAACATGGGAAGTTATAGAATAGCATCCATTAACATCAAGGTACTGAGCGTCAGGTTTTAGCACTGACCTGTGAAGAGCCTGTGAGTTGTCACTCACGTCCTTACCATAAGAAAAAGATGTACAAATGAAAATTAAAGGCTTTTATTGCATCGGTATGAGAATTGAGGTGACAGGCAAACGGGCATTCTACATTGTGAGAAGGCAGGCTCATTCAGAGAGATATAGCTAAGATCTATTTTTTTTGACCTGCAAGAGATGCTGCCGAAGCGTCATACAGCTGTAGTGGCTCATAAATGGTCATTTTGATGAACTGTTAAAGACCGAGTGTGTACTTGTGTGAGAAACTCCTAAGATCACAGTCTTATGGGGTTGTTGGACATATTCATGGGCTTTACCTCCCAGAATCCTACCAGATTCTCAAGGTAAAGCATCTGAGAAATAGCCATTCCTGACAATGACAGGAAGAGGCAAGGCAGAAGCCTTTTTTTTTTTTGCCTTTTTGTTTTAGGGCCACACCCATGGCATGTGGAGGTTCCCAGGATAGGGGTCTAATTGGAGCTGTAGCCGATGGCTTACATCACAGCCACAGCAACGCAGGATCCGAGCCGCGTCTGTGACCTACACCCCAGCTCACGGCAATGCTGGATCCTTACCCCACTGAGCGAGGCAAGGCATTGAACCTGTAACCTCATGGTTCCTAGTCAGATTCGTTAACCGCTGTACCACTATGGGAACTCCAAGAAGACGTTTTTTGAAATATACCCAGAGCCTTCTCCATAACCAAAATTCAAGTCCAAGAGAAGAGACTTGGCCAGACCCTCATCCCGGCTGATAGAAGGGCTTTCCTTCCTCCCCAGCCTCTCTAGTCTTATGCTGTCACCTAAAGACTATGAGGAAATATAACCTTATCATCAGGGATCAGAATACCAAGGGGATAGATAAGGAGTAAGAAGAATGGGGAGCAAAGCTGTACCAGTGCAGAAACACTGGTGAAGTTACAGTGTGAGACACCGGCTGCCAAAAAGGCTGAGATTCAACCAGAAGATTAATATCTCGCTCCCTTATGCCTTATGATAACACCAGTAAGACTTGAGCGGAATAGCAGCCGCTTACAGCAGTAAGAGCTGAAGACACAGTCTTCCTGGGAGGAGTAGCTAGGGAAGTTCAAATTCAAGAGGGGAAGCCCCAAGAAAACATTATCCTATAGCACTTGCAGTGACAGCAAATGTTAAACACAGCCAACCTGTAGCCAAATTAACATAAATCCGACCCTAAAGGTATGTTTATCTCAGTACCTGTTATCTAAATCAACATGGTCAGCTTTCAACAAAAAATTATCAGTGGTGCATGTCAATTATGTGTTTTCTTGGGGAAAAATTAGAAGGCATACCAAAAGGGAAAATAAAAACAAAAAACAAAACACAGTTGAAAGAGAAAAGGCAAACAGAACCAGACTCAGACATAACACAGATACTGGGATTATTAGAGAAGGAATTTAAAATAACTATGATTAATATGTTAATGTCTCATTTGGAAAAAAAGTAAACATGCAAGAAGATACTGGTTATATAAAAGAGAGTTGGGAACTCCAAGAATCAAAAGAAATAATAGAAATAAAAATAACACAGAAATAGAAATGGAGAATGCCTTTAATTGACTCATTAATCAACTCAATAAGGCTGAAGAATGAATCAATGAGCTTGTATGCAGATCATTAGAAACTTCCCAAACTAAAATTCAATTAGAAAAAAAAATGCAATTGAATAAACAACAATAGCAACAGAACAAAACATTCAGGTGCTGCAAGTTCAACAGGTATACCATAGTCATAATTGGAATAACATGGTCATAAGAAGAAGAAAGTGAGAACAGAGGAAATATTTGATGTTAACATGACTGAAACTTGCCAAATATTAATGATCAAATCATAGGTTCGGAAAGTTCAGAGAATACCAAGAAGGGTAAATACAATAGAAAACATATAATAAACACACCTAGTCATATATTCAAACTGCAGTACACCAAAGGCAAAGAGAAAATGTTGGCAAAAACTAGAGAAGAAAATAACCATCTTAACTATAGAGAAACAACAGCTAAAGGAATCCTTCAAACAAGAAACAATGACTGTTTCTAACCAATTTAAAATGAACTCTTTAAAGCTTTCCCATTGCTCTTGAGAAGCTCTGTCACCTTACTACCTTCAAGCAAGCTCTGGATAGTCTGGCACTTGCTTCCCTCTCTGGCCTCCACTTCATGAAACCCTTCTCTTCTGCAGGCATCCCTCCATTCCTCACAAATGCCATGTTTCCCCATGTCCCTGGGCTGGGCTTCTGTGCATATTCCTTCCTCAGTCTAGTATTATCTTCCCTCGTCTGGTGACCCTCTTAACTTTTCCTCTTCTTTCTTTGGGGACGCTTAACCCAACTTCTCAGTCTAGACAGGTCACCCAATTATATTTCTTCGTAAACCTTGCCCAGTTGTGATGATAAGTTGCTTTGTGCCCTTTTGAAAAAATATCTCATACAGAACTGATTTGGTTTGGCTCTCATTCCATTCCCAGCTCCACAGTGCCCAGCACAGAATGGGAACTTAATGCCTACTGCTTTATAAAAGAAGGAATAGATTTCTCATAATTATCCCCATAGCTTAATGTTTATTAATTATAGATCGTTGGGGGAGTAGTTTCAATTTATATGTACTAATTCACTTAAAAATTATTTAATGATCTCCTACCCCTTGTTACACACCTTTTTACATTTGGGGGAGAAGACGACAAATAGACTCTCATCCATATAGTTTACTGGGGGATATACAGCTATGTAAACCAACAGAAAATTCAAAAAGGACATGATATGATGAAGGTATGTATAGGAGTAGGTCATAGATGCCTTTACAGACAAAATCCCATGGAAAGAACAGGCTACGTGTGTGTACTGTAGCATGCTTTGGGTGCAGGAAACTTTGCTATTTTGTTCACTGGTGTGTTCCTAGTGCCTGAGAAAAGTAACTGGCACTTAGTAGGTGGTCTTTAATTTATTAAGAGAAGGAGTAGGATTTTGTTAAGTAAAAGATATACGACAAGGAATAGATTCTTGGTAGAGGAAACAGTATGTTGCCTAGACTGACAGAATATTCATGTCACTACAACTTCAACCTGGAATATGAAAATGGCTTCATTCAGATCACAGGAGCCTTTCACTGAGTAAGGGACATCAGGATGAAAAGGGTTTAGGGAAAAGGATATAAGCTCTGGATTTATTAAATCCATGATGTATTCCATGATATAAGCATAAAGAAAATTTGTAGTCCTTCACCGTATTGTCTACACTATAATCAAACTTTCAGACATTTTCTTCCAGATCATAATCAATAGTTTCCAAGTTCACAAAATTTAAATTAATGGAATTTGAGATATTTAGGTTTTATGGCAAAGTATGTTATCCAAGTTCTAATTTCTGCCTCTAGTATATAGAAGTTCCATCTTTTTTATTATTCACATGTAGCACGGTTAATATTTCAACCTTAAAAGTAAAATAAAATTGTAACCTTTCATAGTGCACTTAAACTGTATTTGTAAATATTATTATTATTTTTTTTGGAGGGGGGAAGGGAGGATTATTACCTTGTCCACTGGGCTGAAGGGGTGGCAGGAATCCAACATTTTCTCACCAAATGTCTGTTATTTCTGCCATTTCTAGCAGTAACCAGCAGGTGGTATCGAACAGTTTTACATTACTATTCTATTACCGTTTTTTGTGTCTGTTGTGTTTCTGAGATTTATCCTTCCTAACTTCCACCCCACACCCTAACCACAAACACTTACACACAAGCATCTGATAGAGATAAAGGTCTCAAGGAGGATTTTATTTTATTTTATTTATTCTCTATTAAATATGTCCCAACTTTGCTTGCAGGGTGATTTTTTTTTTTCCAGGTATGTACTGAGGTACCTTTTTATAATAAAAACTTTGCTTTACATGCAGTAACTCATTTGGTTGCTCTAACAACAGGATGGGAAAACACTATTCCTAATCACCACTTCACAAATGAGGAAAATGTGGAAAAAAGAGTCTAGGGAATTTCCCCAGGGTCACAAAATTAGAATTCAGGCGTCTGGCCATGGGGCACACCGTCTTAGTCTCGGTGCTGAAATCATTTCCCCTGATCTGATTTTCTCCTTTCAGTGCATATTTTCATTCAACACTTAGCATTTCTTTACTTTGACACCATTTTCTCAGCTACTATGAGTTGAGGTTTTTGGCACCTACAACTTGAAATAAATATTTCACAGAATAAAATCAAAGTATAAAATCACTATATGTTAGATACTGTCTGGGGAATGGTCACATATTTTTCACACGTGTATAGAGAATTCCAGTGCTGAAAGCACTTTAAAATACTTGCCTTTTATTTTACTGAAAAGAAAGGCTTCCCATCTAGTTTCAAGGGTCACACAAAGGTGATGAAGGAAAACACATTCTGTTAAAAAAGTGTTATGGGGACATTTATTTATGGAGATCCTACTAGCTAGAGGAAAATTACCCATTACCAGGAGATGGGCATGTGGAATTTTCAAGTTGACATCAATGTATTTATGTCATTCCCAAGAATTCACACTTGAAACGGGAATAATCAAATATCATAAGTATCTCTTATTTAAATTAAAATGTTTGTATTTTTTCTTACCACAGGAGCAAAACAGGCTCATTGCAGGGGAAAAAAAAAAGAGAGATTTCCTTCAATGTTATTTCCCCAAAGTAGCTAATATTATTAGCTTAGATTGTTTCCTTATAGATTTTGTCTTTTCATGTTTATCTGATAAAATACCAAAAAAAGTAAAATAATAAAAAACTCAATCACAAAACCATTTTGTATTTAATCAAATTCTTCTTCTCCAAAGTGGTAACTTAAGATGAGTGTCCTTTTAGATTTTTTTTTTTTTTACTAAGTTCATGTAGTATATCTGTATTGATGCACAAATCTACATGCATATATTTTCACGAAAATTAAATCATGAAACATTTTTAAGCAAAATCTATTGCAGATATTTTATAGAAATATATAGTCCAACTTCATTCTTTGCAGTATCGTTGTGGTATTGCTAATGTAGGTATTTAACAATTTATTTAACTATGTCTCAATCATTGATTATGCCAATGTTGGCACTTTTTTACTTTTACAAGATTATGCTAATGTAAAGGGCCCCATGCATCATTTATCCTTAAACATTTTTCTGCTATCATTTCAATAAGATAGATTTCTGATTAGTAATAGTAATAGCAACAAAAAAGAGAATGAAAATAAATAACTTTTAATAAATTCCTACAGTGTGCCAGGCTTTGTGGTAAATGCATACTTAACCTTAGCAACACGTTTCTGAAGTAGGTACAGTTTAAAATTCTATTTCAAAGATGAATAATGTAATGAGAATAGTTGAGAAACTTGCTCAAAATCACAAAAGCAGCAAGTAGTACAGCCCGAATTCAAACCCAAACAATGTGATTATAAGGCCTTCTGAGGACATAGGTACATTATTAACCAGTACTTCATACTTCCCTGGCCTATCTAGAAAAATAGTTGCTAGGTCTCATGGTAAACCCATTCAAAATGTTAGAAGTGAGTAAGAAATTCTGAAGTTCCATTTCTTCATAAAGCAATGAAAAACTGATAAAACTGTTAAAATCATCTTTTGCAGAACTTTAGAAATTAGCCAACAGTTTGCAAGCCTGAGTACACTTATTCAAGATAGAATGGCAGAATCTTGGTAAGAATAGTAATCTTGTGTTGTTGGAACTTACCCCAGTCCCATGCCTACTCCACAGCTAAGTGACAGGGTTGAAAATAAAAACTTGAATTCTTGATATTAGTGGGAGTAAAATGAACCTCATTCTAAAAGAATTATCATAATTTCATCTGTATGGTGCCTTCCTGGAAAATCTTCCTCAAAAGCTTGTCTTTATTTTACTTGCCTCAAAACTCCCCCAGTGTCAAATCTACTACCCGAGGGATACCACTGAAACCACTTAGAGGCAGATGTTTTCATTTCTTCTGCCTTAAGGCACTGGTAACACTTGGGGCAGACATTAGGCTAACCAAAAAGTTTGAGAGGAAAAGCTGGGGAATGAATTGTATATAAGTGATTTGAAAAGCACCGACATTTTTCTTGGAATCTAGAAGGCTGCCTGCATACCTAGAGTTATGTGAATATGGAGGAAAGACCTAGAAAGCCAGAGGCCCTCCCTTCTTACTGACTTTGAACCTTGACACAAGCAGGAAGTGGATACTAAGGGAGAGTCATAAACAGCATGGATGAATGTTGAAGACATACCCCAAACTACACACATAATCACTTGACAGAGATTGAGAATTTTTTGGTTTCAAGTGTTTCAGAAAAACTGACCAGTCATTAGATGATCACTACGCTAAGAAAAAAAGGTACTTTAGTGGTCCCAAATGAAAAGAATACGGACTTAACAGCATTAGTTTTAAGAAGTCACTGAACAAGCAGAGACAAAAAATACAACAAGCAGCAACTGACATGGACCCTGGAGAGGGCAAGAAGGTGATTTCCAGAATTACCACATTACAGCATTCAAAATGTCCAGTTTACAATAAAAATGTAAGGTCTGCAAATTAAAAACAAAATAAGTATAGCCCATTTACAAAAACAAAAACAAAAAAGGACTCATTAGAAACTATGCCTAAGGAAGTCCAGGTGTTAGACTAAGTAGAAAACTTTAAGATATGTTATATACAATAAAAGAGCTAAAGGAAACCATGTCTAAAGAATGAAAGTGTAATAATGATGTCTCACCAGAGAATATTAAATAATAGAAATTCTAAAAAGTAAGCAATTAAAAGTTCTCTAATTCAAAAGTACCAAAACTGAAAATAAAAATTTATTACAGGAGTTGAACAATAGATTTAAGAAGTCAGAAGTATCGGTGAACTCAGAGATGGGTCAGTTATTAAGTATGAGCTGTAGAAAGGAAAAGAAATTAGGAAAAATAACCAATGTCTAAGACACCTATGGCATATTATCAAGCTTGTTAATATATTCATGTCAATATAAGCATGTGTAATGATAGTCACAGAAGGAAAGGAGAGAGATAAAGGTGTTAAAAATATTTAAAGATAATGGCCCAAAACTTTCATATTTAATGAAAAACACAAATCAACACATTCAAGAAACTCAGTAAACTAGCAATAGAATAAAGTTAAAGAGACCCACAACTAAACATATCAGAATCAAATTGGAAAGATAAAGACAATCTTGAAACCAGTTAGAGAAATTGATGCCTCATGTAAAAAGTACTCTCAATATGATAAACAGCTAACAAATTATCAGAAAACATGGAGTCCAGGAGACAATAGGATATCATATTCAAAGTGTCAAATTAAAAAGAATATCTACCAAGAATCCTA
The DNA here is from genome assembly GCA_004024745.2 of Catagonus wagneri. Classification (NCBI taxonomy): domain Eukaryota; kingdom Metazoa; phylum Chordata; class Mammalia; order Artiodactyla; family Tayassuidae; genus Catagonus; species Catagonus wagneri. The sequence continues at coordinate 27,443,872 of PVHT021183710.1, read as the reverse complement.
TATTCATCAAAACTGTGCTTCAGGGGAGCTCCTGCTGGGGTGCAGTGGGTTAAGATTCCTACTGCAGTGGCTTGGGAAGCACCAATTCAATCCCAGGCCCAGCACAGTGGGTTAAGGATCCAGTGTTACTTAAGCTATGGCATAGGTTGCAGCTGTGGCTCAGATTCCATCCCTGGCCCAGGAATTTCCATATGCCATGGGTGTAGAAAACAAAACAAAACAGAACCTTCCCTGCAAAAAAAACAAACAAAATCCTAAACAAAAACTACATTTCAAAAATTAAGATAGTCCCATATAAACAAAAATTGAGTGTTTTGTCAATGTAGAACCGCCATAAAAGAAATGCTAAAGAAAAGCATTCAGCCTGAATTGAAGGACACTAGACAGCAATCATAGCCATTGGAGGAAATAAAAAATAAGTGTATATAAAAGAGTATAAGTGTATATTTTCGTTACTCATTTCTATCTGACTCGAAAAACAACTTCGTAAATCAATAATTTTACATCTATATTGATGAACATACAAAATAAAAAGATGTATTTTGTGTTATAGCATAAAGAAGGGGATGGAGCTATTAAAGGAGCAGTTTTTCATATACGCTTAATATTTAGTTGGTATTAAGTAAAACTAGATTGTTACACATTTTAGTCCCCAAGAGCAACCACTAAGAAAATGACTCAAATACATATAGTGAAAGAAACTGCAAGGGAATGAAAATGGTACATTAGAAAATATCTGACACAAAAGAAGGAAGTAATGGAGAATCCGAGGAACAAAAAGATAAAATACTTATATAGAAAACACACATAAAATGGCAAAGGTAACTTTTTCTTTATCAGCAATTAATTTATATGTGAATAGATTAAATTGATCAGTTAAAAATGCAGAAATTGGCTGAATGGAAAAAATAAACAAAAAATAAAATGTGATCCAACTATATGATGTGCTGTCTACCAGAAAATAACTTTAAATTCAAAGATGCAAGTAGGGGTAAAATTAAAGACTGGATAAAAGACATATCAAAAAAGAGCTTGCTTGTCCACATTAATAACAGACAAAACAGATTTTGAAATAGAATTTTGAGAGACAAATAAAACATAAGATACTGATAAAACAATCAAGAAGATACAACAATTTTAAGTATATATATGCACAGAACAAAAGCCTAAAAATACACAAATCATAAACTGACAAAACTGAAGGGAAAAGTTAACAGTCCAAAAATAATAGTTGCAGAGTTCAATGCCCTACTTTCCGTTCATTTAATTTTAATTTTATCATTTTAAAAGTATTTACTTTTTTAAAAATTTGATTAGCGTATAGTTGACTTACAATACTATGTTATTGCAGGTGTATAGCAAAGCGAATCAGTTTTTTTTTTTTTTAGGGTCACACCCATAGCATATGGAAGCTCCTAGGTTAGGGGTTGAATTGGAGTTACAGCTGCTGGCCTACACCACAGCCACAGCAGTGCAGGATCCAAACCATGTCTGTGACATACACTACAGTTCACAGCAACACCAGCTCACCCACCCACTGAGCGAGGCCAGGGATAAAATCCACATCTTCATGATACTGGTCAGATTTGATTCTGCTGTGCCACAACAGGAACTCCCTGAATCCGTTTTTTACATATGTATATATTTGTTTTCATTCTTTTTCAAATATTTTTCACATATAGGTAATGGCCCACTTTTTTTTGTTTGCTTTTTAGGGTGGCACTTGCAGCATATGGAAATTCCCAGGCTAGGGGTAGAATCAGAGCTGGAGCTGCCAGCCTACACCACAGCCAGAGCAATGTGGGGATCCTTAACCCACTAAGTGAGGCCAGGGATTGAACCTGCATCCTCATGGATACTAGTCGGGTTTATAACTCACTGCCCAACAGAAACTCCTATAATACCCCACTTTCAATAATGTCTTGAACTAAACAGAAGATAACAAGGAAATAGAAGATTTTAACATCAGTATAAGACAACCGTATCTAGCAAACATCTCTGGAATACTCCACGCAATAAAAGCAGATTGACCATTCTTCTCAAGTGTACACGGAACGTTTTTAGGAAAATAATACATTAGGCCACAAGCAAATCTAAATAAATTTGAAGATTAGAATCATACAATGCTTGTTGTCTGATGACAATGGGATGAAATTAGAAATCCCTAAGAGAATAAATTTTGAAAATTGACAAATATGTAGAAATTAAATAAGAACTTCTAGATAACCATTGGGTCAAAGAAGAAATCACAAGGGAAATTACAAAATATTTTAAAATTAATAAAAATGAAAATACTGTATACCACAACTTGTGGGATACAAGAAGAGCATTTCTCAAAGAGATATTTATGGTTATAAACACCTATTTTTTTTTTAAGATCTCAAATTAATTACCTGACTCTCCACCTTAAAAACAAACAAAAAAAAAAAGGTGTATATCCAACCCAAAGAAGAAAAAGGAAATTAATAAAAATTAGAACAGAGCTAGTGGAATAAAGAAAATAAATAACAATAGAGAAAACCAACACACAACCATAAGTAGGGTTTTGAAAAGTTCAACAAAATTGTCAAGTCTAGTTAAACTGATCAAAGAAAAAGATTAAAAATTCTGAATCAGGAAATAAGAGGGGACATTACTGCTGATGTTTTAGAAATAAAAAAAATGATAAGGGAATCTGTTAACAATTATGTGCTAAAAATTATATAATATGGCCTAATTCCTCAAAACAAAAATTTAACGAAACTGACTCAAGAGTCTGACTAAGTCTATAACAAGTAAAGCCATGAAGTAAGTAATCAAAAAAATCAATAAAAGCCTAAGTCCAGGTGGCTTTGCTGGGAAATTCTACCAAACTCTGAAAGAAGAATTAACACCATTCTTTCTCAAACTCATGGAAAAGAACAGGTGAGGGAACTTCTTGACTCATTCTATGGAGTCATTTTGCCAAGTTGCCAAAATCAGACAAAGAAATCACAAGGGAGGAAAAAACAACCTGCACATCAGTATCTCTTATGAATATAGATGTAAATATCCTCAACTAGATATTAAAAAAATGAAACCAGCCACATATAAAAAGGATTGCACATTGTGACCAAGTAGAATTTACCTCAGAAACATAAGGTTGGTTCATTGTACAGAAACAATTAAGGTAATACCAAACACATTTATGGAATCTGGAAAAAAACACACAGCCATCTCAACAGAGTCTGAAAAACAATATGAAACATCCTTTCATGATAAGAAACAGTCAGCAAAGTAGCAATAGAAAAAAAGTTTTTCAACCCAATAAGCAGATATAAGAAAAGCACACAGCTAACATCATACACAGAGGTGAAAGATTAAAAGCTTTTGCAATAACATCAGGAACAAGACAAGAGTATCTGCTTTCATCAATTCTATTCAACATCATAGTGCTGGTTTTAGCCAGGGCAGTTAATGTAAGAAAAAGATAAAGGTGTCTAATTTGTAAAGGAAGAAGTAAGACAAAACTGTTTACTGATCACACATTCTTATACATAGAAAAATTTAGAAAAAACACGTAAAAGTTATTAGAACTAATACATTCAAAAAAGTTTCAGAGTACAGGATCAACATAAAAATAGCAGTTTTGTTTCCATACACTAGCATTGAACAATAAAAAGGAAATTAGATTGCTTTGGGTAGTATGGCCATTTTTACAATATTAAGTCTTCCAACCCAGGAGCATGGACTATCTTTCTATTTCTTTGAATCCACCTTAACTTCCTTAATTAATGTTTTATAGTTCTCAGCATGTTAGTATTTAACATCGTTGGTCAGGTTTATTCTCAGGTACTGGGTTTTTTGGGGGTGTGATTTTAAAAGTTATTGTATTTTTATATGCCATTTCTAATATTTCATTTTATTACACAGAAATGCTACCAATTTCTGAATGTTAATCTTGTATCCTGCTACTTTGCTGAATTCGTTGATCAGTTTGAGTAGTTTTTGTGTGGAGTCCTTGGGGTTTTCTATATGTAGTGTCATATTATCTGCATAGCCATAATTTTACCTCGTCTCTTCCAATTTAGATACTTTTTATTTCTTCTGTTTGTCGGATTGCTATGGCTAGGACTTCCAATACTATGTTGAATAAAAGTGGTGAGAATGGGCATCCTTATTCCAGATTTTAGTGGGAAGGCTTTCAGCTTTTCTCCATGGAGTATTATATATTTGCTGAGGGTTTGTCATTATTGGCTTTTATTATGTTAAGGTATGTTCCCACTGTACCCACTTTGGTAAGAGTTTTTACCATGAATGTATGTTGGATTTTGTCAGATGCTTTTTCTGCATCTATTGAGATGATCATGTGGTTTTTGACTTTTCTTTTGTTAATGTGGTGTATGACATTAATTTATTTGCAGATGTTGAACCATCTTTGTGAACCTGGGATGAGTCCCACTTGATCGTGGCATATGATCTCTTTTTTATGTTGTTGGATTTGGTTGGCTAAAATTTTGTTGAGAATTTTTGCATCTGTATTCATCAAAGATATGGCCTGTAATTTTTTTTTGGCAGTACCTTTGTCTAGTTTTGGTATTAGGGGTGATGGTGGCTTCGTAGAATGTCTTTGGGCATGTTCCTTCTTCTTCAACCTTTTGGACAAGAAGGATGGCTATACGTTCTTCTCTGTATGTTTGGTAGAATTCACCTGTGAAGCCATCTAGTTCTGGACTTTTGTTTGTAGGTAGTGTTTTTATGACATATTCAATTTCTTTTCTAGTGATTGGTCTCTCCAGTTGATGTATTTCTTCTTGACTCAGTTTTGGCAGGCTGTAAATCTCTAGAAAGTTGTCCTTTTCTTCTAGGTTGTCAAATTTGTTGGTATATAATTGTTCATAATATTCTCTCTCTTTTTTTTATTTCTGTGGTATCTGTTGAGATTTCTCCTTTTTCACTTATTGTTTTGTTCATTTGGGTTTCTTTCTCTCCTCTTCTTGGTGAGTCTCTGTTGATCTCCCTGTTGATAAGGTGGCTTCCGTGCATGTTGTTTCTTTTCTCTTTCACAGCTCCCTCTCAGGAGTGCTAGTCCCATCTTGATTCCTTTTAAGTGTCTCTCTCTCTTTTTTTTTCTGTCCTACCCACTTCTGTGGAGGGTTTCTTGCCCTTTTTGAGGGTTTAAGTTCTTATGCCAGTGGTCAGTAGATGTTCTATGCAAATCATTCTACATGTAGATGTGTTTTTTTGATGTATTTGTGGGAGAAGGTGAGTGTGAAGTCTTACTCCTCCGACATTTTGATCCTTCCCTTCTCAATTACTAACTCAACTGTGAGGGAAAAATGCTGCTTTATTTATCCTATGGGAAAGTATAAACTAAAATATAAAAATTTCAGTATATGAATGAACATTTCTTTAACATTTAATTCTTTTAATTTAATGTGTCCTCTGTGTAGATAATTAATCCTCTATTGAGTCTGTAATAAAACAGATAATTGTATTCATTTTTGACTTGCTGATATTGCAAGTACCTTCTGAGCTATTGCTTTATTTTTACTTAACCATTGTGACTTCCCTGACTATAGGCAGAAAAACTTTATAATGAGAGCAACAAGATTAGTTTTAAACCAACAGAGGTATAAAATATTTCTTAAAATTAGGGATTTAGACTTTATAAGATTTGGGGTTTAGTTGCTTTATTTTCTGTAAATTCTAAGCTTCATTATGAAAGAAATTATACCCTCACAATGCTTGGCAATCCAGACCTAATTTCATACTTATGTAACTATCCTTAGAATGAAGAACTTCTTAATCATAGTTCCGCTGTGATCATTAGTGTGGATGATTGGTCCATTGCTTAGACTGATTCAAATAAATGGTGAACAAAATAATGTGAGGCTTTGTGTAAGATTTTGTTTTAAATTAATGTTAATGAGCAATGGGTCAATTTCAAGTACCTGCTTTCTCATAGGAAATTCTATTTCAGTTTCACCACTCTTTCTAACCTCAACCATATCGAAGAGAAAAGGGGATTTATACAAAAATGAAAAGTGAAACCATTTCAGTCATCACTTCAAAAATTATAGTAACCATTTATGATAATTAACTTTGCACTGTTTCCTTTCAGAAGATTTTGGTTTGTTTGCTTTTTTAGTGGCTAGGAAGGGCAGTCAAAGTACCTTTCTAAAAGGAGTATTTCCAATGCTGCTTTGCTGGTATTTGGCGACGTTTTTTGCTTCCTATCTTTCTGCAGGAGTAACGACTGTTCTAACAATGACAACTCTAAGCATCAGTGCCCGGAATTCTCTCCCCAAAGTGGCTTATGCAACTGCCATGGACTGGTTTATTGCTGTTTGTTATGCATTTGTGTTCTCTGCCCTAATTGAATTTGCAACTGTTAATTACTTCACCAAAAGAGGATGGGCTTGGGATGGGAAGAGTGTAGTAAATGACAAGGTAAGTAAGAACTTCCTTCCCACCATCATTAAAAGAATCCCCCAACACTTTTAGCTTGTAACCGATACTGTTCCTAAAAATTGACCTTAAGAACATTCAAACATGAAAGATTTCTTTCAAAGTATGCTCTTGCCTGAAATCCTTTAGGATTGCTTCTAGTATTACTTCTGTTAAAACCATTCCTAGTATCTGTTGAGCTCTGCCGGTACGTCAGGCACTGTGCTAACTTTTGACATACATTCTCTCATATAATCTTTACAAATTTATAACCAGGGTCTCTTTTTAATTGTCTCTTTTTTTTCTGATGAAGAAGCTATGGCTTAATGAAGTCTTTGCTTACCCAAGCTCACACAACAGATTGATAAATAAACTTGAACCCAGGTCTGCTTGACCATTAAGTTCATGTTGCTAACTACACTGTTTTCTATTAAAAAGATCTGGAAAAGAAAGTTGCCATTAACTTTACGTGCTGTAGAATTTCAGGTCCTATCAGTGGGTTGAGTTACTCTTCACTATACCCCATTTCTGTTGCTTGGATGTAAAAGACTTGATAGTATTGCAGTGTTTCCTATGTTGTATGGAATAAGTATTTAGGTCCTGAAACACCTAGATGTTATAAGTTGCCCATGTAGTCTATAAGGAAAAATTATTTGTTTTATTCTTTTGGAATTATTGGTGTCCATTTTTGGGTTTCAAGTACTGAAGAAAGTGAGAGTTTTGTGCATTGATATAACAGCTGTTTTCTTTCTTAGTCTATAGATTATTATTCATCTACCTTAAGAGGAAGCTGTCATATATCACAAAGAGATATAAAGTATTTTAATAATTACAAAAAGCTTTACATGGAAAAAAGTTTGAATGGAATACCATTCCACTAAAATTGGAATAACATATTTGCTGATTTTTTTTTCAGTTATTTGAAGATAAATATTTTTTCTAATTTTTATGACCCTATTGAAGTTTAAGTAAAAAAACAGTTGATATTTTAGTTTAAAAGTCTTCCTCTTTTCCCTTAATTTTGTACACTGGAGAAGTTTTAATAAGCGAGCTGGTTAATTTCACTTTATAAGCTATGTTCTGTATACTAATAGCCAATGAGTAAGTATTAAAGGGAATCTGATTAATTTTCTATGCATAACTTCTAGGTTATTTTGCCATTTTCATTACATTTTATTGTTGATTTATGTTCTCATTCTCATATATAGTATACTGTTTTTTCATTGCTACCCATGTAATTACTTCTTTTTTGTTATATTAGTTATGCACGCATTTCCATACTAATATTTTTGAAGATAAAATGCTTAGTAAATATGTCATGAAAAAAATAGTGGTTTGTGGTTTAAATGCCCTGTGTAGAAATATACCGATATATGTTTTATTAATGCAGTGAGGGTGCCAATCAAATTGACATTGTGATCTGGCATATCAATAATATGCCTTCTCAACCCTTGAACCTGGAAAATAGAAGTACCTATAAATGCAGAATCACATTCTTGATAATGCATTCTAAAAGAAATAACCTACTGCTGTCAAATATTGGATTTAAGTCTAACCCACATAGCAGATTACACCGAAAGTAGATAAATCTAGGTTGAAATAATTTCTGTTCCAACCTAATTTTCAGTGAAATAACTAACATAGTTTTTACTGTTTCATTTCTCAGTGGTTCAAGTTCAGGAATTAAGTTAAAGTGACCATTACATCAGGCATGTTGCTTGTTCTTAATCACTCTTTCATAGATAGAGTGCCAAAGCACTTAGTAGGTCCATTGCCAGGTACTTAGTAGGCATTTCAGAAAGTTTTGTAGAATAAAAGAATAAAGGAGTTTCTGATTTAAACCTGGCAGTGTAATACCAGTGAGAAGATTTCTTTGCCTTCATGGAAAGTCTTTTAAAATTTTGCAGTGGTGAATTTGTCAATGGGTACTCAATCCAGTTGTATGATTCAAATGAATTTTGGGAAGTGTTTCCTATTTCAGAGCAATTTGTATCTGCTTTAGTTTTCCTTAGATTTAATTTTTAAGTAGAAAACAGTAATTTTTCTGAGATACAAAGTTTTTATCCATAGGCCAAATTGGCATCCTTTCAGTTTAGAAAGACTGGCAGAAATCCTCTTTTTTGTAGTAAACCTGAGTAAATGCTCTTAAATTATCTGTCGATACAAAGAGTATATAATAAGTTTTTAATGGTTTGTTACCTGTCAAGTATTAATTTATCTCATAAGAATAATCACTTAGAGATTCATACTAATATTATATGCCTGAAAAAAGAAATACGTATTTTAACATACAGCTTACATGTAGATTGTTCTCTGATGCTCTTCAAAGTTAGTTTTTGCAAATAAATAAGTAAATCCACTCACCTCATATGCAAGCCACATTTGAGCTCTCTATTAGAAGCCCACCTTGCCCTGTGATCTTGCATAAATTATCCACTGCTTTTGGCCTCAGGGTGAAATTAGACACAAAACTTTATCGTTCTAAAAATGTAGGGCTGTATAAAATAAACAACTTCAAATTTTTATGTCCTTACATATATGAACGTTTCTATTAATGCAGCCTCCCAAGTTCTTCTAGTACCTTCGTTTATACCCAGTGTTCTTCCATTTGCTCAAGATTAAGTCTTCCACTCCATCTCTTTATCCCTTTTCTTATTGTTCCTTTTTCAATTTTGAAGCAATCAGTTATTATTTTCTTCTCTTATTTATTTAAAGCCATCTTTTCTTTTTCAACCAACTCATTCTTTTAAGTTTCTGAAAATGCTTAGTAGGCTTAATTTAGCATGAGGCGAAACCAAAATTCTTTCCAGAGTCTGTGTCACCCCTTCACCCATCCTCAGATTCCACCCTCTTTTTTCCATTCAAGCTTTTCAAAAGCCTTGCTTACCATATCTGTGTTCTTACTTTTAGTTTAATTCTCAGCTCACTATAATCAGATTACCTTTTCATTTGTTGTCCTGTAACTGAAGGACACCAATAACCTCCACATTTTCAGATCAGATAATTTTCCATTTTTCTCAAGGGATCCCCGTTGAACCCACTGAATACTGCTATGCTCCAGAATTTCATTTCAGGTCCTACTCAGCAACCTTTTCCCTTCATTCAGGCCTATAAAACAGACTTTAGAATATCAACTTTCTTCTCCAAATCCTGGCAGTTGCCACTATTCATTCTATTCTTTGAAATGCTTTGCCTGAGTTCAGAGTAATTTCTGTCTCCCTAGCATCACTCTTGTTTTTCCCCAAAGCCAGTCACTTAAATTTACTTTATATTTTTGTTTTTACTAGTTATTATATGACTCTCACTTTAAGGATTTTACTGATAATACCTGGAGGAATGTCTACAACACTAAGCATACTACCCATCATTTATTGTCTCCAAATAGATAAAACCTACTCATCCTTAGCAAAATAGCAATCCTCTGGAAATTTCAGAACACTTGCTTCCCCCACCCTGTAAGTGTGTATAGTACCCTGCTCTTTTGCATTTGATTCTTTATCCCATTTTGTAATTGCATGTTTATATCATAACACCTTCAATGATCATAATAATGGCTGTGCTTATTTTAATAAATAATTTATCTTTGACCCTTTGCACAGGGCTTTGTCTATATTAGTTGCTCAATAAACATGGTAGGAATGAAGTACAACCCAATCAGATTTACAGTCCATACCTTTATCTTACTTTCCACAGTTATTATCTACAAATAAACTCCATGCCTCTTTAAATTTACAGGTTCATTTTTCCAACCTGTTCCCTATGCATTTCTACATGAATATAACATTTCACTCTTTACACATCTTTTAAACAGGTGAAAGAAACAACAAACAAAATCTCCTAAACTGATTTGATATCTCTTTCCTACCCATGCTTGCTTTTTTGGTTTTTGTTTTTTCATATATTCCTCAGTTCCTGGCAAAACTAATCTCACATACCAACAGCTTGGAAGTATCCCTTAAGATCTAACCAGTCATCCAGTGGTGTTGATGTCTATGTCATAGACCATGCCTTTGCCATCTCTCATTATTGCCAGTCTCTTTATTGTTCATTATCGCTAACATCATGTCTCCCTTCATCCATCCTCTACAGTAGTGCCCGAGTTACTTTCTAAGACAGAAATCTGCTCATTTAGTTTTTCAGCTCTTATTTTTTTTGGTCTTTTGTCGTTTTAGGGCCACACCCGCAGCATAAAGAGGGTCCCAGGCTAGGGGTCTAATCGGAGCTGTAGCCGCTGGCCTACGCCACAGCCACACAAAGCAGGATCTGAGCTGCATCTGCAGTCTACACCACAGCTCACGGCAATGTCAGATTCTTAGCCCACTGAACGAGGCCAGGAATCGAACCTGCAACCTCATGGTTCCTAGTCAGATTCGTTTTCGCTAAGCCATGATGGGAACGCCATAGTTTTTCAGCTCTTTAATGAACTGTTGAAAGCAGTTCTTCAAGCAGCTCAGCTAATATGATCCAAATATATAGCTCTCTCATATATTTGTTCACACAATGAATAATGAGAAAAATATTTTTTGTTATTTACCGTCAAGTTATTTACTGCTATGTGCCTGGGAATATCTCCATGTTAGAAATGAAGAAATATAAGTTTAGTCAAGTAAAGTTACTTGCTCAGGATCACATAACTGATAAGTGGTACATCCAAGATTGAATCGAACACAGATCTAAGGTCCATGTTCATGTTCTTCCTCTAGCCACTAAAAACACCCCCAAATATCCATGCCTCTTGACATCTCCATGACATTAGATGACCTAATCCCTCTTGCTAGATGTTCTCCCCTTCCTTCTCTAATTGATGAACTACTTATTCCTTAAGATCTATCCAACTGAATCTAATTGCCACCACCCCATAATGTTTCTACAGTACTTGATTCCTTCTGTGACTTCTTTATATAATACTTTTATAATCATATCTGTTTCTAAAAGTAGGTTAATGGTCTAAGAAGATAATAGATATGTCTTATTCATTATTTCTCTGTCAATTCTTAGTATAGCATTTAGCACATAGTTTATTTGAACTAAATTTTCAAAAATAACTTTAATCTCTTGATATCTTTTTATTTCTAAATCTGAGTCAGTGGGTCTACACTGACCAAGAAAAGCATATTTTCTGGAAATACACTGTATATTAAATTACTTAAAACACAGACATAGGATCATAATATCCAAACTAACATAAAATGTGCCATTGTTGTGTGATTTCACTCCATACAATTCATAGAAAACATTGCATTTGAAGTGTTTTTATTCTTTTTTTTCTTTTTGCATTTTTAACACCCTGCCTTGTTCCAAAAGCATTTCAGGCAGTTTACCAGAAGAATGCATGTACATAAATTATCATAATAAAATATAAATAGAAGTAGAAAATCAGGACGAAGGAAAATAAATTATAAATATGTCCGTAATTTGGGCCAGAACATTAACTGTAGTCCATAGCTAGAGTAGCTGAGATTCAAATTCTGAACTTCTTGACTATGAGAGTAAACTATGGGGGGGGGGGAGGACTTATTTTTCTTTAGCTAAAAAATGGAAATATAAATTTCCTCAGGAAAAAAAAAGATTTTCCTACACAGAATTCTCTTTTTTTAAACAATATCATATGGGTTTTATATTAGGGAAAAGCTGGATGCTATTGCAAGTAATGTCAACATTTTCCCAATAAACGCAGTAATGGATTTCATATTGATGTTTCTTGTAGTCCCCTTCAATAAAAGCTGAAGGCATTACATTAACATACAACTCAGTGAAGGCAATTCTTCAAGGAGCTAAGCTAATATGGTCCAAGTATATAGCTTTCTCATGGCCCAATTTAATCCAAGGAAAGACTTTAGAGTACTTAGAGAAGTGGATGGACTGTATAACCTTCAAACAATCTTCTGTAAGTATCACTTTTCTCAGTCAGGATGCTTAGCCCACAGACAGTTAATAATAGCATTATCTGACCAGGGAGCATGTTGTTTATTTTACAAAGTCATGGGCTTTCTCATAGCCACAATGACTGTAAAAAAGCAACATGGTATGTAGAAATAGCATAGATTTGCCACTTTGGAAACCTGGGCTTTTCTCTAAAGATGGTTATATTTAGTGTTATATTTATGAGAACACTGTTTCCTTATTCTAAGGGACAATCTCTGAGATTCTTTTCAACGCTGAAACTATGTATTATTTTTATTTATATGCAGGTCACTTCACCACTAGGCATCTACATTTTAGCTGGAGCATTTGTTCAAATTATTAACACATCATTTTATCTAATACTCTAAGAAAGCCAAGATCGGTTTGTCAAGATGATATAGAACATTTTAACTTTTGTACTCAGGAAATTTCCAGACTTGAAATTTTAAGTATATATTTGGACACTCTAAAATAATACTCAGAATATTCTGAATCTCATAAAATGCCATTGAAAAATAGAAAGTTTAATTAGTATGGGTTATATTTCCTTTTCATTCTACTTTAGCAGCATCAACAGATTCTATAGCAGCATAGTTTACTTTTTTCCCCAGGTAATGTATAAAAATAAATCATTTACTGTTAGTGTATAGTCATATTTTCCTGCTTCCCTCTTACACATCTTAATCACAAGTAAAACAATTCCCACAAGCATGTGGAAGTTCCACAGCACTTTTTTTCAGTAGAACTTATTTTATTATTTCCCTGCCTCCTATAACTATAGATGGTGAAAGTTAGGACTTTCAGGATGATTATATAAAATAATTGAAGAACACTCTATTGGAATCAATTTCTATTACTCTAATAAATACTTATGGTATTCTATGCAATACATAATATGTTTATATACATCATATATATTTTATCATATTAATCATTCTAGTAACTGTCTTTCATTTATTATGAAGCAAACATTTTCTGAGCCTGTGCTATTCAGGAACTAGGCTAGGAGCTCTGCATTACACATTCTGTGCCTTCAAGGAGCTTACAATCAAGTGGGGGGAAAAGAAGTGAGAAAAATTACATGCCACTCTAGAGATAAGCTCTCGGGTTTGTGGAGGCACGTGGGGGATGCTTATTGCAATAGGAAGTGATGTCTCAATAGATGTGACTGAGCTGAGTCAGTGTAAAATGGATCTGATGAAGGGACCAATGTGACCTGACCAGGCATCATTTCCTGGCTCAACTGTGGTATCATCCACAGGTTAGGGAATACAGGAGGGTGTACAGATTTAGGATGGAAGTGAAAGTAACCTGAGTTTATTTATGAATATTTTAAGTACCTGTGGGATGTGTAGGTGGAGAAGTCTAGTGAAATATGCTAGAATTCTGGTGAGAGATGTTTTAGTCATCCCTGTATTGGTAGCAAAAGCCGTAAGAGTCACTAAAAATTAATTGAAATTAGCAGTGCCAGTTTTCCTTTATATCCCCCATTCTCCTTCTGTTTTATTTCATTCTTCATATTTAAACATTGTTTCCTTTACTTATATTTTCAGCCATGTCTGGCCTTATTCTTCAAAAGTGGCTTGCCTAAGTGGTTTTAAGTTGAATGAAGTATGAAATGATAAAATTAGACTATGAGAAATTAGGTCTCATAAGCTACCAGAGCTTGCCTAGTTCTCAAAAAACAAAAAAAAAAAACAAAAAAACAACATGGACATGGGCACCAAAAAGAAAAATCTTTTGGCAGTGAGTACTGTTAATGCAACAACAGAGGTCATTGCACTATTCCTCTTCAAGGGTCTCAGGATCTGAGTGTAAGCCAAGGGTTGCACTAAATAAAGTAAAATTGGTCCGTTGGGATCAAAATCCTGTGGCCCAGGTATTCAGCTTGCTGATGGCTTGGCTTGATCAGGGGCTTGCATGATGTTCAAAGACTTAATAACATTATATCTATTAAGATAGTTCTTTTTAATAGAAGTCATGAATAGAGTAAGGTGATATCTGTTAGTAATGGCCTAGAGTATGGATATTTTTGGTACTCTTACTAGCAGATCTGTGTCTTACAAGTCACAGTAATACAATGTATTATGGGGACTTAATCTATATACTTTAGAAGACCTTATAATTAAGCTGTGCATTATTTGAAGTCAGCTATGAATCCAGTATTATCTTTTCTCTGTAGTCATGATGTTAATTTTAAATGAATAGGAGCAATTTGCTTTACTGTAGATTTGTAGTAATTATTTTCAGAAGGACTGAGGGTGAGTTATTTTATCTTTAAAACAAGATGTTATAAGATTCTGAGTCAGAAAGGCTTTACCAGGCTATGGCTAGGAATTGAGGTTTAGTCCCATGGGGGTGCCCTGCCCTTCATTCAATAAATTGGTATAGATGTCATTTACTAGTTTTTGGCTAGAGATAGTTCTAATTCATGGCTGTTGTACTTTCCTTACTACTGGTTTTGAAAATACTCAAGTTTCCAAGTTCTAAGGGAACATTTTGAAGCCCAAAGCCATCGTCACTATTTATTATGTTGTCCAACAGTGGCTGGGATAAAACAACACCAGCATATAAGTATAGAAGATTGATGCTTGGCTGATATAGACTGGTACAGCCCTTCTGGGTATTTACAGCTGATGTCCATTTGGACAGTTCAGAGTATCTTTTAAGATTCATTAGTGCCTCTGCTCTATAGTTTCTTAAATATTTTTAGTGTCACCTGCATATTTAAGTATAATGGAATGATACTCAGTTGGGAAGCAGGAAGGCTATATTAAGAGTTAGTACTGTTTCTATCTATAGATTCTTCCTGCAACATAAGATATTTTATATTTTAAGTTTCTTTGTATAAACCCTATACCATAATTTCTGACCCAACTTGAATGTCCCTCTTCCGCAAAGCCATTATTGTTTTCTTTGGCCATGCCCCTGGCATTTAGAAGTTCCTGGGCCAGGGACTGAACCCGTGCCACAGCAGTGACCCTGGCCACTGCAGTGATAATACTGGATCCTTAATCCATTGCCCCACAAGGGAACTCCCCACAGACCATTCTCAGTCTTCTCCATGCCACATTTATGTCTTCTGCCAAAGATACAAAGTATATTAACTATGCATCTTGTATGCCAGTAATCATTGTCCAGCTTGTGTAACCATCACTGCTCTCCCCTGAGAAGCTGTGTCTTTCAGTGTAGTTCAAATATATATCAGTCCATTTGATTCTCACAACAATTCAATATGGCTTTGGTATCATTATCTCCCTTTTTTAAATCTAGAAGCTGAAGCAAGAAGAGGTTAAAGAACATTCCCAAGGGCCACAATCTCTATAATGTCTATCAGGTATCATTTCAAGTGATGCTCAGGTATAATTGAAATAATAATCTGCCCAGTATATGTTACATACTTTAAGGGTTAAAGAGTCCTTTTTGAAGATTACCCTAGTGATACAAACTTCAATTGGACTATCTTAAGAAAAAGCACTCCCAAGTTTCATGCAGCTTCCTCAGAGTTAAGTCACACAGCATGCTGTTTAAAGCAGGGGTTTGGAAGCCACGCACATGTAAGTTTGTGTGCTTTTTCAGTCACGGGAGATTTGGTCATGTCACAAAACCTCTTTCGTATCCATTTCTGATTTTGTAATTTGGGATTACAACATAGAACTTATTTACCCAGTAGTGAAGTTTGTCACCATTGACACTCTTAAGCTTAACACTTAACCTGACACATCCTAGGTGTGAGCTATCATCACTCCCAGTTACACACTTGAGGATTACCCTCCACATGTACCATGACTGAAAAAAAAAAAAAAAAGACTGTTTTATAGCTTCCATAAAGCTACAAATGGTAATCCCTTATTCCTTTTCCTTTTATGCTCCGTCCAGGTCTGGAAAAATGCTTCATCAGCAAGGGAAAGAGGTGAGGGAGAATTAGATGCCAATGAAGGACAAGAAATTCAGGAAGTGTTTTTAGATCTTCCTGGGCTTTCAGAGGCCCTCTGTTATCTTATTTTATGTGAACATTTTGATAACTCTTATTCAAAATACTGATACTAGAAATTCCTTTCCAAGCCGATTGGTCCTCTAAATCTGTTGATTTACACTATTCATTATTTTGGATAATTCACTGCTGGCTCAATTTTGCTTGCATTTAGATAACTAATGATGCCTTTACATTAGTACAGAATTTCAGATAAATTGTTTTTCAGGTTTAATTAAATATTATTATATAATACTGAATAAATTCATGTTTTGTTACTTTGACTACCTATTACGTGCCTCATGGGAGGAATCACGGTAAGCTTATAATGGTGAAAAAGACAGAAATAGCACTAGCCTTCACTGAACTTAGTCTAATAAGAACGGAAGATGTCAGTCAATTATACAACTAAAGAAAGAATTTACTCATTTTGAAAAATGCCATGATGGAAGTAAACTGGGTGCTATGAAAGAGTGTAGATGGGGAGCAAGGACAACATTTAATAGGATGGGTAGGAAGGCCTTTCTGAGGAAATGATATTAATCCAGGGCCAAAATATGACGGGATTGTTCAGGTGGAAAATGAGATGGAAGGGAGGATTCCAGGATGAGGAAGCAGCATGACCAAAGGCACCAAAGTCCTCTGAATACAAGTTATTTCAGCAGAACTGGTATATAATGAACATAAAAAGGTACCATGGCAAGATGTGTTGATTGTATTCTAAGTTCCATGAGCTAGTATTGAAGAAATTTAAGCAGAGGCGTGACAGTCTAATTTATGTCTTTAAAAAAATCCCCTTGGGTATATTTTGTCTAATGATTGGATGAGGTCAAGCTAACTGGGAGACCACAAAGTGAGAATGAAATTGGAGTGTCTAAGGAGAAACAGGCTATGGATGAGTTGGGCAAAAATCTAAAAGTTTGTGTTTCACCTTCCTTCAATGTTTTTTAGCATTTATTACACTGCCATCTGTGTATGGTTACAATTTCCTACCATCAAAGTAAAGCCTTTCTGTCTTGTTTTGATATAACAGGGAGAAATCTTATCAAGTTAGAGAAATTAATTTTTTAATTCAGAATCTGAGATCATTCACTGTAGATGATCATTCCTCTTGTTAAATCTTTATACATTTCATTTATTCATTCACTCATTCATTCAACAAATATTTGAGTGACTTGTAAGAGTCAAAAATGTGTTATTTATTAAAGTTGTACTTTTGATTGTCAGTGTTCCATGTAAACAAACAAAAAAAATGGTTCTCCAGAAAAATGGTACCATTGATTTTACTCTGGGTATTTCCTTAACATCATGGTTTTAAGACTTAATAAACTCTTTTTATTTATTTCCCTAAATTCCTTCTCTCTAATGCTTATCAAGATACTTTTCTTCAGAATCTGAACTGGAGTTTGGGAAATGTTAAGAAGCAGTCTCAACCCACATTCTGTTAATTCTTGTATTTTTCAATAGAAAAAAGAAAAAGCCTCTGTCATGATACAGAACAATGCTTATGCCGTGGCTGTTGCCAATTATGCCCCGAATCTTTCAAAAGACCCAGTTCTCTCCACCATCTCCAAGAGTGCAACCACGCCAGAGCCCAACAAGAAGCCGGAAAACAAGCCAGCCGAAGCCAAGAAAACTTTCAACAGTGTCAGCAAAATTGATAGAATGTCTAGAATAGTTTTCCCAGTTTTGTTTGGTACATTTAATTTAGTTTACTGGGCTACGTATTTAAACAGAGAACCTGTATTAGGGGTCAGTCCTTGAATCTAGATGCAGGTTATCTTTGGAATGTATAGCAACATTAAACCTGGTTTGTTCTGCCATGTACAGTCTGACTAGTAACTGCTAATTTGTGAACCAACATGTACAGTAATGTATATAGCAACATAGCTTATAGACCTCTAATGGAGACACGCATTTGCTATCTCATGGAACTACAGGCAGAAAGCACCCCCATGCCCAAAAGCCATTGCCTTTTTTAAAGATTTACCCTAGGAACTGGTTTAAAGTGGATTTCAGATGAGCCGATGTATTTTCTCTTCCTCTGACAGCGATGAAAATGGAGATCCTCTATCCCACTTTATAAACCCTTTTGATTTAGGTCTTAAGTAGGAGTACTTTCTACTGTTGTCTAACTATAATGTAAGATGACATTGACTTTCCAAAGGAATTCTTCTAAATAACGGAACCTTGTATCTCAACATCAGTTCCCTTTCTGAGAGCTCAGAATCCCTGCTATTGTCATTGGAAGCTTATTTAGCACACATCAGAAGAAAAGCTAGAGTTTTGAAATCAGCTTTTAATTACTCTGTATAGTATCTACAGCCATGTACATATTACAGCATGACAAATGCAAATAATTATGAATCACCCTGAGAAGATGTTCATTATGCCTAGAATTTTAATAACGGTTGGAATGTCATAGTCGTCACATGTTTAGCATCAGAGTTTACTCAAAAGTAATAATTCAAATCCTTCAGATTATTTTAATCATTGGAAACTACCTTAAATTAAAAAAAATAAGACAATAAATATGTCTTACTCTTTCGAGGTGTGTTGTATTGAAATTGATCAGCTAAATTTTCTTGGTGCTGGTGACTGGAAAAAGCATCCAGTTTGGCTGCTGTGGAGCAACATTCATACTGGATTAGAAAACTGTGCCAAAAACTCCCACTGATGAGAATTCATAGGTGTCACACGATATAGATGAGCACTTATATGATTCTCTCCTTTCCTGTTTACTGCAAATTCTGCCTTAAGGCTTCTTTTCATCACGACTCAGAAGCCACTAATTACAAAGGAAAGGGCATTTAATTGGCACATTTTTCTGTCTTGAAAGTAGCTTTTTCAGATAAGAATTAATGTAAATCTGCTTTTGTAAATTGCAACTTTAAATTTCGCTGACTCAAATTTACAGCTTTGTATACCAGAAGAGGTTTTGGTAAGAGTTGAACATTTTTAAACTGAAACTTTAAAGCATCACCAGTGGATTGTGGATTAGCTCACATGCACACACAACACACACACACACACACACACACACACACACACACACACACACAATTCCACTCAATTAGGATACACAAACATGTAGCTAAATTAAAAACCACAATTTTTAATTTTATATTATTACTAATGACTAATGGGTAAAATTCATTTTTTGTTTAGTATTTTAAAAATATTCTTTATGCCCCTAAAACATGTTGATAGAAGTTAATAATTGTGTCTCATGCTTAGGTTCAATATTTTTGGCAAACAAAATCCTTTAGACTCACATATACATTAGCAGTTATTAGTTGACTTTTACTAATAGATACACCTGTATGATGGTGTTTTTGTAGAAATATAAGTAGTCAAATAGTGGCATTTCTTGCAGTTTTGTACAGTATTTCAGTATAGTGCATAAAGAGGTATGTTCATAAAATCAATAAAAGGAGTATATTATGGAAATAAGCAAAATTACAACAAAACTACTTTTCTTTTGCCTCGTTTAAATTTCATTTTTTTCATTTTCTTCGTTTCAGTGTGATTCTATTATGTGCTTTGCATGATTGTATTAATACCAAGGTCACAAATGCATCTTACTAACAGAATTTGCCATGAAGACAGCTTTGACATTAAAAATTCCCTCATGAAAGAAAGGTAATCCATAATCCTTAAGAAAATAAATTTGTTATATGAGCCATTAAATGTACTTCTTTAATTCCCTTCCAATAACACCTTCTTTATCATCTAAATAGTTTTTAAAAGTGCACTTTATTCCAGCATTGAAATGGAAGATATCCCATTTCCTTACACATTTAAATATAACATAGCTCTTCTGGGTGGTTTAGTGGAAGGTGTGATAGTCTAAAATGGAATTCAAGGCTTGAAGGCAAGCAATAAAAATGCTTTGTATGGTATTATAAGTTCTGCATTTCCCCCTTAATATGTGACTATACATTATAAATGTATAAATATGTACATATGTAAAAATAGTTGTAAATAGCAGTTTCTGTAGGACAACAGAAAAGACCTACCTATACCTTTGGCATAAAGTTGCACCTACATTGATGGTATCCGTTTTATTAAAATTTATGGTAGATTGGCCAGAAAAATTAACATTATTTTTCTTTTTACTTTCAATTGTTAAAGTCTTATTTGAGCCTAAGTAACATCCTGATGGTTGAGATTTTCTGAAAATGTGGATCAGGATTTTATATTATTTCTCTAACTTTGGTATTTTTTTTAGACACTTCTTAATCTTTGAAAATTTATATAAATTGAAAGGAGCTTTTAGTCTTGCTGGAGAGAGGGAGGACACTGCATGGAAAAGGATTTTAAATTATAGAACTAAACTCTTTACAATTATTCTCCCTTCCATAAACCATTTTAAAAATATAAAATAAAAGTGACATGGATTTATTAAAATATTAATTTTTTTCAGGAAACGTTTTTCATAAACTAACACTGGTAACTTTGGTCCATAATACTATGACTATTTTATGCAGTTGTATATTGGCATAAAGAGTAATGGTATGTACAAAATGTAGATAAATACATGTACATATGTAGAGATATCTCAATATTATATAGCTACTGCTCTGATTAGCTAACACTTATTCAACAAATATTTTTTACCTCATATTATTTGCCATGCCATGGGGATGATGTTAATACACTCATATTACACCCACAGAAGTTAGTTGAAAGTCAAGTACATCTCATTCCTTACAGACTTAAAATCAAAGACCAAATGTAATATATAAATTAATTTAGCACTGAGAGTTGTTTAATGAGCTATGAGATGATAAGTGGGCTAAGATGGTGGCTGTTTTTCTCTTTTCTTCTATTTATGTTTCTAATTGTTTGACTAGGAAAATAGAACTACTGTAACCACTTAACATTATTTTTTAATTTCAATGATTTTTAATGTGCCAGTCCCAATTTTAAGCAGTCTCAGGGATCTCTCTATTTTGAATTTATTTCAGGCTTGGATAAGTGATCTCCTGGAGCCACATTTCCTTTTTTTTTTTTTTTTAATAGCTCACAGTTTATTTACAAAAGCTTTTTTTTTTTTTAAATAAACTAGCACAGAAGCTAGTGGCTCTTTTCATATTTCTGGTGGAAGGAACTGAACTCTGCCATGATATTAGAGATTCTAGAAGGATCTCAAACCTCTAGGGAGTCTTTGGCATGGCCTGCCATTCCAATGGCAGGACAAGGGGAGTAGCTCTAGTCCCTTCCTGCAAAGTCATGGCTCTTCAGAATCTATTAACAGTTTTTTTCAAATTCTCCATCCTTGTTACCCTCAGACAATGTCTGTGAACCATCAAAATGTTTTTACTTATTTTGAAATTTGAGACCATATTAATATAATAGGCTTATTACATAGGTTGTTCCTGTTATTACTCTTCTGACATTTCTATAGGCTTGTGCATATTTTTGAAGCAATTCTCAGATTTTTTTCATATAAAAAGATTCATAATTTCAAGGGATTTATGAGTTGAATAATTGCTACCCTGTAGTACACTTATTTTCCTTTTAATTGAGGTCTTATGTGAACCTTGGGCTTAACCTTTTCTAGTCCAGAGTATCCAGAAACGTAAGATTAAAACTGGGGATAGGTGTGGTTGTTTTTAACATCTGCATTCTTGGGACCGAGAAGACTGAATCACAATTACTCTTAACAGTGTAGACAAGATGAATTATGATATTTTTCTCTATCGAATTCATGCTTTAAAAAATGAAATTCCTGAGTTCTCTTAGCAGCAGGGTAAGGATCTGGCATGGTCACTGCAGCAGCTCAGGTCCCTGCTGTGGTGCAGGTTCGATCCCTGACCCAGGAATTTACACGTGTCATGGGAGCGACCATAAAAAAATGAAGTTCAGTATTTAATAAAATTCTTAATTTCCATAATCTTGTGTTATCAACATTTATATGAAAGATACTAATATTTTCCATTAATACTTATGGATTCATATTTTCATCAAATTCAAAGAAAAATCTCAGATCTCATAGAGGGAAAATCAAAGAGAAAAACTCGCTCAAAAAATGACCCTGTTGCTAATTAAACCTAATGAGGCATTCTTCCTATTTAGCTCCTAAGAGAGATGAGAAATCATACATAGAGATATTTAACAGTCATTATTCTATCAAGGTAAGCACTGTGATTAATATACTAAGATTAGTAAGTTCATGTGAAAGAAATTTGGGAAAGGAGTTCATCAAAATCACTTATAAAAGTTTTATATCATTTTCTTGAAAATTCTTATTCAACATGTTTAGATTACTGTTTTCAACCTTATTTACTGAAATATTCTATTTTGTCTGTTTATATAAAGAATGTTTTCAATATATATAATTATATACCCCACTTCAAATGCCTCTATGTTGAAATTAATAGATAATGTCAGTTAATATTGCCAATAGGGAAGAAGAATGAACAGGTTTAAGTGTCAGTTTATAGTAATATTCTCAAAGAACTTTTCATAAGGTCTTAGCTTTGATTAGAAGTGTGTGTATGTGTGTTCCAGACATAAAAAAATAATTTTATGAAGTTTATGAAATTGAAACAATTTATTAATGGACTTCCTTTAAAATGTATCTCTTATTAAACAAGTAATAAATTTAGTCCATAAATAAATTTTTTCAATAGATCCCAAGACATGTTAATTGGAACTTAGTCTTGAGCCATACATATGGTTAGAAATATCCATCTATAAAAGTATAAACATTTCTCTGACATACTTCTAGCTGGCTCTTTTGAGCCAATAAATTCAACATATCACAATTCTGGCTGTAAGGTAAAACAGAAAAATCTTTGAATTCCTGACTTTTCAGTAGAAGTTTGTCACAGCCTCCATTAAATTTAATATCCTGTTGATCATTTGCAAACACTGTCATTTATATTTGTCACTGATTAGTTTCATAACTTTTTGAATTGTATAGCAACCAAGAATCCATTTTTTGTAAAACTAGCTATTCACTAACATTGGTTAGAATTTAGTTTCTGGGAATGCATCATATTTTTCTTTTTGGTCTATAGGCATAATAATGTATGGAAATGTCTAAAATTGATTAAGCACATGAAGTAATAAACACTTCTCTATTTTCTTTTTCTTATTCATTTGTTTAAATTTTACAGTTGTGCTAAGGGTTGGAAAGGTTTTGTTTTTATTTGCCAAATTGTTGGTTTTATAACATTTAAAATCACTGAACTTCAAGAATTATGTATTGATTGATTTCATCAATTTCTTGCAAAGTAATATTTATATGAAGAAACCTAATCTGACACCATATAAATACCAGCTTTGGGACTGTATGTGTTAAAATAGCTTAGCTGATGTAAAAATTTCAGTTTTTCATGCTTTGTTTTAGAAAACTTAACTTTACCACAACTTTTTGCCAAATACAATATATTATTGGATAAATAAGGGTGCCTCCAATAGAATCAATTTGTGAAAACAAGTGGTATTAGGAAAGCAAAACAAAGGTGTTAGACTCAGAATTACTTTAGGAATAATGGCTTTAAGCCCAGCTATTTATTTTAAAATATTCAACACAGTAGTTGAATGCATTGACTGTGTTTTAAACCCAGCATAATATGTGAAGAAGGTTAATGTATGATTTCAAAGTCCTAAATGAAACTGAACTTTGAGCAAAAATTTTGAGAATTCAACATTACCATCTATGGATAAAATCCTTGATTGTTGATCTTGGGTGCCTGCTCCATAGTTGACTTCAGGTTTAATGGTATCTGATTTTTTTTAAGATTCTTTTGAGCAGATACAAATTCAGGTTTGGGGGTGCTCCAAACTGACGAATGTGACCTTTCATGAAATATTCCCTTTAGAGGTGACATGCATGGAAACTTAAGAAAGCTTCATATATGTTGCCTAATTAGAAAAGTAAAAACCAAAAACAAGTGAAATTGCTTCCCCTTGCTACACATTAATAATAAAATTACATGCCTAGAGAATGTATGATAAAGCTCCAACACTAAATTTTTTGTATTCATTATTTGAAATTTTCTGGGTAAGAGTATGCTTGAATGGTAGGTTTTCTGGTTTGAGAAAATCATTCTGGACCTAATAATATTTGTAATTTGTGACCTTGTTGTAATTGGGAAAAGTCACTATTTTTTATGTATGTAAGATAATTTGACCTTTATTGAATGTGTCAGTATGCTTGCTGTTTAAATATTCCTAATTTTAATCACATGCAAATTAATGCTAAACATTATCTTTTTGTACTTATTAAAATTAATTTAAATATACTTGATCTGAACATTGTGTTTTTTGTACTCCAATCATTCATTACATATTTGCTTAAAATAATTGCACTTTTTGTAAATGTGACTTTTTTATTGAGATATAACACTAATATTTTGTAATAGTGATTTTAAATGTTAATAGTTTCTTGAATTTCTTTTTAAAACAAAAAAGTTATGGAGTGGCAAGAATAGTCCAAACCAACCCAGAAATTTTAGGAAGGTATCATAAATTGTTAATGTTGATCTCTTTAACACATTAAGAAAGTGATACTATGGAAAATATAAAAGTTCACCTAGAAAATAAGCTCCCTTCTATCATAAAGTAGTATCACATTTACATTAAACTATTAAATAAATAAGATTTTCTTTTCTTTAGATAGACTCAAGTTCATCATTCAATTTGTTAGCTAGAAATCTTACAGTTTTCTTGTTTGATCTCTTAACTTAATGCAATATTATTTAAATGAGTTTCTCTTTTGATTACTGTTATTATTGCTAATATCATTAAAATCAAATGCTTTTAAATGTCAAAAATATAAGAAAACAGTTTTCATCGACTGACACTGTGAGTTCACATACAGTGTTTCTTAACACTAGCCACACTTTTAACACTGCCTGGGGACTTTTAAAAAGCATTGGTTCTATCATAGAATCTTTAGTGAGGAGGGTTTGTGAGAAACTTTTTTTAATTCCGCAAGTAATTCTACTCTATAGCCATGTGTCAACAGTTTTCATTTTAAAATCCTATCATGGACTCTGTAATTTTTCTTATGTGGAGATCTCTGCTTGCTTTTTCTATAGCTTTTAGTTTAGTCTATATTAGTGAAAAAAAATTCAATGAATGTTACAAGTTAGTTTTTTACATGATATAGTGAATTTAAGTGACACTGTCAAACCTTATGTAACAAAGTGTTTGTTCTTGACATTTTACTACCTAATCAATTAACTATAGTCACTCTTACCCTTAATTTGTACCCAGTTAATTATCAACCGTACGAGAATACATGTGAAAGATAAATTCTAATTATTTTTCAGCCTAGGCTTTTTAATCAAATATTTTTAAAATTATTTGTACTAATTTTTTGTTGTTTTTTAATTATCTGGAAGAAAGTATATTCAACTTAAATAATGAGGTGAAAGTTTACAGCTTCAAATTCACATCTCAGTTAAATTATAGCTAGTGTAAAGTTACATTCTTGAACACCATTCTCTGGTTTCCCAAATATCAATTTAAAGTCCAGACTTTGTCAATCCATGTGAATGAAAGCATGCTATCTATAAGTGGAAACATTTATGTCATCTTTGCTCTGAAGACTTCAGAAAGGGAAGAAGTTAAGTTTCAAAGGGTTTTCTATGTATTTAGAAGTTTTGCCTCACCTTCAAAGAGTAAAACCTAGGAAACTGCTGAGAAAGCAGTGAAACTCAAATAACAGTAGTCCTTGAAGACTGTTGCACTGTCAGATGGAAAAGTTTTATATTCTTGGGCTTGTGGTCAACATTAACTTGGAAGCTCTCAGATACAGATAGAAAATTAGATAAACGGAAAATGAGATACAAGTAGTAAATAGAACTAAATCCCTCAATTGCCCTTTGAAAAAATGTTGAATTATATCCAGTACTCTTGGTTTAAGAAATCAGAGAAATGGGTATTTAAAAAAAATACTGTGAGTTTAATTAAAAGTTGGAGATTAATTACTTAGGGTTCATTTACATGGAAGTTTCACTCCTGTGGAACACCTTGTTCCACAAATGGCTTTAAATATTATAACATTTCTTACATGAGTCAATAAAAATAATCTTATGGAGAATTTCTAAATGTTGTCTTAAGATGTAGAATAATGAAAAAATGTAAACAAATAATAAAAGTGTATCAGTTTTCAA
Organism: Catagonus wagneri; assembly: GCA_004024745.2. Classification (NCBI taxonomy): domain Eukaryota; kingdom Metazoa; phylum Chordata; class Mammalia; order Artiodactyla; family Tayassuidae; genus Catagonus; species Catagonus wagneri. The sequence goes on along the minus strand of PVHT021183710.1, from coordinate 27,417,451 downwards.
TGCTTTTGCACTTACTGTTTGAAAGCTAGCTTCACTTTCTAACTAAAATAAGTATGGAATGACAGATAAGCAGAAAAATGAGAGTTTATCAACATTTAAAAGTCATTATGCATGTTTCTCAAACCAGCTTACAAAAACTTCAACAATGACCGTGTACAAGGTCACCCTAAGACTTATCTCAAAACCTGATCCATTTCAGACAATTGAATCTGTACCAGAGGAGAAAAATGTTTATAGTTCTCTAATTCTTTTTAACTTTATCTCATACCCATCATTGCAATTCTCTTTTTCAAATACTAGTATCCTATCCAGTAATGATATTGAGCTTTTTATGCTTTTCAGATAATTTTAGGTAATGTTGAAATTATGCTATTTTATTAAAAGTCTTATCTTGTTTACTGACAGTCAGTATTTTAGCCACAATTTTTTTGACTAAGAATAAAAGCAACTTCTAACTAGACTGAACACAAAGGGAACTCAGGGAAAGAATACAACGTCTCATAGTAAGCAACGAAAGTCCTAAAAGCAGGGAAGGTACGATAGGCTTATGGACTTTGCCAGTGTGCCATGATAACAAGACTTACTGCTTATGTAGCTTGTTTCAAATTCTTGAGTAATAATTTGAAAGGAGCAGTTTGGTCCAACGAGCTATATGATCTAGAGTGAAAAATAAGCACAGATGCTGGACCCACACCTCTCTGCAGGGAAAGAGGCTGTGTCCGTTGAATGATTTCAGCGTACAGCTCAAAACATTAGCTACAATGCTTAAGTGAGATATTTTGGAAAAATTCCAAGAAAGAATATAAAGTTTAGAAATGTATTAGAGGAGTTCCCATGGTGGCTTAATGGTAACGAACCCAACTAATATCCATAAGGATGCTATGGTTGCTGCAGTAAAGTCAACTGCCATTAGCACCATACTTACCAGCAAAAACAGCTGAAACAATAGAAGCACAGTTGTCAGATTTTATCAGTCTTTCGAATCTCACAGAATTGCATTTGATTGGTCAACCATAAATCAGTCAGAACTTGGGCTATATAATATTTATCTTCCAAACTTCCAAAATGTAGGAAGTTACCCTATTGTCAGTTTATGCATTTGACTACTCTATTTCCACAAGTACCCTTCTTTCCATACGTTAAGTTTACCAAAAACAAAAAAACAAACCAAAAAAAAAAAAAAACACAATAGAAATAACAGTAAGGTAATATCAAATATAATGAAATCATCACTGAACAGCAAAAATATATTCAGCAACTCTCCAAAAGGGGGGAAAAAAAAAAGCTAGTAGTTATTGAATATTTCTCTGGGAAGTATTTGGTCTTGATATTCTTTAGTACAATCACAATTCTGTGTTGATAATTTATAGACATAAAGCCTATGTCTAAAACCACAAGCTATGTGAAATATAGAAAAAAGGAAGAAAAAAGAAAAAATGAAAAAATCTATAAGTAATAGGGCAAGAAAGAAATTATGAATAAGTACTCCTGTCCATTGTTTTCCAGCTGATGAGGAGGCTATGCTTCATATTATAAAATTTCTCCTCCTATAGCCATTTAATATTTTTTATTTGTTGTTGTTGTTCTAATCCATATTGGAAGCAATATCAATCTGTGCTCCTCAACTTATATAGGTCCCAGTTGGAGGACTGTGATGATGGCTAATAACACTTTCTTTCCAAGGGAACCAAATGTGTTCCAGTACTATAGTTCTTGTAAGGAAACCAGGCATTAACTTTCTTTCCTCCTTAAGACATGGTGAATTGTTTAGAGACCTTCAAGTATTTAAGGAAATATTGCCAATAGATCATTTAGTCCTTGGATTATAGAGAGCTATCCAAAATGAAGTTATCCTTGATTACTCAAGGGGGCTTCTGAGAGCTGATTCATTATTCATGCGAATCTTGAGAACAATTTATCCTGCTACTGGGAGTTACTCAGAAAAGGTGCTAGGAAATTTGTTTCCTAACTTTCTCTGAAATGATCAGTGACAGTACCTAGACCCATAAAGACCTTCAGGTCATTCTCAACTCACTGGACATGGTTGTTAGGGATGATAGACAGTCCCAGATTTTCTCCTTGAGGGCTAGGCCAGAGTCTGTTCAATTGTTTATGCATTCTGTTTACGTAATTAATGGATCTGGACAAGTTGAAAGGTTACGACAAAAACTTACACACAAAACTTGCTAGCTTCTTAAGGTATGTCTTGATGGTTTATGGGACTTGCTCAGCTGGTTGGGTTTGAGGACCTGAGATACATGGTTATAGTCAAAACGTCAGGTTTGCTTCAAACTGCTTCTTGGAGTAGACTTATGATAGCCCTAGTTACATGCTGTATGTGACAGAGTGAACAGATATAAACCATGCCTCTATCAGTCAGATTTACTAGAAGAATCAATAAAGTGGCACATACTCGTGGAAAAATTCACCAGAGGCCAAGGTGATGTAGAAATAAGTGGCAGATCTTTTTGAAACAATTCTCCATGACTATCACATATTTCTGTACATTTTGTCAGCAAAGGCACTGGCTGCCTTTGTCCCCAACTATCTTCTCAAATATGCTTGTATAAAAAACAGTCTTGGAATATAAAAACAGTAGCAAAGTCAAATTGTCTACAGTCAAGTATGATAAAAATAATGTCTTTGGGGAGGGGCATAAGTTTATTGTCTGTTAAAAAATACTCGATTCCCTAAACTTGAAATTCCTCTCTTGTAATATAACCCATTGTGTGTACAGGTCTTTTCTGAATCTCTTTTTGTTGCTCTATAGGAACTGGGGTTCAGGAAACATACCCAAACATAGGGAAATGCTGGCTACTGCTATTTCTTTGAGTAAAAAGCTGCATTGTGTCTCTGACCCAGGAATCTCTTGTCTTCTGACAATATTTAGATAATTTGGCTGGTTAATTTATTATCTTGCATATAGGGTAAAATCTTAGGCTTCACAGTTCGTGACAAATAACCACTACCACAAAATAACAGCAATAATAATATTTACAAATAACAAAAACATGACCTACCAGACATTGTTCTAGGCACTTTTTATATATATATTTTACCTTCATAAAAAGCTATAAATTAGTACTCTGCTACAGATAAGGAAATTGAGGCAGATACATTAAAAAATTTGTCAAAGGCCACTTAGCTAAGATATGGTAGAACCTGAATTCAAACATAAGCCATAATTCTTTAGTATATGACTTCAACCAATCTCATCTACTACCTCTCATAATTCAAGTAACCTATTTAACGTTGCATGTTATAGACCATCCATAGCCCTTCTCATGTTAGTAGGAACATTGCCAACTTAAAACTAAACTAGGTCATGAATCTCCAAATTCTCATTCCTTTAAGAATCTATTACTTTCATATCATCTTGCCATCTGTTATTTTATCAGTCATCGTTAAGATGGAGACTAAAGAAAAAGAGAATGAATTTTTTATAGTATATGAATTGCACAGAGACTTACTGGAAGACTGTAGAAAGAAGGTCTAGGTTAGCGAATTCTCTCAAAAATATGCAAAGAACAGCTACCGAGGGAATTGTTATCTCTCCCATAATCAGATAGCTGCAGGTGCCAGAACTAGTGCCACTGCCACAACCATCATAACCAAGTAGCTTCCGTTACTACTAATATCACTATCATTACCATTATTAGGAAAGTTTCTGTACCTTGTTTTAAAGTCCCGTGGAGATGGAAGAGTGGGAGCACTGCTAATATTATTGTAGAAAACTCCCACATTTCCTAAACTGTGCAAAGTGAAAACACTTTTCAATTCTTGTGTGAGTGTATCTGCTTAGTTGAATTTAAATCAAGTCTAAAACTCTAGCTTCATATGGATTCTAAAAAATGAAGATGCTACCCTGACTTGGAGGAGGATGGATTTTAGATGTTGAGAACCATTCCACCAAATTCTTGATAAAGCATTAATTTATAATATGGTATAACTAAAATCTGCTCCAAATAAACCACAGCACTTAAAAAGTCACAACTACATTCAAACAAGTTTTTTTTTTGTTTGTTTGTTTTTAATTGGTAAGCAGCAGAAAAAAGATTTCACTTAGATCTCTACTCACTTCCTGATGCCCACCTGCTACTCCTAGTGTGGGTGGGTTTGTTTGGTGCTACCTTTTGAGCTCTTTCATATAAACTGGTATGGAAAGAAAGGGATTTGAGGTGATGTATTCCAGTTCCCTAAGGGAGGGATAAGGAGTCTTATCTGCCACATTTTGGAAAGACTAGGAAGGGAAGGATAATTATGGTAAGTGCAATCTATTTGGTGAGAAAAAAGTAATGTCCTGGATATTAAAATATGATACTGTCAGGAATCAATAGTATTTCAAATTTATTTTTTTCACTAGCAGTTATGTAGTGAATAATGAGAGGATTGGGAATTTTGAGCTAGACATTTAAAAATTATATATAAATTGTTTCTATATAAGTGAATCTGTATAAAACTCTTGAAATTGTAGAAGTGTTCAGAAAACTGTGTTATGAAATGCTTTAGAAATGCACAGTGTTTAAATGCAGCAAAAAAACAAAAAAAGAGGACCCCAGAATTAGAGCCTTCTTCAAGCTAAAAATTTGTCAGCAATGAAATGCTGTATATACTAGATAAACTTTCAGTGCTGTTATGTGATGATTTTGTGGGTAGTGAAGAGAGAAATTAAGGGCATGGTACAATCTGTCCCTCAGAAGATGCGCTGTGACATGCTCTCAGGAGAATGAAGAGGGAATAATGAATGCATGAGAAGGGAGCTGTTTGTGAACCAAAATATTGGTTGAATAAAGAGCAGACAACTCTTGGGAAAGGAACAAAGCCATGGAAGACAGGTGATTTTTATACTTCAAGTTTAGTTTCTTATTGAAATATAGGAGAGAATGAATGTGAGGCAACTCTGAAATTATAATTATGGGGAAATCTATAGCAATCACTTTTGTAAACACCTCTAAAAGTGACAGTAGGAGATTTTTAAACAAATAATTTTCAGGTCTATTGAAAAGATAATGAAGTGTGTAGTTCTCCCTTGGCACGGACAACAGCTCACTCTGTCCAGAAAATTATAGGGCAAGCAATACAGAACACTTGGGCTTCATTAAGAAGAGTGCTGCTCTCTGCCAACTGGGAAACAAGTAGCTACTGGAACAGAAAACCCAAAAAGGCATCTACATCTTGCCTATTTGCCATTTTATTCAAATATTGTAAAGATTTTAAATTATTCTCTCATCTCATTCTGGGTAGAAGAAAATTCCTGTTTTTGTAATGAATCCAGCTGTTCATGCAGGTTAAGAATAATGGGAAGAATGGGTATGCATATTTAAAGCTAATGTACAATGAAAGGGAAGCTATTTATGGTATAACAATTGTAGATTGAAAGTCAAGAAAAATAGGATTTGTCTTGCTGGGTTTATGAGCAAGCAGATCACAGCTGCATGTACTTTCACTGTTTATGTGATTGCAATTATTATTCTTAGGCTATTCTAAGAGTGACATAAGAAATTCACATATGGCATAATGAACTTTTCAGTTGAAAGGCATATTACTAATCAGATGATTGACAATTTTTTAGATCTATATTTTTTTGCATCAAATCAAAATTTTAAAATTCAATGAAGGTATGCACCCTCACTTCTTAGATTCTGGAATCAAATAAATTCTTGCTCTGAGAATTAAGCCCCAAAGTCACAAAAGAAGTTTCCAGTTCATATTTAAGAGACAAAGTATCTCCTAAATCTTATGGACAAGAATATAACCTGATTACAAGTTTCTTTGTTTGTTCGTTTTTTTTTTTTTTTTTGTCTTTCTGCCTTATTTGGGCTGCACCCGAGGCATATGGAGGTTCTCAGGCTAGGGGGTCTAACAGGAGTTGTAGCTGCCAGCCTATGCCAGCCACAGAAATGCAGGATCTGAGCTGCGTCTGCAACCTACACCACAGCTCACGGCAATGCCGGATCCGTAACCCACTGAGCAAGGCCAGGGACTGAACCCGCAACCTCATGGTTTAGTTGGATTTGTTAACCACTGAGCCACGATGGGAGCTCCATAACCCGATTACAAGTTTTAACGGTTCAAAATAGCAAATTTAAATCAGAGTACTGTTGGTTGGCCACAGAAGCCTAACAAAAGTAGACTCTTAGAAGCAAACACCTATAATGCCCATTCTAGCTCTATACCAAAAGAGAAAGACTTAGTAAACACTTAGAATACCTTGCCCTTGACTATGGGCAAAATCATCCCTGCTATGAGATGCCTGCATTAGGCAAAGTAAGCCTAATTTAGGCCATATTCAATTTATCGTATTCTTTTGTTCTGATTACTTACTAAATTAGGTGTTCTAATATCAGTTCCAACATGTGTGTTTGGGGAATCACGGTTTCCCCACTCACCACCAGGCAATGCTTGGTACATCAGTTGGGTGTCCTACAATTTAAATTCTGACACTATCTACTTGGAGATAGTTTCAGGTTCCACAGGTTAAGAGTTCGATCTTACAAGACCGCCCCTCCCCCCCACAGTCCCCATACTTCAGATGCCATCACAAGCTCTGGTCTTCAGAGGCCAGTCCCAAGTCCAGGTTTGACCTATAATTCTGATCAATTAACTACAAATCAGAAGTTCCCATGACCTCCTCCACGAGTTGACTAACTTGCCAGAACAGCTCATAGAACTCAAAAGAAATATTTTACTTACTAGATTGTCAGTTTTATTATAAAAGTTTTATATCTTTTATTATAAAAGAACATAACTCAGAAATAGCCAAATAGAAGAGATGCACAGGGCAAGGTCTGAGGAAAGGGCAAGGAGCTTCCATGCTCTCTCCCAGAGCATCAGTCTCCCTAGATCTCTACATGCTCACCAAACCCCAAGCTCCCAGAACCTTCTCCTTTGGGGTTTTTATGGGGGCTTCATTACATAGGCATTATTGATTAAATCTTTGGACAATGGCAATTGATTCACTCTCCAGCCCTCTTTCCCCTCCCTGGAGGTGAGTGAGATAAGACTGAAAGTTCCAATCCTCTAATGACAAGGTTGGATCCAGGGTAACCAGTCCCCATTCTTAGATGGGGTCCAGAAGTCACCTCACTGATACAACAAAAGACACCTTTGTGGCTCCCAGCATTGAGGAAACTCCAGGGGTTTTGGGTTTTGAGCCAGGAACCATGGGGAAAGACCAAATATATGTGATAAATATATTTTGGGCATCTGAAGACCAAATATATATTTTTCTTTTACATCACAATATCACACTTATACCCTGAGCTGACTCTTCATCAGTCCTTGGCTTCTCATTTAGGTCTGCCTACAGTGACACAGTGGATATGGATAAAGAACATTCTTGCATCTGTAAATAATTTTGTTATTATAGTTTAGCATCATGCTTGTTCTGATTTTGTATATCACTTTCACATTTAGATTATTAGAGCCTATCACCAAGAGAACTTCCAATGATCTGTTGTCAATGTCATTTCTGAAGCAGACTTTAGATAAAGGTAAATTACTAACGCTGCTGGTGGGATCCTGAGAGTCCTTTCTGGAGGAAAGCCCAATGGACTTCCCCCACCTCTGTATCACTGTATCACAAATTCATTTTCCCCAGGTTGGGATTAATCACAATACAGCCATTTCCTCCTTACACTTTCTCAGTACATTTAATGCAATTTATGCTCAGTACCCTATACTCCTTGAATTAGGTAACATACAGTACCCAATATATAAGAATTACCTGGATTACCCAAAAGATGTTAGAAATCATTGGCCTTGTTATGGTTATTATTATTATTATGATTATTTTAAATTCAGTCACCAAAAGGGATTGTTAACACAGTTATTCTTCTCTTCATCCACAACACTTAAGTTTGGAGAATTAAGCTTTTCAAGGTGCAATGTACGTGTCATTTCCATTTCCCAGTTTCCAATCAGCTTTCTGAGTTCTAACACAGACTGATAATATCAGTATAAAATTTCTATTTCTAATTAAGAAGAGATATCAATGGTAGAAGAAAAAATGGTCTTGCTTCTGTTTTCAGGTGACAGATTTGCATAAATGGTCCATGTTTTATTTAAAAAAAAGTCCCATCATCTTTGTAATTAGGAGAAATGCCTTATAAAAACTAGCAGTAGGTTAAATGTTAGACCCTTTTAATTGTGACAAAATTAATTGATTGGTTTTGTACTGTGTGTAAGTGTGTTGGTATTGACATTATAAGAGGAGAACTGTGCCAGACCCTGGCAATCAGAACCATGTGTAACTGAAGGGATGTAGCTACTACTGACCTTGGTCCTGCTCATAGGGAAATCTACCCGCTCACTTTCAATCCCACCTCAGTCACAGGGTGAAGCCGACCCAGTGTGTCATGATCCTCTACCACATTACCACAAACAAGTCAGAAGGGTTCAGGGGCATCTTCCATCAACTCATGGCTGGCTATCTTCAGGCTCTGATTCCCAGGCTCTGGTTTGGTAATGGGTTCCTCAATTGACTGGGACTGAGTAGGCTTCCCATTCTGCTCTCAGGTCGTCTTGCTGGAGAGGCCTTCTTTCTCATTAGCCTCCCCCATATGGTCTACCAAGATCCCGATTTATCCATTCCCTTGTTTGCTTTTTTAGGCTATCTCATTTTCTCTTCCTTTTTCTATAGTTAAGTTCTTAATAATAGCTAGCATTTATTGAGCTATATTTACTCTGTCGGTTACTTACAAAAAGAATTTTCCATGAATCTACTCACTCAATTATCATAGCAAATATGAGGCAGATACAGTATTATACCCATTTTACCAATAAGAAGCCTGAGGCTCAATGGTGTTAAGTTGCTTCCTAGAGTCACACAACCAGGAAGAGGTAAAGAAAGGGACCCATGTAACAGCTCTCCCAAAACACAGCACTGACGGATCATTTCCTTAGGGGTGAAAATCTTGCTCACACACACATATTTCTGCCCATGTATTTGTGACTGCTTATAAAGTGACTATACAAAAATGTAAAGGGGACAAGAGAGGAATTCCTGCTATAATGGATCTGACTAATATCCATGAGGACACGGGTTTGTTCCCAGGCTTTGCTCAGTGGATTAAGGATCTGGTGGTGTTGTAAGTTGTGGTGTAGGTCACAGACACAGCTCGGATCCCATGTGGCTATGGCTGTGGTGTAGGTTGGTGCCTGCAGCTCCTATTTGACCCCTAGCCCGGGAACTTCTATATGCTGTGGGTGCGACCCTAAGAAGATAAATAAATAAATACATACATACATACATACATACAAGAGAAAAATGCCTGAGAGATATACAGAAAACACCAGAAGAGTTCAAGTTAAAACTCAAAACACAATTATACTAGATTTTAAACCTGCATATTGTACTAACTTATGTTTGAATATTTTAATACATAAAATGTTATGGATTTTTCCTGATTTTCCCAAGTTTCTGAATAAGGAATGATCTTTGCTAAAAGTTTCGTAAACTTTTAATAAAATTTTAACAAAGAGCTCCTGTTCAATGGGACAAACTCATTAACTATGCATTGCAAGCTGTTTGAAAACTATAGTGATGTTATTAAAATGTTTTTCCTCTTAGAGAGTTTTAGTAGACTCTCAAGATTCATTGCACAGATATATGGAGGTTATAGAAATCTTGGAACAAATGCAAATATAATGATCTAATTTTGTGGTTTACATCCATTAATGTCATCTTACAGTGTAAAGAGAGAAAAATTTCCAGTATACAATAAAACACATTTTTAAATTATAGAGACACAATTGCTTATAAAGAAATGACTAATAAACTAAGGGTATTTGCGGTTCCCTTAAGGTACGTGATTCACCCATTAAATATCTCCTTCTCTACGGATATTTGCCTAATTCTGTAGTACTATAGTTCTGGTAATTTCCAGAGTTCCTGTGATGGATGAAGGTCATAAGATAATGAACTGATCTGTGGTTTTGTGAAGATGTTGGCGATGATTATCCTGGCATCTTTATTTTAGATCAGCCAACTTTGCTATGGATTACAAGAGGCTCCTTATTTACAAATTAACCCCAAAATATCCATCTCCATTGTGGTCACCAGAGTTAGTTTTGTCTTAGAGTTCCATTAGAACTTTTAATAAGTTATTATGTTTTACAAGCATAGAACAATGTCTATTGACGTGAAATATATTCATTTTGTATCTGACTATGGTTTATCTTCTAGGCTCTGTCCAATGTGTCTGAGGTTAATAACCTATGGATGCCTGAAATCTTTGTAGCTCATTTTAAATCATGCCTTTAATAAATTCTCAAAGTCTGTAATTCTTCATGATCTATACCTTATACTGACGTGGCTTTTTTTTTTTTTACTTCTCTTTTTAATGGAAATAACAAGGAGGTTAAAGCTCATGTCTGTTTCAAGAATCCTAATTCCACTTGGAATGAAATTAACTCCCACAATCATACATTATAATTTATGATTTCCCTTTGTCTGCAGACTTTCAACCATCTGAAATTATGCTCTAATAACCTATCCAATTTAAATCACTTGGCAATGCTAATGAACCCCACCTGGGAAGTACAAAAGAGAAGTAGATACCCATTAATAATAGCAATCTCAGCCAAGCCTGACCATCTCTGCCCATTAAACACTATTCTTTGAAAATGGCTTCTGAATTATGCAGCTATTTGAAATCTTAGTCTGTTTTGCATGAAGAAGTTTTCAGAAACATAGATTTTCTATGTATTTTTAATGTTTTTGTTTAAGATTATAACCAAATAAAGAATTAAAGTTAAATGGCTTGAAATCGTTTGAGTAGAAAACTTTTAAGACGGAACCCAGTAGGATATGCTGAATTAATTAGATACATTAAATGGAGAAGTGAAGAAAAATTGTAAAGAACAAGGTAAAATATTTCATAAAATTCATTAATAATATAGCATAAAACCTTTGGAGTAAAAATGTTTAGACTGAAGATAAAAAGAAAAATGTAACATATATAACTAAATGGATTCCCTTATTATGAAAAGATATTTGGCTCCACATTTCAAATATCAAGGAGAGTTCAGGTAGTAAGAGTTTAGATAGTAAGGGATACAATTTTCTCCACAAGAATAAAAAAAAATACATTCAAAGTTATTGGGTTTATAAGTTTTCCTAATGAGAATGCCTGTATTTGATTAGAATTGTGTAGGTTTGTACTAATTTCTAGCATAATTCTTGGGACAATTGTGGTTCCATATCTTAAGAATGCCTTATATGTAGTCATTTGAGATGGGTTTCTCTGAAGACCACTCATTTTCTCTTTTTTTTGAAATACTTAAAAATTTCTCATTAAATAACATTGCTTTTATTTGTAACTGCATAAGGCATTCTTCCCAACTTTTGTCCAGTCCTGTTTTTACCAGTCACAAGGAAAAAAAGGTCTCTGAACTGAACACTTGGAAGTTAGAACATCTTGAATGAAATAAATTCACTTTCAGACAATGAACTTCAAAACCTTCATATTCCTTCCTAAGTATTTACAAAATTCTTAAACTTTATTAAGATCCATCATTTCCTCACTTCTTATTTATTTTTCCTTTTGGACTGACTTAGGATCTATATGCTCCATTTATTATAATAAATATATAATACCCCCAACATTTTGCCATAATTCCTCTCCTTAATATACTCTCTTGGTAAAATCCATACCTGGTTGTTTCTAACTGTCAGCCTTCTCTGTACTTCAACGCAAACATTTGAAACATCTTGGAGAAAAGTTATACTACTTGGCAAATTGTACAACTTTAAATCACTGTCTCTACTACCAAGGGCCACTTAGAATTCTATCAACACTAGCCTGCGCCCTAATATGCTTACTTCCTGAAATGACTATTTATATTTCCCCTCTGATCAGAATTGCAACTTCATCCCTCCCAACCAAATTAATTCTCAATTGATGATTCACCTTATTTTTAGTTGAAAACATAGATGGTATCTCTTGCGAGAGACTTTCCCTCCTGCAAAATTCTTTGTCAGCAAGTTAGCAGTGACTAAAAATGACAGTGGCTCAAGTAAGATAGAATACATTAATTTACATTTATTTAGGTAGAAGGCAGGCAGATCAGGGCAGATATAAGACCTCTGTCACCCAGGTCTATATGTATTCATCTCTTTCTAACCTATTGTCTACTCTTTCTCTGCTTTCACTTCCAAAAACACTTCATGAACTAAGCCTCAGCCATGTTTCCATTCCGCCAGAAGGAAGGACAAAAGGAAAAAGAAAAAGATGTGGCAGGTGCTAACTACCTTATAAGGAAGATTCTGCTTTCATCTAATTGCTCAGAACTTAATTACATGGGCAAAACTAGCTACCAGAGATGCTGAAAACGTAGCAATTATTCTAGGTCACCAAGTTCCTAATAATATGGGATTCTATTACAATAAAAATCTGACTGGAAGTTTTCTAGTTTTATTAATATTCTATAAGAAGAAACACTTTATGGCTTTGGAGATTATCTCTCTGTATATACATATACCTACAGTCATCCCTCCCTATTCGCGGTTTCCACATGTGCTGATTCAGAAGGACAAACCACATTTCTTTTTTTTTTAATTAATTTTTGTGTTTATCGTCATTATTTTTTTTCTCAGTGAGTCTCGGGTTTTATACTTTTGCTACCTTCATTTAAACATTGGAATCTTTAACTCTGAAGTTTTCTGCTCTTCTAGTTTAAACATTGATAGTTATATACTACCTTCAAATATTGCTTTTACTGCATTCCACAGAATTTCTATGTAATAATTTCATTATTCCATTATAATTAATTTTAAATTTCCCTTATGGTTATTTTTCCTTTGCTCAGAGTTACTGAGAAGTGTACTTTTTTAAAATTTACAAAATAATGGGGAATTTCTGTTAACATTTACTGTTGATATCTAACAAGTTGAGGGAAGATATATTAAGTTTAATAGAGATTTATTTTAATTTGTTGATATTTGCTTTATAACTTGGTGTGTAAGAAGAATGTTAATTATTTACTTATTTATTTTTAGGGCCATATCTGAGACATGTGAAGTTCCCAGGCTAGGGGTCGAATCAGAGCTTGAGCTGCCAGCCTACACCACAGCCAGAGCAACGGTGTTCGGAGCTGTCTATGATCTACAGCTCTTGGCAACATGGGATCCTTAACCCACTGGGAGAGGCCAGGGATGGAGGCCTGCATCCTCATGGATACTAGTTGGGTTCCTTAACACTTAGCCACAACAAGAATTCCAAGAATGTTGTTATTTAAACAATGGGTGAGGAATTCAGCCCTTTCAAACAAAATTGTTAATGATATTATTCAAAATTTAGAAATATTTATAAAAATTTTCTCTGCCTGACTTAAGAATAACTGAGGATATTATGACTGGGCATTTATAATTTTCCCTTTAGCTTTATCAATATGTGCTCTCTACAATTGAGACTGTTTTATTAGAAGCATATGGATTTAGAATTACTGTATCTTCATGAAATAAGCATCTTATAACTTTGTAGTGATCCTATTTCTTCCTAGTAAAGATTATCTTAAAATGTTATTTGAATTTAATATAATTTCTATTTATGTAAACATTTTTCCTAACTTAACTTTTTAAATTTTTTTACTTTATTCCTTTAATTATCTTGGTGTCTTATTTAAGTTTATTTTAAATGTATTTAACTTATTTAAACTTAAGTTTCTTTTAAACAGCATGTAGCTGGATATTTTTATTTGTCAATTTTTTCTTAAATATTAAATTTGATTCCTTTTTTTATTGGTAGTTTTTAAAAATATGTTTGAATTTATTTCTACTTTTGTATTTTTTGATTCCTATTTGTATTTCCTTTTATTCTTTTTTCCTGTTCTTTTTTTTGCAGTATCTGAAATTTTCTTCTTTCATATTCTATTTTTTCCTTTTTATATGTTTAGAGGTTATACCTATTTACTTATGCATTATATTTTCGTACTTTTAGTGGATATCTATCCCTTCTGTGATCTTACAGCTTCTTTCCAAATAAATTATCTTTTTCAAACTTTTATGAAAAATCTTTTCATATATTTCTGTTGATAGTAACTTTTTGAAAAGTTTACTTATATGACCCTTACTCTAACGGTATATTTTTTTCCTTAAACATTTTTTTATCAAAATTTTCATAATGTTTCCTGTGTTCTCTGGTTTATAACATTTCTGGTAAGAAATCTGATGCCAACATTACTTATTTCTCTTAGGATCATCTCTTTGTATTGAATGTTCTCCACACATTTTTTTTTAACACTCTTTAGAATATCTTCTGCTTTCTACGTCCATGGATTCTTGTCCTTTACCAGCACTAGACTATACTCAGTTCTCTTCAAATATCAGATTTCTCCTTTTTTCTCTAAGCTTATTTCTAATAGTTTGATTAGATATATGTTAGAATATTACACTCTATTCTTTATTTTGATTCATTTTTTTCTTCATAATTTCCTATTTTTTCCTCTCTGCATTGCTTTCTGCGTAATCTTCTCAGATCTTTCAGTTCACTACATCTTTCTTCAACTGTATCTAATATGTTTAACTCATCTATTAACAATGTTATATTGATATTTATGGATTATGTTTTTAAAATATCTTGTTTCATTTTTATATCTCTCTGGGAATTTTTTATACTTATTAGTTTCCTACTTATTTTTTGATTTTTTATCATTTATTATTAAAATGTTTTCTATATAATTGCTTTATTCTCTATTACATACTCTATCATCTGAAGTGTTAAAGGAGATCTAAATCAGTTAAGATTATTTCTTCAATTTGTTTCTCTGACCACAGTCACTCCTTATTCTCTTGTATGTTTGGTGATCTTTGTTTATGAAGTCAGCAATTTTCATTTTAATATGTGGAAATCTAGGGTACCCATATTGGGTATCCTCTTTCCAGGGAAAAGTTACATTTGCTCCTACAGGCTTCCAAGTGTAGTATTTTCCTGAGATAACTGGCCATTTTAAAGGGGCTAAATATAGGATATCAGGTTTAATGATACCATGTTAACCCGGATTCAAAGTTGGGTTTCTGAGTTGATATTAGTATTTCTTCCAGGTTACCTCACTTTTCAGCTTACTGCCTTTTTTTTTTTTTTTTTAGGAGCCCAGACATTCATCAAAATAATGTTTTATGGGGAGTTCTCTTATGGCACAGTGGGTTAAGAATCCTGCATTGCCACCGCAGTAGTTTGAGTCGCTGCTGTGGCACAGGTTTGATCCCTGGCCAAAGAACTTCCATGTGCATAGGTGTGGCCAAAAAAATAATACTGTTTCATGTAGGATCTAGTTATATTAAGATTCCCTTCAGATTTCCTAGCCTATTGTATCCCCAGGCAACTTTGTCCCATATGGTTTCAGTTGTCTTTTGCATGTGAATGATTTCTTTTTTAAGGGCTTTATTTCTATTTGAGCAAAATTTATAGTTTTAGCATATAAGAATATTCAACAATAACTTAAAATATATTATATTTGGTAGTAATGTATATCATATATAGGATAAATAACTTCTACATACAGTGCAGAATATTCAATGTTGGTTGTTTATTTACTGAACCGAAAGTGAACCTTTCACTGAAGAGATAAACTTTCAGGTTACTATGACTCATAGTATGTTTAATTAATGTTATATATTACAGTATAGATATTGAAATATTTAATGATAGAAAATTACATCCGTGTGCATGTGTAAAGCTCTACAAAATGTATTACCTCATTTAATCTTCACAACAAATTTGTAGAAAAAAATTAATGTGACTTTATAGACGAGGATACTTCTGCATAGAATATTTAAGTAATTTTCCAAAGCTCAAACACACGCTGAGCTCAAAGTTATTTTTCTCTTCCAAGTTAAGTGGACTTCCCACTGAATCTTCAGAAAGCACTTTATTTTTGGTTCATTCATAAAATATTAATTTGTCTTGACAACACCAATCAAAATAGGTAATTAACTTTCCTTTTCTCCTATCATCGGTGTTGCCTGCATTGTTTAGCTCTTTTATAATTTTTCAGTGTTACATAAGCATAAGAAAATTATCTACAGTCAATGTCAATTTTTTTCAGAGTCAATAATCTACCAAATGAAGCCAGACATTGGAGTACTGTTGCTGATTGAATATTAATCACCCTTTTTCGTATTTTTCCAGATCAGTGTCAACTGGGATTTTACAAAATAATTAAAATTGTGCATGATTTTGGTAAATTGCCCAAGTGCCATTCAATATTACATACCAAGATTAGGTGACAAGAGTCATTTCCTGATGAAAGTTAATTTTAATTACCTCAAAAGCTATTTCTATCTAAATATCTCATATTGCAAGTGATAACATATTTCCTTTCTAGCCCTAAGGAGCAAATATAATTGGTCTAGCCATCTACCCAATAAAGGTAAGAAAATCTAATTGCTTTTATTTTTAATTGATTATAACTTATTTAAATGAATGTAAACTTTCTTGGTATAGTTTAGCAAAATTTAAATAATATAAACACTGTAAGAGAAGTACATAGTTTAAAAATGCATAAGAAGTCAATATTGTATTAAGAAATACATATATATGCTATGTGGCTATATTTGAAAATATTGTATCCTGGGAGTTCTTTGCGGTTCAGCAGTAGTGAATCTGACTAGTATCCATGAGGACATGGATCTGATACCCGGCCTCATTCACTGGGTTAAGGATCTGGCATTGCTCTGAGCTGTGGTGTAGGCTGAAGATGTGGCATTGATCTGGCATTGCTGTGGCCGTGGTGTAGGCCCGTGGCTACAGCTCCGATTTGACCCCTAGCCTGGGAACTTCCATATGCTTCAGGTACGGCCCTAAAAAGACAAAAAGAAAAAAAAAAGAAAATTTTGTATCCTTCTTTTTATTTCCTCTTTTTACAAAAGTCATATAGTAACGTTCACGTCTATTGAAATTGGATTAACAGAGATGTGGTTTGCTCCTTTATCTGAAAGATCCAAAAAAAATCAGATAAAATACATAAAGCAATACTTTTTAAACATTAAGCAATAGGTAATGGAGGACGGTTATCCTTGAGAGACAAGAAGCAAATGAGGTGAGCCCTATAGTTTTGAGAGCATTTAAAGGATAGAGTGCAATAGTGGCAATTAAAGCTGAGCTTGGAAGATTCTGCGAATTGAGGAGAAAGAGATGAGATTCCAGAGAAATTAACCTAGCTACAGTTCATGGTATAGACTACCAGAAATGAGAAAGCTACACAGAGGGAAGAACTCTGGAAATTTGCAGAGGGTTATCTGGAAATGTATGAGGAATCTACTCACGTCTAGAGAAAGAACCATCCAAATTGATGGTTCCCACACAGTTCCCACACAGGGATGGTCTCAATGCCTATTCTCAGAACCTTGACTACAGAAGATCATAATTCACAGAGCATTGACTAGAGAACATGGGAAGGTTTTTGCCTTTAATTAGTTAATGTGGTTTATCACACTAATTGATTTGTGGATATTGAAAAATCTTGAATCCCTGGGATAAATCTCACTTGATCATGGTTTATGACCCTCTTAATGTATAGTTGTATTTGGGTTTCCTAATATATTATTGAGAAATTTTGAGTCTATGTTTATCAGTGATATTGGCCTATAATTTTCTTTTTGTCTGGTATCTTTGCTACAGTAATCAAAACAATTTGGTACTGGCACACAAAACAGAAACATAGATCCATGGAACAGGAGAGAAAGCCCAGAAACAAACCCATTCACATATGGTCAATTAATTTACCACAAAGGAGGCAAGAATAACAGTAGAGAAAAGAGAGTTTCTTTAATAAGTGTCACGGGGAAAACTGGACAGCTATACACAAAATAATGAAATAAGAACATTTTCTAACACCATATCCAAAAATAAACTCAAAATGTATTAAAGAGCTAATTGTAAGAGTGTATACTATAAAACTCCTAGGGGAAAACACAGGCAGTACACTCTTTGACATAAATCACAGCAATATCTTTTTGGATCAATTTCCTAGAGGAGTGGAAATAAAAATAAAAATAACCAAATGGGACCTAATTAAGCTTGAAAGCTTTTGTATAGCAAAGGAAACCGTAAACAAAACAAAAAGACAACATACAGCATAGGAGAAAATATTTTCAAATGATACAACTGACAAAAGATTAACCTCCCAAATATATAAAAATAGCTCATACATCTCAATATCAAAAAAAAAACAAAACAAAACAAATAGCCCAATCAAAAAACGGGAAAAGATCCAAAAAGACATTTTTCAAAAGAAGATATACAGATGGTCAAATGGCACATATAAAGATCCTCAACACTGCTTATTATTAGAGAAGTGCAAATCAAAATTACAATGAAATTTCACCTCACATCAATCAAAATGGCCATCATCAAAAAGTCTAAAATAATAAGTCCTGAAGTGGGTGTGGAGAAAAAAGAACCCTCCTACATCTCTGGTGGGAATGTAAATTGGTGCAACCACTGTGGAGAAGAGTATAGAGGTTCTTCTATTTTATTTTTATTATTTTTTCTTCTTCTTTTATACAGGAACACCTGCAGCACATGGAAGTTCCAAGGCTAGGGGTCAAATTGGAGTTACTGCTGAGGCCTACGCCACAGCCACAGCAACACCAGAACCAAGCCACATCTGAGACCTATACCACAACTTGCAGCAACACTGGATCATTAATACACTGAGCAAGGCCAAGGATCAAACTTGCATTCTCATGAGAATATGTTGGTTCTTAACCCACTGAGCCACAATGAGAACTCCAATGGAGGTTCTTCTAAAAGCTAAAACTATAGCTTCCATATGATCCTGCAATCTCACTCCTCGGCATATATAAAGAGAAAAACATAATTCAAAAATATGCATGTACCCCAATATTCATAGCAGCACTATTTACAATAGCCAAGACATAGAAACAACCTAAATGTCCATTGGCAGATGAATGGATAAAGACAGATATGATAAATATAATTACTCAGCCAAAAAGGAATGAAATAATTAATGACATTATTTCATTCCTTTTATGGCTGAGTAATTATATTTAAATATATCACATTTGCAGAAATAAGGATAGACCAAGAAATTACTTATTAAGTGCAGTAAACCAGACAGAGAAGAAAAATATCACGATGTCTCTTTTATGTGGAATCGTAAACAAAAAAAGGATACAAATAAAGTTATTTACAAAATAGAGACTCACAGACACAAAAAGCAAATTTATGGTTACCAAAGGGGAAGGAAGGAGAGGGATAAATTAGCAGATTGGGATTAAAACATGCATACTACTATACGTAAAATAGATAACCAACAAGGAACTAGTATATAGCACAGGGAACTATACTCACTATCTTGTAATAACCTTTAATGGAAGAGAATGTAAAAAAAGAATATATATAGGAGTTCCTGTCGTGGCTCAGAGGAAACGAATCCAACTAGGAACCATGAGGTTGTGGGTTCGATCCCTGGCGTTGTTCAGTGGGTTAAGGATACGGAGTTGCTGTGAGCTGTGGTATAGTTTGCAGATGCAGATCAGATCCCACGTTGCTGTGGCTATGGAGTAGGCTGGAAGCTGTAGCTCCAATTAGACCTCTAGCCTGGGAACCTCCACATACTGCAGGTGCGGCCCTAAAACGACAAAAGACCAAAAAAAAAAAGGGGGGGACTATATATAAATGCATATTATGATCACAAATGTTATTAGCAACATTATTTATAGTAGTTCAAAGTGTGAACAACCCAAATGTCCATCACCTAATAAATGGATAAATAAAATGTGGTATATCCACAAAAGGAATGATGTACGTGATACATGCTGCAACATGGATGAACCTTGAAAACATTATGCTGTTTGATGAAAGTCGTATACGGAGGACTTCATACTATGTGTTTCCATTTTCATTAAATTCCAAGAATAGGCAAATCAACAGGGACGGAAAGCAGATCTGCGGGCTGGATTGTGGGGAGGAGGAGGTTTAGGAGCATATGAGAAGTGACTGCTAACAAGTTTTTTTTTTAGGGGGGTGATGAAAAATGTTTCCAAATTGATTATGATAATTGTTGCAAAACTTTGTCAATATGCTAAAAACCATTAAATTGTATAATTTAAGTGGATGCATTGTATGTTATGTGAATTATAGATTAATAAAACTGTTACAATTAAAAACAAAACAAAATCAACATCTGCTAGCTGCATATTTGTGGTCTTAAGGTTGTTACCCTTTATTGCTATGTGACCAGTTTAGCACTAACAAGTCCTTGCTTTACAAGCACTCTTCTTGCTAGCTCCAATTATCATTTTTTATAAACAACTCAAATAATTAACTACAGCCTTGGTGTTTTTGCTTTTATAAGCTTTCTCTGTTTTCTAGTCAAGTAGAATACTTCTTGCATCTGCGTTTGCAGTGTGACAAAACCCCCAAAATGACTCTTTATTTTGATCAGGGCTTTGCTTCTGAAATTTTGATTAACAAATTCATAATGTCTGGCATTCAATCAAATATTATTCAAGGCAATAAAACACAGCATACAATGATGAGAATAATCAACCAATAACAACTTACATGAATTTTAGATCAGGAGAAAAGGACATTATAACTATGTCATATATTGTCAAATATTAAGTAGGGACAGAAGACACAAATAAGATCCAAATCAAACTTCTAGATACAAAAGTTCCAGTGACGATGAATAAAGGTACACTGGCTAGTATTGGTGGCATGAATGGATAATAGGGATTAATTAGGCATGACAGGAGAAAAGTTTAGCAAAATTAGAGACATAGCAGCAGAAACTTTCCAAAATAAAACATACAAAGAAAAAAAATTAAAAACTGAAAGAGCAGAAGTGATCTGTGGAATAACTTCAAGCAGAAAGGATGAGAAAAATTTTTGAAGATATAACGGCTGAAAACTTTCCAAATTCTTCATTAAATGAGGCAGTGTGTGTAAAGCACAATGCACAGTTGTCCAACATAGCATATGGCAAAATTCAATTATTACTAGCTATTTTACATATCAAATATATCTCTGGTCCATTACTTATTCATTTTCACATAATTATATTGTTCTTACTAATTTGAATGACATATTTATGACCTAAAATTTATCTTTTGCCTGCCACTTGTGTTGTAAATATTTTTCCCTGGTTTATTGTGTTGTAAATATTTTTCCCTGGTTTATTTCCCTATTTATTTCCCTGGTTTTAATTTTCTTTTATGTTATATTACCTTGGATACACAAAAGTTTTCAATCATAGGTGGTTAAATCTACTAATCTTAAATTTATGCCCATTTATTGCATTTAAACTTAGAGATAATTGTCTTATTGAGGAATCAAATAAATATTCACAAATGTATTGCTTTGTTATGGCTGGATTTTCTTCTCTAGTTAACTGTTTCAACAGTTTGGGACTTGTTTCGTGATGATGAACATATATGATGCCTTTAAGGATCTTCACAGCAGGGAAAAAGCCATTATTTTCAGATATCTGCCATGCCTCCTTTACTTGTATTCATGAGACATCACATTAGCATATGTGTTAAGTTGTTCATTTGACAAGTTTTTATTGAACATATACTAGACAACTGGTCACACACTAGGCTCTAGAGATAGAGGGTGAATGAGACAGAAATCATGCTTTCTTTCATGAAAGAAAAAGAAAAACTAAAACAAAGAACAAAAAAGTGTTCAAATTGTGATATACATGGCATGAAGGAAACAGAAGATAGAGATGGAGAACAGGAAAATATTAGAAAGATGGGAGGAGGAAATTGCTTCTTAAAATTTGACCATATTCTGGAGTTCCCGTTGTGGCTCAGTGGAAATGAATCTGACCAGCATCCATTCCATGAGGAGATGATAAAACACAATTCAAGTAGCAGAAAGATTTTTGTTCTTTAGCCACATTCATTTTTAAATTGAGGCAGTCTTTTTCATCACTTTCTCACTGCAATAGCCCTGTAAGGCAAACTGGGCATTGGATTTTCCCCTTTGCTCTCAAACCACTGATTCTGAGGTAGATGGTGCAGAACACCATTCAGGAAAGAGCTCCCAGCTATTACACACCGTGGGGATAAACAGCAAGGTTGTACTGCATAGCTTACATGACTATACTGAATGAATATGATAAACCACAACGGAAAAAAATATAGACGCACACAAAAAACAACAACAAAAGGAAAAGTCTCCTAGAGGCAAGGACATTGGGGTTTGGGCACAGGTTGGAAGGGAATGATAATGAGTATGGTCTTATTGAGGCTGAAGTTCATAAGGGTCTGAAGGAATTGACAGTGATCTTAGCTAGAGATTTGAAAATAATCAGAAAATTGATGTTTCCTGAAACAATAGAGGTGAATGATATCAGAAGAAAATACGTCAGAGAGAGAAGTGAAGACCTAACATGAAGGAACGTTCTTATTTAAAAGAGTACATAAATATGGATGTCTCCAAATAATGCAAAATGAAAGCAAAAACAAAACAAAACCAGATAGAGTTATCACTAAGTCTTTTACAATTGTATTGTTGATAGCAAAATCTTAGGATAGTAGAGTTATTCTACTGCCCTAACATTCTGGAGTTGACTTTCCCTCTAGGTGGATGGACTGGTTCTAGAATTATACTATTCAAACACGTTAATTTTGAAAGTCTCAGGAAGACAGACAGAAATGGAATTTATATGTTGGATTCAGCCCTGAAGAATGTAGGTCTAGAACAATTTTAGAACATGGTCCCATTAATCTGAAATTACAAATCGGTATGGAGCCCTGTTACCTTAGAATCTAGACACTCAAATTCCTATTATTTTAACCTCAGGTAAGTTTCAGTCTCAAGATACCTAAACAACAATTACATTTGGTGGTAAATACTTCAAGGAAAAGTGATGTATTGTACAGATGTTACATAGATGTAAAAATTTTTCTGTATTCAAAATCTGTATTAAAAAGCTGCTCCTGTTCGTTTCTCTCATTCATAAATGCCACTACCTATAGTTTTAGAAATTAAAAGGGAAAAATAGTGTTTTGGTTCTCAGCTTATATTTAGCCATTCATGTATCCATTCACTTATTTGAATTTAAAAAGAGAACAAAGCCTGATTTTAGTTGTATTTGTCTGATTACATTAAAAACATGTATTTGTGAATATTTGATTATTCTTTTTCTTCTCTTATAAAATGAATATTTAAATGAAGTTTTAGATGAAATTTGGTAAATTCTCTTTTCCATTAGCACAAGTAATCAACAAATGATTAGATATATAATTTTTTGGTATTTTTTAAAATGCAATAATCTTGAAGTACAATATTACGCTTCTTTGAATTCTGATCATTCTTTTTCTCTCTCCAAATCATGTATTTTACAGCAACTGCAACTATCAGCAAATAAACTAATTGGAATATTAAATACTTTCAACTGTCTTTTTCTAAAATAAAATAAATTTAATCCTTGTGATTACAAGTTATTGCTTGAACTTGATTTTAATTCAGTCTCATAATGTTTATATAAATCTTACCAACCTGAGTTACATCCATCTTTTTGGTTGAATGTAAAGAGAAATCTTGCTGTGGTAGAGAAACTGTCAGGAATAAAATGTGTCATGTTTTATTTGTGCAATAGGTTTCATTCTTTTAAAGATCCCACACTGCGTGCTTTTCTGTTGCTTTGTTGGACAAGAGTATAAAACGCAAGGTGACATGCTTAGGTGGGATGATTTATTTTGTCTCTCTACCTCTAATCTACTAACTCCTTGAAGCTTGGTTATTTTACCCTGTCAAGTGACTACAGGCTATAAAAAGCAAGTCCTACACAGGTATCAGAACAAATCGAATGAGGAAAGAAGCATATTTAACTAGAATGTCTGTATGTACTTGATGGAACATGACTTTAATTATGTCACTGGATCCCTGGAACAACACTTCAAGGTAAGAATAATATGTCCATTTCATAGATTAGGAAGCTGAAGCCCCAAGGGTTTATATAATAGCCAAAAGTCTCATAGTTGTAAAAGAGATAGGAGTCAAAATCTCCCTGGTTCCAGGAACACATTACTCTGATTCTCTTTTAGTTGGGGATTTCACAGATAATATTTATACATGCCATTTAAGAATCAATTGATAATAATTAGTGTTAATAATCAACACATGCATGGCGCTTGCTATGTGCCAAGCACTAAGTACCTTACATAAATCAACTCACAACAACCCTATCAAATATCCTATTATCATCTCCATTTCATAGGTAAGGAAGAAAGTTTAAACAACTTACAAAGGTCATCAGCTAATAAATACCAAAACTGAGGTTCAGTCTAAGTACATTATGAGACCATGGGCCTCTTTTACAATACATATACTACAGTAATTTGGAAATATTTCTAGGAGTTCTTGGATCTTTGAAAGTTGCCCGGAACTAAATCCGCACAGGAGTTAATCAATCCTGGGGTTGAAAGATAGGTCTTAAATCTTAAAGGAAGAAACAGATATATTTATGGCAGGATTTAAGCTGTATTATAGATTTTTTTAATAGAAAGAATTGTAAAAAGCAATGCAACAGAGAAAGGAAGCAAAAAAGAAAAATGGCAATTTAAATCTACAACTGATTTAATCAGTTTGCAGGACTTGTGCAAAGTGTTATTTCCTTTTAAGTTAAATGTACTTCTGTTTAAGAAAAATACTTTGATGGGCCCAATTTGGCCTAAAAGGAGAGACAGGTGGGGTCAGAGGGGAGAAGAAAAATAATTCCTCCACTCAGTCTGCAGCAGGCAACCAGGCATCTTGAAAATAAAAAGAGAGTCTTGGATGTCTAACTGAGTGGATGAAGATATATTAATTTTATTTGAATTATAAAGGAAAAGTAATGTCAGCAATCCATAAGACTTAGGCCAATTCAACTGACATTTGTGTTTTCATCATGAGCTATAATATGGACCTGCTAATTCAGAGGCAGTACATTTTGTCAGAAGTCTCCAGCTGACTGAACATCACTGGCAGCCAGCCAAATAGTCTGGATAATGTAGAGGAGTAGTCTTATTCCTTGTCACATGTATTTAAGGATTTAACCATTCAATTTATCTTTAATTATGATGTATGATTCTTAACAATCCCCCAGGACAAAGAAAACTAATTCTACACATATCATGAATAATATAGCATCTCTGAATAAGATGTCAGAATAAGCCCTTTAACCACCAAACAATTTCTAAGTTGAATACCTTGGAGAAGTTTTCCAATTATTTGTTATAAGTTTGAAATAGAAGATTGTACAACAGAACTCTGATTTCCATAAGTCAAAATACTGATTTGTCCATTCATTCCACTTTTTGCAAAAGATCTGTTTTTTACCGCATATATTTTAAAGCATACATGAGGTTTTTCACAGTTTTTTGGAGTATTCATTAAATATATGCTTTTAACCATGTTTTTGTTTTTTTAGGGCTGCATCTGCAGTATACAGAGGTTCCCAGACTAGGGGTCAAATTGGAGCTGTAGCTGCTGGCCTATGCCACAGCCACAGCAATGCAGGATCCGAGCCACGTCTGTGACTTACACCATAGCTCATGGCAACGCCGGATCCTTAACCCACTGAGCAAGGCCAGGGATGGAACCTGTGTCCTCATGGATGCTAGTAAGATTCATTTCCACTGAGCCACAAAGGAAACTTCTAACTTTTTAAAAAATATTTTAAAAATCAGAGTTGTGAGAGTTAATTAGTTCTAGTATATTCAATACTCAAATATGCGTCGAGTATAGTCGGTAATTGCCACAGCTGGTAAAGGGCAGAATAAATCTAGATCATTCAAATTTCAAAACCTTGGAGTTCCCGTCGTGGCTCAGTGGTTAATGAATCCAACTAGGAACCATGAGGTTGTGGGTTCGATCCCTGGCCTTGCTCAGTGGGTTAAGGATCCGGTGTTGCCATGATCTGTGGTGTAGGTTGCAGATGTGGCTTGGATCCCGCATTGCTGTGGCTGTGGTGAAGGCCAACAGCTACAGCTCCTGCTAGACCTCCAGCCTGGGAACATCCATATGCTGTGAGTGCAGCCCTAGAGAAGGCAAAAGAAAAAAAAAATTTCAAAACCTTGTCAGTTACTTTGCTATGTTACCTCTTGAGTGCCTCACCAATCCTTCACCCAAATAAAATAATACAATCCTGTGTCAACTGATTATGTTCTTTGTGGCGTGAATGGCATTGATGTAGTGAAATTACTACTTAATTTATTTTTCTATTCTTTGGAATTGTGACGTTCTAATTAGCAAAGAAAAACTGTATCTTTCTGTATATTTTCCAGAAAGCTGATTGGAGTGTGTGGTTATAATTCTCCTGTAACCCTTGTTTTTTAAAATTGATTTCTTATGTTATCTTATTGTCTTTATGTAAGATATCAGATTTTGGATAGAACTGTGTATGAGCTGTAAATTGAGACAAAATTTCCGTTTAAAGCTCAAATAGGTAAGCATATAATACACTCTACTGAATATCACAAACACCCCTTGTAAAGCCTATAATATTATATGTAATATATTATTGAACACAATCAAAGATAAGTATGACAAACTCCTCTTACTACCCATATATGTAAAATCATGATTCCATGAGTTTAGAAATAGGTTAAAAGCAATATATATATTTAAGTTATATGAACTTACTTCTCTTATTTAGTCAAACAAATATTAATTTTTTTCTTATAACCCAATTTTATCTCTTGTTAAATCTCTCTACAGTCAATAGCCTAATAATTATAAGATGGCTTTCCATCAAGTGTGGAAGACTTGTTATTCCTAAGAAAAGGTTTCACTGAAATATTATAAGTCTGATATCTTAGATGTTTCAGATCCTCTTAGAACTACTCTCTGAGTGTGTTTATACCACTTCATTTGGTGGCGCAGAAGAGTTAACTTCTCCATATCTTTTTTTTCTGAGTTCAAATACCTATTATTTCCCTAAAATAATAATAACTACTAAGACCAATATATCAAAAAAATGGCTCAAACACAATAGAAATGTATTTCTTACTCACCTAAAGTTCAAAAATGGTGTTCCTAGTCAATAATGACTCCACAAGATGATTTGGGATCCAGGCGTCATCACCCACGGCTCCATCTTGAATACTTGGCTTTCAGGCTTGCCTTGCCGGTCTTCGTCAATCTACACAGTTGCAATAGTGTAGCCAGCTGCACATAGAAGATATTTATAGGTCAGTTCAGAAAGTGATAAATACCACGTCTGCTTACATTCCGAGACTACTAATATGTGAAATTGCCAAATCTATCCACAGGAATAACTAGGAAATGTGGTCTACAAGCAGACATGGAATGAGAAGTAAAAGACTGACAATTATTCTCACATTCTTGAACTCAAATTATAGTTTAAACTGTCAAAAAATTAGATACGATTATTCCACACTATCCTATTATAACTAGAGAAAGAAAATGTATCCACATATAGCAAGAAATGAGAGATTAGCAGTAGTCAAAATGTGGTCCAGATGAGTGACAGTCCTGGCATTCATTTCTGCCAAACCAGTTGTGGGGGATGACACTCTTTCCTGGAGGGGCATTTGCCTTGGCGATTGGGGAAGTTATGGAGGTGCGGTGGGGTAGAGAGAAAAATCAGTCTGCTTTTGCTTTCTTTTCCTCCAACATTTCAATGAATAGTTCCTTGCCTTAGTGTTATGATGCTTAATGCTTATTTTGAATGATAAAACTGAATGGATCAGAAAATAGAAAATAAAAAAATAGTA
Organism: Catagonus wagneri; assembly: GCA_004024745.2. Taxonomy (NCBI): domain Eukaryota; kingdom Metazoa; phylum Chordata; class Mammalia; order Artiodactyla; family Tayassuidae; genus Catagonus; species Catagonus wagneri. Next base: position 27,389,751 of record PVHT021183710.1, on the reverse strand, counting down.
TCCTATACCCATACTCTTTGAATTATCCTTGGGGCATTCTAGATAAATCTGTTTTTCTTAGGTAGTAAAATTTAAGATTTAGTGCTTGTTAAGGGAAATATTTTAAGTCTCCAACATAGGAGGGTACCATATAATACATTATTTTTAATATTGTATTTATTGTACAATCATGGGATTCTTAGGAAAAAAACAATAAAATATATAAAATTTCTTCTTTTGGACAGTTAAAGCATTTACCTACAAAGTTAAAGATGGATAATTATTTACATATTTAATTATTGAATTTTAAAATAATACACCGTCTGTAGAACAAAGGGTAAGCAGTGCAAAATCTCTGACAACTTTAGTTATAGTGGAGTAAAAAAGCAAATCTTAGATTCAAATAAGTGCATGTAGTTGCACTGGATTTGAAGAGGTCCTGTGCCTACAGCATTGCTGATCAGAGCCAACATGGAGTTCCCCAGTTGCTAGCTGCCACTGTTGACAGGCAAATGCTTCCACAGCTATTCAGAAACAAAGAAAAATTTAGCTTTAGGCTTGGCAAATTCTGTAATGCTGTGCAGAATCTGGGCATTGTTTATTGCTACAATCTCACTGTACGCCATTCTCAATCTCATTCACTATACTGCTTATGGTATTTCCTTTTGCCTGCAGTGTTCTTTTCCCCTGATCTGTTCACGCATTTTTCCTTTTTGTCATACAGATCTCATCTTCAATGTCATTGTACTAGAAATGTCTTTCCTGACTGTTCTATGTAATATTTTGCCTTTCATCTCTGCCCCGAATCATTCTCTAGCAAATCACTATTTATTTTATTATTTGTTTTTTTGTTTTCCCTTCATGGTATTTAAACTACCTGAAAAAAATCTTATTTACACATGTTTCTTATTCTCCTTGTATTCTAAGCTTGACCAGGAAAGTGAACTTGTCTGTCTTTCTCATTTATTGATGTATCTTCAGACCCAATAACAATGATTAATGTATGGTAAGTATACAGTCAATATATTTTGAATGAAAAAGACAGTGGATAATGATAAGTGAGTTAGAGAAGCTGATATTTGTCCTTCTTAGTATGTAGAATAGTTCTGAAATTGATCAATGAACTCTTATTTTTTCCCTGAAGTACCCTTGGATGAAAGACTGTGGATCTTCTTATCAAAGATAAATAAAAATATAAGGCATCTACCATTTTCTATGGTCATTCACCAAGGAAACTGCTCTCTTTCTCTCTAATTTCTAATTGATCCTGGTAAACTTATGTTTAGAGTTCAGACATCTCTGAACGATTTTGAGAATACTGGTTCAGAGAATTACCTAGTCAGTGTAATGTGCAAAATAATTAACTTTACGTGAACATCGTTACATAAAATAATTAGGCATTATAATTATTAAAGACTACAATAATTAGTAATTTATAGTTATAAACAATCTAATTAACAATGAATAGCAATCATTATTGGTTCAATGAATTTTGTAAACAAAGTGCTATGTTCTGTTCCCTTTTACACATAATGACACTGAAGTTCAGTACTCTGTGGAAGGTCATAAATTCATTTATGATGAAGCCAGTTTTTCACTGCAAGCATTACTGATGCTAAAGTTTGTGTACCTTAACCATTTCACCTAATCATTAGCAACAAATGTTTGTTGAGTTTTGCTACATCATACAGAGCTTAAAGAGGAACCCAAACAGCTTGGTTTCAGAGCCCATAATTGGAACCAGACTTCCTCTCTGGTATTAAATGTTTACTAAGTGACTTCCTCTCTGGTATTAAATGTTTACTCTGGTCCTCAGTGGACATATATTGTTCTCTTAAAATGTTATTTTATGTTGCATTATATATTTTTAAATGATTTTATTTTGTCCATTATAGTTGGTTTACAGTGTTCTGTTGATTTTCTACTGTACAGCAAAGTGACCCAGTCGCACATACATATATACATTCTTTTTCTCACATTATCCTCCATCACAAGTGACTAGATATAGTTTCTAGTGCTATACAGCAGGATCTCATTGCTTATCCATTCCAAATGCAATTGTTTGCATCCATTCAACCTGGATTCCCAGTCCATCCCCCTCCCACCTCCCCCTCCCCCTTGGGAACCACCAGTCTGTTCTCCAAGTCCATGTGTTTCTTTTCTGTGGAAAGGTTTATTTGTGCCATATATTAGATTCCAGATATAGGTGATATCATATGGTATTTGACCTTCTATCTCTGACTTGCTTTACTTAGTATGAGAGTCTCCAGTTACATCCAATATTATATACTTTTTAAGGTTATATTAAATATGGTTGTCTGGTCAGGAAGTCTCTTAAAATGCATAAAAATAAATTTTGAAAATATAAAACAATGGCAATTTGGGGATTATATATCTCATTGTTAGCGAAGTAAAATGAAGAAGAGAAAAATAAAAACCATTTATAATCTCTTCATTTCAGATATAACTAATGTCAAGAAATCTTTGGATCAGAAAAAATTTCACTTAATGGTAAGAAAGAAGAAAGTTTAGAGAGTGTAAAACTCTTTATGCTTTCAAAAATAATCAAAAAAGTGTTTTGATCATCAGAAAAACCACTGAAGCCCCTTCGTTTTCACATGGTGTTATAGATAGAAATCCCCAAAATATGTGCAGAAAATGCCATATAGCAAGGTCACTTCACCTTTTGGCACCTCGGGTCCTCCTTTGAAATATAAAAATCATAAGCCCTAGCTTGCTTCCTTCAGGATGGTTAAGGATAAAATTAGATTATAAATATGAAAGCTCTTTGAACTATCTTGTCTCTTGCTGAGCATTTCCCCACAACTATATGCTGTAATTCTGCCCTCTGACCTTTCTTCTCACTTGAGAATCACTGCATCTAAGTTGGGGCTCTCTTTGCCTCCTTCAACACAGCACGGAAAATCACGGGACTGTATAACACTCTAGGCTAACTTTTGATTCAGTGCAATGATTTCTGGGAAGAAATTAATGACAAAGTTCCTAAGGGGAAAAAGGCAGAAAAGGCAGAAAAATTTGGAAAATAGTTTAAAGATGTTTTCTGATCCTTTTGTGTGCCACTGGTCTAATCTGTCCAAGTCTTGTGAATTTCCCCTGAATAGTAAGGCTGATTGCCAAATGATGAAGTGCTGAATTGCAGCTGACTTTTGAACAATACCGGTTTGAACTGTGTGGGCCCATATATATGTGGATTTTATTAAATATATACATTGGAGAAATTTGGGGAGATATGCAACAATTTGAAAAACAGATGAATCAAGTTGCCTAGAAATAGCTAAAAAAATTAAGAAAAACTGAGTTATGTCATGAATGCATAAAATATATGTACATATTAATCTATATTACTGTTGACTACCCTAAACTATATACAAATCTATTATAAAAAGTTAAAATTTATTAAAACTTACACATACAAGTTGTAGACCATACCTGTCACAGTGGATAGAAATGTAAACAAACATAAAGATGTAGTGTTAAGTCACAATTGCATAGAATTAACTGTAGCACATACTGTACTACTGTAATAATTGTGTAGCCACTTTCTGTTGTTATTGTGGTGTGCTCAAGTGCTCTGTGTATCTGTTTAAAACATCTTGTACTCATGTTCACAGGAGCAGCTTCTCTCTAGTAAATCACATATCAAGGTAAAAAGTGATCTCTTAAGGTCCTCTTGTATTTTTTCATCATGTTTAGTGCAGCTTCGCAACACATACCCACATGACACCATGGGATCCATATAAGGTGCCACTAGTGCTATTGGAAGGAAATCCATGACAAATTATAAGAAAATGTTGAATCACGTGATAAATACTGCAGATTGAAGTCTTCAGCTGTGGTTGCTCACCATTTTAAGATAAGTGAATCCAGTGTAAGGATCATTGCAAAAAAAGAAAATGAAATCATGAAGCCTCATGGCAGATGTACTGGCAGTAATACTTTTAGACCTTTTTTTTTTCTTTTTCTGGCTGCACCTGTGGCATATGGAAGTTCCCAGGCCAGGCTTGAATCCAAGCCGCAGCTACTACTTGAGCAGCAACTTTGGCCTGCCGGATCCTTTAACTGAACCCATACCTCTGCAGTGACCTAAGCGCTGCACTCAGATTCCTTTTCTTTTTTTTTTGCTTTTTAAAGCCTCCTCATCTGCAGCATATGGAATTTCCCAGGGGCTAGGGGTCTAATTGGAGCTATGGCTGCTGGCCTATGCCACAGCAACACAGATCCAAGCCCTTTCTGAGACCTACAACACAACTCATGACAACACCGGATCCCCAATCCACTGAATGAGGGCAGGTATGGAACCCACATCCTCATGGATACTAATCGGATCTGTTTCTGCTGCACCACAATGGGAACTCCCACGCAGGTGGATTCTTAAACCATTGCACCATGGTAGGAACTCTGCTTTGCACTTTTTTTTTGATATACCTTTTTATCTCATATTGAAAACGAAGCTATTATGTGAATGCGAGATTGTTATAAAAAAGACATAACTATAGACTCTAATATTATTTGAGAAAAAGCAATGCCATTATATGATAACTTATATGGCAATGTCATTATATGACAACAAAAAGAAGGTTAAGGATCTAAAGCTGGAGAACTTAATGCCAGCAAATGATGTTTTGATAATTTTAGAAAGAAATTTGGCTTAAAATAATTGTCAGTGTAACTGAAGAAACAGCTTCTGCTGACCAAAAGAAACCAGAGGAATTCCCAGGTGCCATTAAGGAAATCTTGGAGAAGAAAGGATATCTGTTTGAACAGGTTATCAATATGGACAATATTTTCCTATTCTGGAAAAAAATGCCACAAAGAACATTTATTAGAAAGCAAGAGAAGTAAGTACCAGGATTTAAGGCATTAAGGATAAACTAACTGCTGTTTTGGGCAAATGCAGTTGGGTTCAGGATCAAGACTACTCTTATCTATAAAGCTGGTAAATTCTGAGTCTTGAAGGGAAGAAGGAAACACCACTGCCAGTCTTTTGGCTGCACAACAAGAAGGTTTGAACAACCAGAGGCTTCTGTATTGGTTCCACAGATGCTCTGTCTCTGAAGTCCGGAAGCATCTTGCCAGTAAGGAACTGCCTTTTATTTGTTTTATTTGCTTTTTTTGGGCGGCACCCATGGCATATGGAAGTTCCCAGGCCAGGGGTCGAATTTGAGCTGCAGCTGCAGCCTGCACCACAGCCACAGCAAAGTGGAATCTGAGCCATGTCTGAGACCTAAACCACAGCTCATGGCAATGCTGGACCCTTACCCATTGATTGGGGTCAGGGATCAAACCTGCATCCTCATGGATACTTGTCAGGTTTGTTACCACTGAGCCACAATGGGAATTCCAGGGACTGGCTTTACAATTCTTTTGATACTTGACTATACCCTTGGCCATCCAGAAGCCCCTGGGTTCAATACAGAAGTCACCGAAGTGATCTGCTTGCCCTAAATACAATGTGTCTAATTCTGCCTCTAGATGAGGTGGCCTTAAGGAACTTTAAGGCTCATGACACATGGAAGTCTATGGAAAGGATTGTCAACCCTGTGGTAGAAAATCCCCTGACAGAACATCATGAAAGTCTGGAAGGACTATATCATTAAAGAGGCCATCTTGTTATAGAAAAACACGCAAAAGCAATCAAGCCTGAAACAATAAATTCCTGCCAGAGAAAACTAAGTCCAGATGTGCATGATTTCCACCGAGTTTATGACAGAGTCAAACAAGGAAATCATGAAAGAGATCATGTATAGGGTAAAAGAGGGGGACAGGGGTGAAGGATTTCAAGATAAGGATCTTGGAAAAATTCAAGAGCTAAGAGACACCACACCAGCAGAATTAACAGAAGATGACTTGATGCAGATGAGTGCTTGTAAAACAGTGCCAGACCTGAGGAAGAAGACATGCCAGAAAGCAAACTGACATTAGACAATCTGTCAAACATACTGATTATTTGGAACTGCTTTGGACTTCTTTTATGACATGTACCTTTCTATGACAGAGCCACTGGAACTAGACCAAACAGTGGAAGAAGGACTGCTACCATATAGGAACATTTTCAGATAAATAAAAAAGCAAGAAAGCCAGACAGGAATTATGTATTTCATTAACGTTACACAGTGCCTGCCTTTCCTGCCTCTCCTTCAATCTCCTCCACCTGCTCCACCATTTCCACCCTGAGACAGCAAGGCCAACCCCTCCTCTTTCCCTTCCTCTCCAGCCTACTCAATGTGAAGATTGAGACTTTATGATGATCCACTTCCAGTTAGTGAATAGTAAATAATTAATTCATACCATAGAATTAATAAACTTTTCAATTGTGTACCTTAGTTTTCATGTGAAAAATACAATAATTGTACAGCAAGAACAGTACAAGAACATTTTTAGGTCGTCATCATCATAATCACCAAAGTATATCATATAGAGCATCATATGCAAGACTTGTATTGAAGTGGATAGCCTACCTTACATAGGCATAAGGTGAATGGTATTTAAAAAGAGTGAATAAAGTGTTAGTTTTCTTACTATTTTATAACTCTGCTTTCAACCTTACCATACAATATACCTCTCTGCATTGTAATTGGATAGATGCATATCAGCCTATCATTAGAGTAAGTAGTTTTTAAAAAATGTAATATCTCTAATACTCTATTATGAATATGACTAGGCTGTTGTATGCCATAAAATTTTTATAATGATCTATTTATTAGTGTATAGGCTAGGCTACTGTGAAGCAATAACATCAGTTATATCAGGCAACCACAAGGTAATCATATTGCTATTCTTAATTATCAATTCATAAATTGTTAAACTTGAAAATAAATATGAATTTATTTTTCACATTCTCTTTTAATTTTTTCTGTCCAGTGTTTGTAGTTTGCAAAACATCAACAGTGTTTTGTATCGTATAAGACAATATTGACGTAGGTACTGAGAGATGATGCATTGTGTAAACAGATGACATAAACTTAACAATATTGCTAATGACAGTACAGTACTATAAAGGCAGTTTCTTATAATTTTCTCAACAACACTTTCTCTAGCTTGCCTTGTTTTAAGAATACATATTTTGAGACTGCGGCAAGATGGCGGAGGAGTAAGAAGTCATGCTCACCCTCTCCCACAAATACATCAAAAAACGCATGTAAATATAAAACAAGTTGGACAAATCATCATCTGAATGCTGATTAATTTAAACCTCCAAAAACTGCAAGAAACCCTTGAAATAACTGGGTAGAACAACTGAAGAAAAAAAAAAAAAAAGGTGAGAGAGAAAAGCAATTAGGACCATAACCAGCACTCCAGGGAGGGAGCTGTGAAAAAGAAAAAAGTTTCCTGGGAAGAAACCTAAACAACGATCAGCGGATCAACGACCAACAGAACTAGAGGGACATCAAAGCCTGAGAAAAACGCAGCAGCTGGATTGAAATAGGAAAATCAGAGTTAGAGACCTGAATGCCAGTGCAGACACCACAGCCTGAGGCGCCGGGCGGTGCCTGGGAGCTAAGACACAGGTTCCTAAGGTTAGTCCCTGCGAAAGGGCAGAGGTCAGTGGCCACAGAGACTGCGGGAATAGGACAAGGAACAGTGATATTCTATGATTTGTTGAGAGCAAAACCAGGACTGAGGGAACCGAGGAAGTCTGGTCCCACAGGGGAGGCAAGCCTCCATTGTTAGGGAGGAGGAGAGGAAGAGGGGCTGGCCGCCATAGGAAGCAACTTGAACTGGCGCGCAGGGCGGGACGACGGTGACCTGCCAAAGAGAGCAGAAGTGGGGAGGAGCCAGTGGAGGCTGCAGCTGCGGCGGCGGGAGCGGAGCCGTGCCTTGAAGCCCATGGGCGGAGCGTGGTGCCAGGTTGTGGACCCAGGCGCCTGCACCAGCCAGCGTTGGCGGGGGTGGTGGGGCCCTGGGCCGGTCCACCGACCTAGGTGACTGCGTCAGCCCACAGAGCTGGTAGCTCTGGTGGGCGGAGCAGTACGTGACCACACGGAGCTAGCTTTCGCAGAGGAGCGGGGCCGGCGCCAGCTGCTGCCGCCCACCCCAACAGACGAGAAAGCATCAGCGGAAGGGAGGAACAAACGCCAGCCTGCTGAGCCAGCCTCTGACGGGTACCGCTTGTGGTTCCAGTGACCTCAAAGAGGACTTTGCAATCGAACACTAGTTTTCCGCGGCTCTCACTCCCAGGGGAAATCATACTTCCTGCTGCTGCTATTGCCAAATGCTTAAGACACCTGGTAGATCTGCCTAGAGCTCGCGACCACATCCCAGGGCTGGGCAACTAGGAGTGGACAGCACCACCTTCCTGCAATTGAGAGCATAGAGACTAGGCTCCCACTGTCGACTTTAGCCATTCCTACACTCTCACAGAGAACACTCAGAGTACCACTGAGATAACAGCCTGCTCATTCCAAAGAAATAGACAGCAAATAGTCAAACTCCTACACCAAAAATAAACAGTAACCCCACCAAAAAATACAAAGGGGAGCTCCTCCCTAGAAGTAGCCTAGAAGTGGCCTCCCCAAACTCAAAGAAAAAGAAAACCACAAACAAGATGAAGAAGCTCAAAAACCATTCCCAGTTAAAAGAACAGGACAAGTCATTTAAAGCAGCCAGCAATGAAACTGACCTCTGTAGTCTGTCAGAAATGGAGTTCAGAAGAGAGGTAATGAAAATACTTGAAGAATTAAGTCTGAATATCCAGAAATTAAGAGAAGATGCAAACAGCAGTGCAGAGTCCTTTAGAAAGGAGCTAGAAATCATAAGGAGGAGCCAAGAAAAGCTAGAAAACTCATTTGCAGAGATGCAAACTGAGCTAAAGGCAATAAAGAGCAGTTTGAATAATGCAGAGGAACGAATTAGTGATGTAGAAGATAGAATAATGGAAATCACGCAATCAGGACAGCAGACAGAAAATCAAATTAAAAAA
>PVHT021183710.1:27339391-27379831 GCA_004024745.2 Catagonus wagneri | reverse complement strand
ATGGAAGACAGTGTGGAGGCACCTTAGAAAACTCTACATAGAATTACCATATGACCCAGAAATCCCACTCTTGGGCATATATCCAGACAAAAATTTCCTGGAGAAAGACATTTGCACACGCATGTTCACTGCAGCACTATTCACAATAGCCAAGATATGGAAACAACCCAAATGTCCATCGACAGATGACTGGATTAGGAAAATGTGGTATATATACACGATGGAATACTATTCAGCCATAAAAAAGATAAAATAATGTCATTCGCAGCAACATGGATGGAATTAGAAACCCTCATACTGAGTGAAGCAAGTCAGAAGGAGAAAGACAGATGTCATATGAGATCTCTTATAACTGGAGTCTAAAACAGTGCACAAATGAACATCTCAACAGAAAAGAAAAGCACGAACTTGGGGAACAGACTTGTGGTTGCCAAGGGGGCGGGGGAGGGGTGGGGGAGGAGTGGGAGGGAATGGGGATAACTAGTGCTTTAATGATGGAATAGCAAGGAGCTCCAACTGTATTGCACGGGGAACTATATCTAATTACATGTGACAAATCCATGTATGTACATGTAATCAGGTCACCACACGGTGCAGTTGGAAAATCTGACAGAAATCTGTAAACCAGCTATAATGCAAAAAAAAAAACTGCAAAAAAAAAGAATACATATTTTATATGTGAGTATACAATATATATTGATCAACTGTTTATGTTTATGTTATTGGTAAGGTTTCCAGTCAACGGTAGACCATTCGTAATTAAGTTTGGTGGGTGTCAAAAGGTACCAGTGGATTTTTGATGTGCAGAGGGTAAGCATCTCTAACTCCTAAGCTGTTCAAGGGTCAACTGTATTTCCATACGCACTTCTTTCTTTATTCTTAGAGATGTCATTTTATTATTTCCTACTTTATTTTACTTTCAAACTCTTTCTGTATTTTTCCTAATAGCATGTAAACATCTCATTATAAAGAAAACTCTCAGTTTCTCATTTCTTTTTATTACCATATCTAATATCTTATCTTCACAAATAGTCTTTTCACACTATTGTCCATATGGACTGACTCTAGTTGCTTCCTTCTCCAAGCATGTTTTTTAAAATCCATTATGAAAGTAATATATTCAATGACAAGCATTTCAAATTGGATAAAACAATTTACAAATATAGCCCAGAGTCTCAGTTCCATTTTCCACAGTAAAATTTTGAATCAATCTCAGGCACTGGAGGCTACTCATTGTCCCTGCCACATGGCCTCCTCACAGGTGCCCTTACAATCTGAGAGCTTTTCAAAGTGAGAAGGGGAATTTTTGCTCTTTTTTTTCAGGGGAAGTCTGTATTCTTTTTTTTTAAGTTCACCTTTTATATAAGGATAGGCTCATCTCCCTTTTTATTAACTGAAAGTCAGTCATCTAAGATTTTAATTACAGCTGTACAATTCACTCACCTTTGCTACAGTCTGTTGGTTAAAAGCAAGTCATGAATTCCATTCACACTTAAGGAAAGGGAATTATATAGCTTTGGGGTCACCAGAGACAGGGAACTGTAGGGGCCATCTTATAATTCTATCACAGATTCCTCAGTGTAATATTTGCATTTCAGTCTGTTTACGAAGGTTTTCCCATAAATACATTAAAATTTTAGGTAAACAATTCTATCAATCTTATTTTTCTATCTTTTGAATCTGTGCCTTGCATAATAAAATTTTCCCATTCTAATAACATGAAATGGTGTGCTTTTCAAGTGCTTGTACAGCTTTATTTCCTTCTTTTTTTTGCATTTGGTGCATTATTTGATACATCTAAATTTTTTTGTAATTGTTGTGTTTTACTGTTGTTGTTGTTGTTGCTTAGAGATATTGCTAGTTGTCCTAGGGCTGTTTATGGTGTAATACATTTTTGACCCACTGATTATAAATGCTACCTTTCTCACATTACAAGTACTGAGAACAGTTTACTCTCTTGCTAAAATCTTAATTCTATCTTAAAAGTCTATTTTTTTTCTGCACCAAAACAAAATACTTATTTCTGTGTTATTATACATGTAGCTGCTCCTTGGAGGAACATTGTCCATTTCTTTTATTTCATTCAGAATTTTTTTGGATATTTTCAAATGTTTATTTTTCATATGTATTTCAGAAAGTGTTTTCCTAAATACAAATAATTGGCAACCTTAGTAGGATCATAATGTGACATAATAACTTAATAATTTATACTATAACAACATTGCATATTTTACTGACAAATAATGAATTTGCTTTAGTTAACTTTTCTTTTGTGTCTTTTGGAGTTTTGGCTATAGAGATCTTTATATATTTGTTCAGCAGATGTCTTGAATTTTACTTTCATGTTTGATTTCATAAAATGAAATATCTTCTTATTCGCTTTAGTTGTTTATTTCCATTGATTTTTCCAAATTATTTTGTGTCAAGAACCAGAATTTATAAATTTTATTTTATTTTTAATTGTTTTTCATTGTTTTGAATTTTCCAAGTATATAATCAAACTAAGTGCAGATATTGATATTTTTGCCTTTTTTTCAATTTTATTGCTCTTGATAAATGACATTGAAAAGTGCAACCAGAAACAGTAAATCATGGTAATAATAGTGAGCATTATTTACTGTTATTTTACCGTGGATATTATTTGTCAGAAATAAAGTATTAAGCTAGAAATTGGATTGAAATTTACATACTAGGAAACCAAATATATAACCTTCTGGCCTATTTTAAGAAATTCTTTCTTAAAGCAGAATTTGATATTTTGCTTTATCAGTCAAATTTAAAAATTCTTTATAGTTGATTATATGTTTATTCCAGCATATTACTATGGTGAATATTTTCTAATATTATTAAACTTCTCTGTTCATGTGTATTATTTTTAAAGTGCTACTGTAGTCTAAAAATAATATGTTGAATTTTTCATGAGAATATATTGTCAAGACTAGGATTTTTGTAGTGAATTTTTACATGTTTTCATATAAAAATTAAGTTGCTCTAAAAAAATTTCCATTGAATTCCACAATCTGAAATATTTCTTTATCTTTTTATGTTTTAAAATATTTTAATGACACTAGAATGATCTGTTCCTAGAATGCTTCATAAAATTTCTCTGAAGTTCTCTCAACTTTAGAATGATGTGTATTGAATGTCATGGTGAATATGAATCACTGAGGATTTTGTTAGAGTGCCGGCTTATTTTGTAAGTGTAGGCTTGGGCACAAGATTCTATCTCTAACAAGCTCCCAGGTAATCCTGATGCAGCTGGTCCTAGGAACATACTTTGAATGGCAAGATATAGAGTTTTTTCAAGGTTAAATTTTCTCTGTTACTTTCATGGCAACTGGTCTGTGCAGTTTTTTGTTTTGTTTTCAAATTTAAATTTTATTTATTTATTTAGTTCATCTTGGGCCACACCCACGGTATATGAAGGCTCCCAAGCGTGGCTCCCAAGGCTGTAGCTGCCAGCCTACAGCACAGCCACAGAAATGCCAGATCTGAGCCGCATCTGTGACCTACACCACAGCTCATGGCAACGCCGGATCCTTAACCCACTAAGTGAGGCCACGGATCCAACCTGCATCCTCACAGATAACAGATTCATTTCCGCTGAGCCGTGATGGGAACTTCTACACTTATTTTTTAATTTTTTTTAAGTTTTATTGAAGAATAGTTAATTTACAAGGTTGTGCTAATTTCTGCTATACAACAAAGTGATGCAGTCATATACATACACACATCCATTCTCATTAAGATTCTTTTCTCACAAAGGTTATCACAGAATACTAAGTGATACTGTAGTTCTCTGGGCAATACAGCAGTTACATTTCAAAATTAGGTTTTTCTAATATTTTTCTTTTGTACCCAGTTTTAAAACATATAAGAAAAAAGTTGGGCAGACTCATAACCCTAAATAAATATTCTCCATATCTGTGAATATTTTTACTTTTATAATGTTGTGAATTTAAGTTCTGTTTTATACTCATCAATTCATCAATATCTCTTGAGATTAACTTACTTCTAGTGATTTTATGTAGCTAATTGTTTAATTTATGCTATATTTAACATTGTTCTGACTTGTATTATTTTTCAGTTTCTTCAGTTTGATGTTTAACTCATACAACAATTCATAATTACATTATTCATCATAGTATTACTCATAATTTTGAGATATACCTAATATAAAATTCACTCATTTCATGTATAAAAATTAAACAATTATTGATTTTACCACATTGTGAATCCCTCAGCATAAATCAGTTTTAGAATATTTCACAATTCCAATATAATATTACTACTTAATAAAAATAGGAGTCTTTTCCTACAGATTTTCCATTGTACTCTTTAGACTTATCATATATTTTAGGGTTTTTTGTTTGGTCTTTTTTTTTGGGGGGGGCCTCTCCTGTGGCATATGGAGGTTCCCAGGGTAGGAGTCAAATGAGAGCTGTAGCCACTGGCCTAAGCTGCAGCCACAGCAATGCTGGATCTGAGCCACATCTGTGACCTAGTAACACCAAATCCTTAACTCACTGAGCGAGGCCAGGGATTGAACCTGCGACCTCATGGATACCAGTCAGATTCGTTTCTGCTGAACTACGATGGGAACTCCTTAGGTTTTTTTTTTTTTTTCCGCCAAAGATTTTTTTTTTTTAATTTAGAAAGAAGGTATATCTAATACCTCCATATTATGTAATTGAAATTTTAACATGCACTAAATTATCACTATTTTTATTGAATTTTGTTAAATTTCTCAGGCTTCCAGAACATCAGTCTTCTAGTTTAGCATCTTCCTTTCTTTGCATAATTCTTAGGCTCCACTGATGTTTTTTTTTCTTATCATTTTTAAATGAGATTATACATGTAAGTAATATATGATATTTTTCTTTCTTTGCCTAGTTTACTTCACTTAATATGATAGTCTCCAGTTCCATCCATGTTGCTGCAAATGAATTATTTCATTCTTTTTTATAGATGAATAATATTCATATATATATACACATACACACACACACATATACATATACGTTATATATATATATGTATACCATGTCTTCTCTTCCAGTCCTCCACTGATGGACATTTAGCCTTCTTGCATGTCTTGGCAATTGTAAATAGTGCACCAATGAACACTGGAGGGCATATATCTTTTCAAATTATGCTTTTCTCTGAATATATGCCCAGGAGTGGGATTGCTGGATCATAGTGTACTTCTATTTTTAGTTTTTTGAGGAACCTCTATACTATTCTCCATGGTGGTTGTACCAATTTATGTTCCCAGCAAGAGTGTAGGCAGGTTGTCTTTTCTCCACATCCTCTCCAGCATTTATTGTTTGTGGACTTTTTGATGCTGGGCATTCTGACTGGTGTGAAATAATACCTTATTGTGGTTTTGATTTGCATTTCTCTAATAATTATTGATATTGAACATTTTTTAATGTGCCTAATGGCCATCTGTAGATCTTCTTTAGATAAATATGTATTTAGGTCTGCTGGGTTTTTGATTGGGGCTTTTTTTTTTTTTTCTGGGCCAAAGGTGAAGTATATGGAAGTTCCCAGGCTAGGGGTTGAATCAGAGTTGTAATTGCTAGCCTAGACCACAGCCAGAGCAATGCAAGATCTGAGCTAAGTCTGCAACTACACCACAACTCAGAGCAAAGCCAGATCCTTAACCCACTGAACAAGGCCTGGGATAAAATCCACATCCTCATGGATACTAGTCAGGTTTGTTTCCACTGAGCCACAAATGAGAACTCATATTTTTTATACAAAACTGCTATTTGTATATTTTGGAGATCAAGCCCTTTTCAGTCACTTCATTTGCAAAGATTTTCTCCCATTCTGTGGGTGCCTTTTTTTTTTTTTTAATGGATTCCTTTGCTGTGCAGAAGCTTTACCTTTAATTAGGTCCGCATTTATTTGTTTTTATTTTTAATTTTAATTACTGTAAGGGGTAAGTAAAAAAAGATATTGCTGCGATTTACATCTAAGAGTGTTCTGCCTGTATTTTCCTCTAGGAGTGTAACAATATCTGCCCTTATCTTTTGGTCTTTAATCCATTTTGAGTTTATTGTATGGGTTTAGAGGGTGTTCTAATTTCATTTTTTACAGGTAGCTTTCCAGTTTTTCCCAGCACCACTGATTGAAGAGACTATCTTTTTTCCATTGTATCCTTGCCTCTTTTGTTCTGAGGAATTTATTAGTTCCTATCCCCCCCCCCCCCACACACACCCACCTGTCTGTCTCACTCTGTCTTTCTCTTATCATATTTTGCCTGGGTATTACTCAATCACACAGCTTAATTACTAATGTTTTGTCAACAGCCTCATATATACAATCCACCACACACCCCTTGCTAAGCTAGACACTTATCCAACTGTGTAGGAACACATTCCCTGCAATAATGCATAAGCATCTAAACTTAAACTGGCCAGATCAGAGTTTAACTGACTTCTGCATTTTATCTCCTAATATTCCTTTTCATTTTGCCTATTCAATGCCAAATAAACTACAAGATACTAACTCTGTTACCTACCTTATAAAGAAAGACTTGGTGGTTTGGAGTATTCTCTGCTCTACTTTCTCTCTTCATTCATTTCCCCCTTCTTGCTTCTACATTGTCAACTCCCTTCACTTACATAAGTTACAGAAAATATTTCAGTGTCTGGTTAAAGGCAGGGACTCTGGCACAAAGCTGATTCAGTCACTTGGCAACATGACTTTAAGTCTCTCTGTGCACTTAACCTCTCTGCTTCATAAAATTGTACATCCATTATAAGGCTATATTAATGATTTAATCATAGACATACAAAGCAACAGTGCCTGACAAAAGTAAGTACCCAATAGCTGTCTGATCTTATTTTAGGTCAAAAATTATCTAGTTCCTCTTACAAGACCAAAAAACTCTGAAACAAAGAGTTTTGGAATTTATCTGGCAAGAAAATTAAGCCTAACCTGACCTGTGTTTATTTGATTACAAGATCTGACACCAACTAAAGTGATACATTTATATTATTTACAAATTGAACTGTACATTTGCATTTCTCTGCTGAAACAGATGTTTTGAATACTAGAATGCTCCCAAATCTCACTAGAGATGTTACATAATATACTAAATATATGTGGAAGATTCTAAAGTTGGAAATGCACATGGCTCTAGGATTTCAGAAGAGGGATCATGAAGTGTACTACAGTTTAGACCTTAGCTTCCATATCACACTCTTGTTAAAACCTACCCTGAATTCCAAAACTGATTTAGAAATATCTCTTATGCACCACAATTATGCCTTACATTTACCACATCATAGCAATTTTGAACTATTTTATTTGCCTATAAAGCACATACACTTTTATTCAAAATAGTACCTGGCATTGGGGAGGCATTCAGCAATTATTTAGTGCAGACTATTTGAATAAATGTACTGGGTAGGACATCCCTACACCAAAACATGCAATCGTATCAACATTTATTTAGTGCCATGCTGAGCTTTAAAATACGTCGAATAAATTTATTGAAGCAGCAAGGAATGAGACACAGAATCTGCCTTTGAATTAGCTGTAACATAGTGGCTAAAACAAAAATACTGACATATGATTTACCTTAAATAGATTTATACTCTGATAGCAAAACCCACAGGGTGCTATGGGTGCTTTGAGGAAGCCCCTTTGGGATTCTGGTAACATTTCCCAAGAAAAAAAAAGACATTTGAGCTGAGGGCTGGAGGAGGAAAAGCTGTTAGCTCTGCAAAGAAAGAGAATTCTGAGAATACAGAGCTAATGAGCAAAGGCATGAAAGCCTGAAACTGCCAGATGAGTGTGGGAATCAGAAGCAAGTTGATCTGTTGATTACAAATGAAAGTGGAAGAGGATATTAATGAGTCAAATGATATATCTTCTAGAGATTAATTAATAACCATTGTTTTTCATTTGTAAATGAGAACTCCAAAGAGCAAGAGAAACTGTGCTTGAGAAGAATAAACTCCTAATCTCTATTAACTGAATGACACTTCTAATGAATTTTCCCATAATCTTAAATTTTATTTAAATTTAACTTTTAAATAACCATTGTTATTTTCTAATTGCACTCTATAACTTTGCTTTCCTTACCTGAAAAGTATACTGCTCAATTTCTGCCTTTTACAAGGATGACAAAAACAGAAGCATAAAATTATTTTTGTCTGAATAGGTGACTATAAAAAATCCAGGGTAAAATAAATGTCTAAGTCATCATCAAGATGACTGAAGAGTAGAACACCATGCTTTGCAATAATTTTGTTAGAAATATTTTGAAAGAGTTATTAAAAAACCAAATTACTGACCTAAGGAGGGTTAAAATTAGGATTTACTAGGCAATCTTCAATTTGAATAGCTGAACCTAGTAACCTTTACTGCCATAAGAAAGAGTAAAACATGATCAGAGAGGATCTCTGGAGAAATCCTCTATGTTGTTGGCTTTGAAAAACCCAGTACATAGTGTTCAATTTTATCCTATTTAAAATACACCTATGTTGTGCACAACTGCTAACAAAGTGTTGTAGGTCAATTATACTTCAAAAACACACTCATAGAAAAAGAGATTTCTTTTTTTTTTTGCACCAGTCAGAATGACTATCATTAATAAGTCCTGGAGAGGGTGTGGAGAAAAGGAATCCTTCTATACTGTTGGTGGGAATGTAAATTGGTACAACTACTATGGAAAACAGTATGGAGGTACCTCAGAAAACTAAATCTAGAACTACCATATAACTCAGCAATCCCACTCTTGGGCATATATCCAGACAAAACTTTCCTTGAAAAAGACACAAGCACTCATATGTTCACTGTAGCACTATTTACAATAGCCAAGATATGGAAACACCTAAATGTCCACTGACAGATGAGTGGATTAAGAAGATGTGGTATATATACACAGTGGAATAAAATAATGTCATTTGCAGCAATATGGATGCAACTAGAGACTCTCATACTAAGTGAAGTAAGTCAGAAATCCAAATACCATATGATATCACTTATATCTGGAATCTAATATATGGCACAAATGAACCTTTCCACATAAAAGAAACTCATGGACTTGGAGAAGAGACTTGTGGTTGCCAAGGGGGATGGGGAGTGAGTGGGATGGACAGGGGTCTGGAGTTAATAGATGCAAACTGTTGCCTTTGGAGTAGATAAGCAATGAGATCCTGCTGTATAGCACGGCGGACTATATCTAGTCACTTGTGATGGGACATGATGGAGGATAATGTGAGAAAAAGAATGTATATATATATATGTATGATTGGGTCACTTTGCTGTACAGTAGAAATTGACAGAACACTGTAAACCAACTATAATGGAAAAAATCATTTAAAACTAAATAAAAAAAGAAAAAAGATTTTTGCTTATCAAGGGCAGGGGGTGGTGGGAATGGGAATTGGATAATTTTGGTCAAAAGATAAAAATTTCTAGTTATAAGACAAATAAGTACTAGGGATGTAGTGTTCAACATGATAAATATAATTAACACTGCTATATGTTATATTTGAAAGTTTTTTTATCTATATGAAATGATGAATAGCCACTATGTATGTAAATCATTATCCTACAGACCTCAAATTTGTACAGTGTCAATTATTTCACAATAAAAATGAAAAAAAATCAAACCAAAAAATAAAAATAAAAAACTGATGACATGAGCTACTGAGTTAAAGTCGAGGAAAGAAGTGCAAATACAGGGGCTGCAAATTGGACCCTATTATAGCTTCTGTCCTGAAAGTTCTATTCTGAAATTATAGGCCTCTGTTTCACTATATCAAATTGTGAATTGAAAATAATGAATTATTTTTTCTGATTTGGAAACAATTTATTTATTTTTTTGTTTATTTTATGGCTGCACCTGCTGCATATGGAAGTTCTCAGGCTAGGGGTCTAAACGGAGCTGCTGCTGAGGCTTACTTCAAAGCCATAGCAAAACTGAATCTGAGCCACATCTGTGACTTATGACACAGCTTGTGGCAATATCAGATTCTTAACCCACTGGGTGAGGCCAGAGATTGAACCCTCATCCTCACAGAGACACTGTTGGGTCCTTAACCCACTGAGCAACAATGAGAACTCTTTAATTTACTCTTATAAAGACAACAATGAATTGTGTTTTGTTTTTTCACTTCTAGACACAATGTGGGCTTTTAGGGTTTAAAGAACCACAGTAATTCAGAGGCCATGTCTGCGTGATAACAATAATAACCAGTGGACTAATGGCTGTATTAAGCAACAAGAAGACAAAACTATGGATAAAAACAAACTTTTCTAGTCTATATATACATATATATGTTTTTTACTATAAATCCATTGGATGCTTGATTACTCAATATTAAAATGAGGTTATATTTATAAAATTCTGAAAGGCAGAAGATAAATATGGTACTTATTTCATTGAATGATAGAGGAAGGGTTATTTATTTGGACATTACCTTCAAAGACAACGTGGGGTGTAAACCATAAAATCAAAAATTTCCCAAGTCATTTTTTTGTCCTTTTAAGTGTTGAGTCACTTGAATATAAGTTTCACAAGGAAATTACCTTGTACGTGTTTTATTATATAAGGAATCTCCAGGGCCTGAACAGTACCTAGAAACTGGGATATACTAAAAAATAAAATATAATGTTGAATTAATAAGTTAAGATGGAGAAGCAATGAGATCCTGCTGTATAGCACTGGGAACTATACCTAGTCACTTATGATGGAGGAGAATAATGTGAGGAAAAGAATGTATACATGTATGTGTGACTGGGTCATCTTGCTGTACAGTAGAAAATTGACAGAACATTGAAAGCCAGCTATAATGGAAAAATAAAAATCATAAAAAAAGAATGACTATACTGAGTTCCCATTGTGGTTCAGTGGGTTAAGGACCTGACACAGTCCCCATGAGGATGCAGGTTTAATCTCTGGGCTTCCTCAGTGGGTTAAAGATCCAGTATTGCCACAAGCTGCAGCCTAAATTGCAGAAGTGGCTCAGATCCTGTGTTGCTGTGGCTGTGGTATAGGCTGGCAGCTGCTGTCCTAATTCAACCCCTAGCCTGGGAACTTCCATATGCTGTGAATGTGTCAGTAAAAAGGAAAAAAAACAAAAGAATGACTATAAAATGGAACATTTATTTGTCTCTCTCTCTTTTTTTTTTTTTTTTTACCTTATCTAGGGCCGCACCCGCGGCATATGGAGGTTCCCAGGCTAGGGGTCTAACAGGAGCTGTAGCCGCCGGCCTTCGCCACAGCCACAGCAACACGGGATCCGAGCTGCGTCTGCGACCTACACCACAGCTCACGGCAACGCCGGATCCTTAACCCACTGAGCAAGGCCAGGGATCGAACCAGCAACCTCATGGTTCTTAGTCGGATTCGTTAACCACTGAGCCACGAAGGGAACTCCCAAAATGGAACATTTATTGAAGAGGAAGGATGAGAGTACTTAAACACTTTTAATAATTACCTTATTTAATCCTGGCAATAAGATAATCTTACTTTATATCTTCATTTTATATAAATGAGAAAAGTAAAGAGAGCTAGAAAAGTATCTCACCCAAACTATTTATGTATATAATACATATATATAAATAATGTGTGTATACATATGCATGTGTCTATCTATTGCCTCTTATAAGATATTTACCCATATGCCCATCATCATGTTTAAAAGACAGTGGAAATTCAATAGATCTTAGTCTCCTTTTCCTCTTATTAAGGTTCCTATATTTAACATGTGTAGATTAAATAAAGCCTTGGAATGAATTCATATTTAACTCTGTCTAATAGTATGGGGTCATAAGGTGATTTAAACAGCAAAACTTTAACTGTGTTTTCTCGCTCTCTCCTCTCCTCCCTTCTCCCTCTCCTTCTCTCTCATTTATATAATAGTTGATTTGTCTAGCTCTCTTCCCAGTGACTTAGAAAAACATTTTTGTGCCTCAAAAATTACAGCCACCCCACTTGTTCGGAACTTCATTTCCATAAAAAAACTTGGAATTTCTCAAGTATTTCACACAAATTACAATGTAATGTATTTTCCACATTATTTGAATTTGTGTCTAGGGATGTCAAAAGGCCAAGAGCTTAAAAGAAAGATACATTGAATCAGAGAGCTAAGGAGATACAAAATTTAAAGTAATATATTCATTTTGATTGTGCTAACCTTTCCCTACAGACTCTGAATAAAATTACTTTTGGAAGGGAAAGACTGTTCAGAGGCTTTAGGTTACTGAGAAAATGAGGTCAGTACATAAAGGGTAGTTAAACAAATTCATAAAAATGTAACTTGAAATTCAGGTGTACTAGGAGGAAATATTTATGAAGGCATATAGAAGATGTTCTAAAGTTTAGGGATCTTAACATTGTCCATTTCGGGATTAATCAGCAAGGCATATGGAAATACCTCAATATATCATTTTCATAACCTCATTCTTCATAAATAATTCAACTACTTCAATATGATTTGTGTTCATCTGGAAGAGACTGAAGATTTTGTTGTTGTTGTTGTTAAATACTGGGCCAAATAGTGGAATCCAATTTATCTTTACTTTTCTAATAATGAAAATGGTACAGATCTTTTAGAAAAGAGACAAATCCATTAGATAGAGTGCTGCTCAACCTTATTACAAATTATTTACTATTACACTGCTAGCCAGAAAACATAGAAATTTAAGTTTTTAATGTAAATAAATGTGAGCAAATAAATGTAAATATCCTTCCAAATTTGAGATGGTTGGTGACTTGATTTGGCTAATGGGATGTGTGTTTTTTTGACTGGAAGCTTTAAAATCCAGTGCACGTTTAATCATATGTTATTCCTCCTGCTACAGTAACCTTGAGAACAAGTCGGGGTGGAGTATTTGTCAGCCCAGGTCTCTGACTACAAGGAGCAGAGCTCCTCTGTTGACCTTTATTGCACATGCAACACACCTGATAAATGTACATGCTACCCAATTCTGTTGTTTGTTTCTTCAATATAATTTAGCCTCTTAGGACTCATACCCTATTATTTGGGAAAATATTATGTATACAAATGGCATTTATGAATATTTGAAAGTATAGAGAAAGTCATATATTAAAATTATTAATAGCTTTATCTAAAAAACAAACCCTAGACACATATGTTGCTTTGTGCTATAGTACCTAGAAATAAATGATTACTCACTGTGAATCATGATTATGTTAATAAAACTCTCATTCACAGTCAGTGAGAGAATTCAATCTGACAATAACTGTACATCTAGTACATTATAGGGGCAGAGTAGGCTACCCTATAGACAGTTTTCTTTTTTCTTTGGCTTTTAGTTGGTAAGGCTATTAACTAATTTAAGTAAGAATTTAGAATTTGACTAAAATCAGCATTAGTAATGCAAACTTGAAATACTGAGTTCCCAGATTATTGCATTAATAAAAACTCAGCCCTTACTTTCAAGGGGTTATAGTTTTTAATCAAAGTATAAAGCACCAAATTATTAGTGATCTACTTTCTCCAGTATAAAACAATCATACTAGCTGGATTTATATGTATTGATACCAACAAACACACAACATAATATAAATCATGAATTATATATATATACATATATATGCATAAAATAATTGATATGTCAATATTGATATGTGATAT
The DNA here is from genome assembly GCA_004024745.2 of Catagonus wagneri. Taxonomy (NCBI): domain Eukaryota; kingdom Metazoa; phylum Chordata; class Mammalia; order Artiodactyla; family Tayassuidae; genus Catagonus; species Catagonus wagneri. The sequence continues at coordinate 27,366,203 of PVHT021183710.1, read as the reverse complement.
AGGCCCTGTTTTCTAATATCTACATGCTCATACATGCGACGTTTAACACATATTCACTGAGTGTCTGATAAAATACCACATACTATGATCAACTAAACCTGATTGGATTTAACTTATTTCCATAGCATAAATTTTTCTGTGATGAGAGTAGCCATTTATATTCAGGAAATACCCCAAATCTGACAGATTTCTGCCACATTTCCTCAGCTCACTACTTTAATTTTGACTGTTACCACTTCATTTTTTGCCCTTATCATTTCACACCACAGTAACTTTTAACTGGCATATTGCATCCAGTTCTCCTACCTTGTATTAATTCTGCATTAAGTCACTAAACTCCTGTATCTGTACAAATAAAACAGAACAGGCATAATGATACCAGGAGTCAGCACTCATAAGACTACCTTCAAATTTCTTTCATATTTCTAGAACCAAGTAATATGAACCAAATATCCCTACTTCACTAGAGTGGTCAGTTGCTGACAAGTATATCAGCAAGTGCTTGTCTTTCCAAATATGGATTAAATTCCACCTTAAGCAATTTGTTCTCTTAGTAAACCCCCCAATAATTTTTATTCCATAAAACTCATTTGATATTTATTATTCATTGCATAGTATTATGAATTCTTTGGATTATGCCCATAGGTTATTTCCAAAACTAAAGTTTCAACTCTTGGAGCATAAGCATGCTTCATTTCTTTCCAAAATATCTGTGACACTTATCGGTTTGATTCTAAAAACTGATACACTTAATTTACCTTTTTTTTAAAGAACATTTTGAAAACTGAAAACATTTGAAAATTGTCACATTAGCAAGAGTTTATATGAATATGAGAATATGAAAACTACCCTCAAAAATTAGAATTACTAAATAAAAATGTTCTGAGATTTAAAAAAAAATCGAAGATTTTATACTCCCTATTATGCATATGTTTTTAGTAGTCTTCAAAAACCTCTTTTTGGGAAACCTAGTTAAATAAAAGAATTGTTTTTTCCTCACCAATGCCCAACCTTAAGTTCTTGACATTTACAAATCATCATCTGAGCAAGCTGACTTCCTTTTTAGTATGATGACATTATCCCCAAAATGGATGAGAATAAAAAAATATCTTTTGGAAGAGAAATGTGGTAAAAGAAGGAGCATGGGGGGTGAATGTTTACACCTGTTAGAGCAAACAAAAGACAAGTGATGAAAGACTGCCTTTGTCAGTAAACAAATGGACACTTCATGTTGACGAAAGAATGGGAGATGAACCTGTAAACTTAGATAAAAAATAAATATTGAAAAATACAAGAATTCATAAAGTTCAGGGAACATAAACAGAATTTCAAGGCAAATTTTTTCTAGTGTGTGGGGAGTGATACTTATACATTGGGCTGCATAGAACTGGGAGCAGGAAAGAGCAGGGTTAAGGATTATAAAGTCCTGGGTGTTTTATGAGCAAAAAGTCAGTCAGTCTATTCACTTCTCTAAGAATCTGGGAGGCCAGTGAAAAGAAGAAAGATAATTGTCTCAGTTCAGAAAGATTAAACCAACTATCCAGTTGCTTAAGTACTAGAGATTAAAAGGTGAATTCTACAAAAAGCCACAGATCTCCCTTCTTTCTTTCATATCATCTTTAAGAAATAATCATTTCAGATTAATATCTGTAAAATGTTTGGTACCGGGAAGATAGGCCTGATTTTGAGACTTTGAGAAAGATAAGGAAAACAAATTTAATTAAAAAAAAAAGAGAAAAAAGCTTAGGATTGTAAGACAATTCTATCATCTCCATTTCTGTTGACTTTAATCAAGGACAAGATTCACTTTGGGTGAATCTTAGTGATGACAACTAAATGCCCAGATATCCCCCTTGCCCAGTATACAGAAATAACAAATTTCATTCATCCTACAAAGAACATTCAGTCATAGGCTGTTCCACCTTGAGAGTTATTCGATTGAATCACTGCTCTTCCTGGTATTTATTTTAATTAAAAATTTTTTCACTTAAAAAAATTTATTGGAGTATAGTTGACTTACAACATTGTATTAGCTTCAGGTATACAGCAAAGTCCCTCAGTTACATATGCCTATCATTTTTTCTCATATAGGTCATTAAAAACTATTGAGTAAATTTTCCTGTGCCATACAGTAGGTTCTTGTTAATCCTCTGTTTTATACAGTAGTGTGTATATGTTATCCTCACGCTCACAATGGTTTCACCTATGGTGACCATCAGGTTGGTTTTGAAATCTGTGAGTTTGTTTTTGTTTTATAAATAAGTTATTTTGTAGTCTTTTTATTAGATTCCACCTACAAGTGATATCATATGATATTGTCTTTCTCTTTCTGACTTAACTTCATTCAGTAAGATAATCTCTTCACCCATCCATGTTGCTGCAAATGGCATTATTTCATTCTTTTTTATGGCTTAATAATATTCCACTGTGTATATGTATCATGTTTTCTTTATCCATTCCTCTGTCGATAGACATTTAGGTTGCTTCCATATCTTGCTGATTGTAAACAGTGCTGTCATCAACACTGGGGTGCATGTATCTTTTAAAATTATGGTTTTCTCTAGATAGGTGCCCAGGAGTGGGATTTCTGGGTCATACTGTAATTCTATATTTAGTTTTCTGAGGTATTTCCATACTGTTCTCCATAGTGGTTGTACCAATTTGCATTCCCACCAACAGTGAAGGAGGGTTCTCTTTTCTCCACACCTCCAGAATTTACTGTTTGTAGACTTTTTGATGATGGCCATTCTGACTGGTATGAAGTGATGTTTCATTTTAACTTTGACTTGCATTTCTCTAATAATTAGTGATGCTGAGCATCTTTAGAAGTCTTCCAAAACATATGGCCTATTTATGTTGCATTTTTGTTTTCCAGGGTTATTAAGAATTTTCCTTTAACAAAAATATCATTTATGCCAAATCGTGATGGATAGGTTTGGAGAAAAGATAAAGGTTTTCTCAATCCTCTGTCTTGATCCAGTTTTTGCAATAACCAACCTCAATTTGTAAAATAAGTTATAATCTTAGCACACAAAAGTAGTATTTGTGGTTGTTAGATATAGCAGTTTGGCCCTCTTGAACTCATTCCAATCTCCTTCTAGTGTGCTGAAACTATTTTCCAGGCTTCTTAGTGCTAGGATCTTGGATATGATTTCAGCTTCACCAATCAGATGAATTAGTATAAGATTTGAATTTGGAAATGAGCTAAGTCAATGAAAGGTGTTCGAACGATCTACTTTTTTTGTTATTGTTGTTGCTGGGAGATCAGTGATATGACCCCTCTGAATCCAAAGATTTGGAGAAGGATTCCTTATTCCTGGTTATAACTGCAAACCAGTGTGCTCTTGGAGCTAATAACTGCAGTGGCAGCTTTCTGATTCTTCAATTCCCTGATGACAGTGGTTCAGGGAGCCATTTTCAGTGGTTTGAACCATGAGTCTCTTCCTAAATTCTTTTCTGTTTAATATCTTTAAAGATATTGGAACAGGGACTGGCCCGAGGTAATCATTCACGCAATTTAGGGTATTATTATTAATTGAATTTTTGCTTTGTGGTTCCTATATACATAGCCTCCATAAAAGCAAGGACTTGTGTTTGGCCGAATATTCTACACAAACATTCTCTTGCTGAGTATGCAGGCACAAAAAGAATACATGAAAGTTGGTGAAAGAAACTATTTTTATTCACAGGTGTAAATAATATGTTGAATTTAAATTGTTGTTGTATGATGAAGCAAACAACAGAGATTTTATTCTATTTCCTTGGCAGTGAATAACTTCGGAAGAATGTTTTATCTTGCATTTTCATAAAAGGTAAACAATAAATTATATTTATCAGGATGCACTATTATAAAGGGCACTAACAGGAATTAAATATGTATGATCACATTCAATCCAAGATTACAAAGTAATTATCAAATTACTTTGATATTTGCAAGGTATTTACAAAGTAAAACACAACCTATACCATTTTCAATAATGATAAACCTGTTATATCAATTTAAAATAATTTCACTCATTAAATTCATGATAATGGTGGTAATTTAATTAGATCAAGAACAATTTTTTTACAAAGCTGCTGAAGAGTAAAATGTGGAATTCAAAATGAATCACACTTGAGAAAGAATCATTAATATTGAATCAACTTTCTTGTTTTACGTACTTCTTTCACAGTTACAGCTAGGTTAGTTATCTAAAAGAAGGTATACTGAAAGGAATCATAGAGAGTTTTAAGAACAAGAACAAATTTGTTTAAAAACCAGTAGAGAAACATTTTCATTCCTGATACCTCCTTGATGATTTTAACTGTTTATATAGGATAGAATTGACAATAGCTCGATCGTAGCTAGACAGGCATGACAAGAGCAGGGTATGGTGATGGTGTGATCTTTTAACTATAAAAACTATTTCATTATTTTCATATATTTTATTTTATATTTATATTTTATATATTTCCATTTATATATTTCTATTCTATATAGTTCTATATCATTTACTTAAATTTACTATATGTTATAGATTTTATTTATATATTATATATGCCTACATACTTTACTATTTATACACATACTTTTTAAATATATAGCATTTTTTATACATCCTCACTGCTTAAAGATCATGTAGTAGAATGCTGGTTTTCAAACTGAACACTTTGCAACTCTTACTGAGAAGACTGATTAAGGACTGCTGTTGTTGGGTGGTGTGGAATACGAACAAGCAGCAGTAGAAGAAGCAGGCTGGGCTTCATAACCTGTGCCCCTGATTTATCCAGTTCAGTTTTATTTTTAGCTTTTCTGTACATTGAGATTTGCACAAAGTTTTAACCTGAGAATAGGATTCTATAAATAAAGCCAAAACAAAACCTAACTGTTTAAAAACAGCGAATCTAGTTCAATCTCTGCATTGTTAGATGAAGGATCTCAATCCTTAAACATTCTTTGATTAATGCCAAGGTAATCTCTTTTTTTAAGAGCTACACCCATGACATATGGAAGTTCCCAGGCTAGGGGTCTAATCGGAGCTTGTAGCCACTGGCCTATTCCACTGTCACAGCAACGTAGGATCTGAGCCGTATCTGCAACCTACACCATAGCTCAGGGCAACGCCTGATCCTTAGTCCACTGAGCAAGGCCAGGGATCAAACCCACAACCTCATGGTTACTAGTTGGGTTCGTTAACCACTGAGCCACAACAGGAACTCCCCCAAAGTCATCTTTTAAGACCACTTCCTAAGGCATGTGCTGGTCCTCTTGATGCAGTGACACATTACCTTTCTTTTTTGTGAGTCTTTACTTAGTCTACTTAATTCAGCTTGATTTAATAAACATATTATGCCTCTCCAGTATTCTATGCATATCTTAAGCACTGGAGCCATGAAGGTATATATACATGATTACCTTTTCTCCAAAATCTTGGTTTACTTAGGAGACAAGCAGTAAACACAGATTTCAGAATATAGGAGTAAAAGCCACTATGAAATGTCTCATATCCAAACAGGATTGTTAAGGCTCCTTAAGGTAGCAGTGTTTGAGAAAGGGCCTTTATCCTTGATTTGTTCATTCTGGGTAGCAAAATCTTAATTCTAATAATCAGAAAACATCCATGTTTCATATGTCAATATGAAACAATATTAAAAAGTTTTCATTTTTTTGGCCATGTCCACGGTACGTGGAAGTCCTGGGCCAGTGATCAAGCCCAAGCCACGGCAGTGACAATGTCAAATCTTTAACTGCTAGTCCACCAGGGAACTCCAAAGTGTTTTCCTTTTTAACTCAGAAATTTTTGAAGCTGATAAAAAGCTGTATCGAGCATAACAAATCTATACTCACTTATGAAAACTACACTGAATTTACTATATTATACTTACACACAATGAACACTAAAGGAGAGTGGTTTTTATTATTAATTTCTAGTTTTTCTCCATTAAGTTATGGGTAATAACATTTAACCTTTTTGTAAAAGAGAAGCTGTGATCCAGTCTGTGTTTTATTGTTTTTTTTCCCCCTGGCATTCACCATGTTGTTCTATTCCACATCTTCTGATCAATTCTGAGACGTTTATATTTCACTTCAGTGCCCTTATTACTAAAGTTTAATCGCTCCCCTCAATCTTAGCAATGACTGATCTCTGTTTCCAGCCTGAATAGTAGTGACTCTGGAGTCTCCATTGAATCCATATGTTCCCAAAGTGTCAATGTTCTTCTGATGATTAGATATGGGTTGTATGTTGTCTTTTTGGCTACAAGACTTGCTATGTTCAAGTTAATATAGAGTCCTCATTTGCACTGATGGCACGTCTAGTGACCACCGTCAACAACAGTTCAGGACCTGGTTTTTTAATTATTTACTTTTCAATATCACACAGTCATGTGTGGGGTGAAGCTCAGTGTAGGTTTAAATTATCAGAATTTGCTGCAGACTTCACTGGAAACTGTGTTCTACCAGGAAATGATATCACAGCTTGACAGAATTCTTCTCTCCTTTGCGTTGTACATAATACTACCTTCAAATATCTTTGAGATTTTACCAAGCATCTATTTTATTATGAGAGAAACTTGAAGCTTCAGAGATATGGTTCATATTACTTATATGAATGCTTTTTGCTTTTCAGCAATCACCTCTACTACTTGTACTTCCATATCTGATAAGTTATAATCACTTCTATAACAACATGGTTATTTAATCTTGTCTTTGAGGAAGCCTATGATCTCTTGAATGAGAGGCTATAATAAAGACACTTGAGCTGATGCTAGTGAAATTGACTTCACAATAGGTTTTGATACCTTGAGTTTAATTTATAATCACAAAGCACTATCAGTAAACTCATGCATCTAATAAATTGAATGAAAAGTAAAACATGGAGAGGTTATCTTTAATTTAGGTGAGAAAAGCCATTTTAGTGATTTTGGATATTCAAGTCCCACGTTTCTTTTATGATTAAAGAAATCGATGCTTTTTAACCATTGGTATACAATTTGCAGTTTCCCTCTTTGATGTTTTGCTAGCATCATGTTACTTAAATGAAGCAAATATGCTCTTAGCTTTAAGCAGCTACTTAAATTCTTTTGAAGTATAATGGAAAGCAGCAGGATTCTGGAGTTAGGAAGATCTGGGATTTAAATACCAACTCTGCCATTTAGTAGCTGTGTAACCCTGGGCAAGTTATTTAACTTCTCTGAGTTTTTTATTACTCTCTATATAAAATAAATATAATGATATTGAAGTGGAAGATTTCTTCTAGGGATTAAAGGAAATACTAAATATGTGCAAAAAATATTAACAAAGATCCTACTAAAAAAGAATCATTCACTTAATGGCAGCTATCATCAATTTCATATACTGATATATTTCTCAATTTTAATAGCTTACATTGCATATGCAAATATTTTAGAATAATATTACCTAATTTGAACTAATTTTTACTTATAATATTCCAGAGGCTTTCATGCAAGACCAAGACATAAGAAAGAGCTTGGCTGCAATGAGGAAGAAGAGAATAAATGCAGAGAAATTTCTATTCTCAAGTCTTGCAACACAGAATTAGTCTATGATTGAGGATGGATCAGGGTGATAGCAAAACACTATGCCCACATCCTACACAATTCAAGCACCAAGTAACAAGCAGTATAGTATGATACTTAAAGAAGAGCAAGGAGATGTAGAAAGATCCTCTCTGTGGTGCAGATGTGCAGAAATGGCTAGTGTTTAAAGAGGTTCAGGGATACTGAAAATGTCAGGTACCCTACTCCCTACTTATATCCAAGGTAACAAAAGCCCATTACAAGAAGATTTTGAAGATTAAATATCTGTATTAGTCACGGTTCTTTAGAGATATAAAAGTAACAGGGTATATACATACATATGTTCAGAAAGATATTTATCATAAGAGATTGTCTTCAGCGATTGTATAACCTACAATTCCCATGATCTGGCATCTCTAAGCTGGAGACCTAGGAAAGCTGGTTTGGTTCCTGTCCAATCCAAATGACTGAGAACTAGAAGGCCAGTGGTATGAGGTCCAGTCTGAGTCCTAAAGCCCAAGAACCAGAAGCACTGACTGATGTCCTAAGGCAGGAGAAGATGAACGTCCCAGGTCAAGCAGAGCAAGCAGATTCACCCTTCCTCTGACTCTGTTCTAATCAGTCCCTCAGCAGATTGAATGATGCCCACCTGCTACGCTGAGGGAAATTTTCTTTACTAAGTCTACCGTTCAAACGCTAATATTTCCTGAACATACTCTCACAGACACACCCAGGAAAAATGTTTTATCAGCTATCTTAGCATCCCTTAGTTCAGGCAAGTTGACAAAGAAGATTAATCATCATAGTATTCCTGAAAATAATAACAACAAAACCAAAGTAGGGTTCTACTACAAACTAAATTAGCTCACCAACAGCTTGGCGAAAGAAGCGTAAATTTTCAAGTAAATACTATTTACCTTAGTCTTTATTATTTTATATACAATTCTTGATATTCACTTAAGAAAACTATGAGAAATTCAAAAAGATAAGACAAAAAATTAAATTATTGTCAAGAGGCAAAGCAATAAAAAAAATAACACTCAGAGATGTCCTTGCCCTCAGTTATGAGATACGGACAGTTACATAACTAAAATTAATATGTTAGAGCATCTACTGGAAAAGGCAGACAGTGTAAGTGAGGAACTTTTAGAAAAGGATGGATAATGTAAGAAAGTAAAATAAGAATACTAGAATTCTAAAAAATGCTATCAGAGATAAAGAGTACTCTGACAGACTTATTAATAGATTGGACACAAAAGAAGAGAAAAAAAGAAAAAAGAGAGAGAATCCAAGATCAGAGAAACCACACGGAGCAGTCAAGCATATGTATAATCAGAGTTGCAGAGGGAGAAGATAAAATTGTGGTATGGAAGAAATATTTGAAAAGAAAATGTGATAATGAGAGATAATGGTCAAGATGCCCATAGAATCTTAATCAGCATGTATGTAAAGAGTAACAAACAAACAAACAAAAATACCCACCTAGATACATTGATTACAACATGTGTGTGTGGGGAAGATTTACAAATTTTTAGTGTAATCAGGAAAAAAGAAAACACTACTCACAATTTTTTTTTTTCTTAAAAAAATAATCTTGGAGTTCCCATCTTGGTTCAGTGGTTAATGAATCTGATCAAGATCCATGAGGTTGTGGGTTTGATCCCTGGCCCTGCTCAGAGGGTTAAGGATCCGGTCTTGCCGTGAGCTGTGGTGTAGGTTGCAGATGCGGCTCGGATCCCGCGTTGCTGTGGCTGTGGCGAAGGCCGGTGGCTACAGCTCCAGTTAGACCGCTAGCCTGGGAACCTCCATATGCCGTGGGTGCGGCCCTAGAAAAGGCAAAAAGACAAAATAATAATAATAATAATCTTATTGATCATAAATTATACAAGCCAGAAAAGATATTTACATCTTAAAGAACTGGGGGGAACATGAAAACTCAAAGCAGAATAGTTTACTCAAAGAATATATCTTACAAAAAAATAAGATGAAAGCAGACCATGTTAAGAAATTTTTTCGGATGATGTTAGGAAACATGATATCAGATAAAAACTTGAATCTAGGCAAAGAAAAAAAGAACATGGGAAATAACATACATTAAATAGATGCAAATAGAGATTACATACTTTCTTATTTTTAACACTCAAAACTATTTGATTATCTAAAGCAAAAGTGTATAAATACAACATGAAGGAATTCTCCTGTGGTGCAGCGGAGAGGAAGTTCTGGCTTTGTCACTGCTGTAGCACAGGTTCGATCCCTTGCACATGAGGCTGGCACGGCCAAAAAATAAATAAGTATAACTGAGTTTATAACACATATAAAAGTAAAATTATGAGAACACTAGCACAGAATGGGAGAATGTAAACTCTTTGTGAATTGGTAAATTTTTATTTGAATGTAAAATGTGAACATGCATACTGTAAGCCCTATGGCAATTACTAAGAAAAAGAAACATACTAAGAAAAAGTAACATACATTCAAATTGGATTAAAGACTTGAAATCATAAATTCTCTAAAGTAAAGAATAAGCAGAAAACTTCTTGATATACATCTTGGCAATAATTTTTATAATCTGATATTAGAAGCAAAAGCAACAAAAGCAAATGAAAACAAGTGGAACTATATCAAACTAAAAAGCTTCTGTACGACAAAATGAAAAAGCAACACATTGGATGTGAGAAAATATTTGTGAAACACCTGTCTGATAAGGAGCTAATATCCCAAGTATATAAAGAACATATACGACTCAATAGCAAAAAAAAAAGGGCTGAAGTTATGAATAGATATTTTTCTCAAGAAGACATAATGACAACAGATACATGAAAAGATATTCTACATAATTAAACTTCACAGAAATTCAAATCAAAACCTCAATGAGATATCTCCTCACACTTGTTAGAATGGTTATTAAAAAAGAGCAACAAATAACAATTGTTGGTGAGAATGTGAGAAAAGAGAACCCTCTTACACTGCTTATGTGAATTCGTCCAGCCACTCTGAAAAACAGTACAGAGCTTCCTAAAAAAATTAAAAATTAAACTACTATATGATCCAACAATTCCACTTACAAAAACAAATAAAAACATTTACTCAAAAAGATGTATGTACTCCCATGTCCATGGTAGCATTATTTATAATAGCTAAAATATGAAAACAATATAAATGTTCATCGATGGGTGAATAGATAAAGAAATCTTGATATATATTACGTGTGTGTATGTATATGTGTGTGTGTGTTAACATTATTTAGCCACCAAAAAAGAATAAAATCTTGCCATTTGTGACAACATGTTTGGAACTAGATGTGCTATGTTAGGTAAATAAGTCAATGAAAGACAAATACTCTATGATCTCTTTTATGTGGAATCCAAAAACAAAACGAAACAAAAAAACCAAATAATCTCATAGATACAGGGAACATATTGGTTGTTGCCAGGGGCTGGGAATGGAATTATGGGAGAAATGGGTCAAAAAAAAAAAAATGACATGCCTCCATGCCTCCTTCTCCATGATGCATGGAGAAGCCACAATATTTTTTTCTGTTATTGCCAAAATTATTAATCTTTAATCATGAGGAAATGTACAAAAATTCCAGAGGGACATTCTACAAAATAATTTTTCCACTTTCTTAAAAAATACCAAGGGTTAAACAGACAGTTTGGCTATAAACAACATTATTGGAACAAATGTCGAAATATGAAAAATGTCTAAAATTTAGATAAGAGTATTATAAAAAGGTTAAATTCCTGATTTGGATCATTGCTCCTAATAAACACACAAAAAAGTATTTAGGGTTGAGCGATATCATGTCTACAACTTATACTTAAATGGTTCAATAATAATAATGATAAATGATAACATAATATAATGAATAAGAATATTTGTATATGGAAAAAATGAACAAAGATGTGGAAAAATTTTTACATCTTAGACTATCTCAGAATGGTGTCCTGTATTTCTGTTTGTTATTCTTTAAGTCTGAAATATTTCACACCAAAAATTTACTAAGTAAATTCCAAAAAGAGATATAAGTAGTAGTGAAAAGAAATGAAATCATAAACATACTCAACTGATAAAAAGATACATGAAAAGGATGAAAAATAAGAAAGAATAGATGGAACAAAAAAAATAAGTATCAATATGATAGATTTAAAACTAATTATATACAAGATTAAGTTGAACTAAAATGGTCTAAACACCCAAATAAAATGAAGAGCATATGGAGTTCCCTTCGTGGCTCAGTGGTTAACGAATCCAACTAAGAACCATGAGGTTGCGGGTTCGATCCCTGGCCTTGCTCAGTGGGTTAAGGATCCGGAATTGCCGTGAGCTGTGGTGTAGTTTGCAGATGTGGCTCAGATCCCGCGTTGCTGTGGCTGTGGTGAAGGCCGGCAGCTACAGCTCCTGTTAGACCCCTAGCCTGGGAACCTCCATATGCCGCGGGTGCGGCCATAGATAAGGCAAAAAGACAAAAAAAAAAAAAAAAGAAGAGCATATCAGATTAGATAAAAATACTAGATTCTATTACATATGTCCTATTAGGAAATTATTTAGTTTAAAGGTATATATAGATTAAAAGTAAAAAAGAAAGATCAAAGATAAAATAATAAAGAAATCATTTAAATTAATAACAGAAGTCCAGAAATAGGTTTGCATACATATTAGCCATTCATTTTCAACAAAGTTGACAAAGTTAATACAATGGAGAAAGAATACTCTTTTTAATAAATGGCATTGTACCAACTGAATTAGTACATGAAAAAAAGGAGGCTTTGATGTATACTTTGCAAAATACACAAAAATCAACACAAATTCGATCGGAGAATTAAACACAAAACCTGCAACTGCAAAACTGCAAAAAGTCATAAGAGAAAATCTTTCTGAGCTTGGATTAGGAAAAGAACTCTCTAAGACCAGAGTTCCCATCGTGGCTCAGTGCTTAACAAACCCAGCTAGTATCCATGAGGACAAGGGTCCCACTCCTGGTCTTGCTCACTAGGTTAAGGATCTGGTGTTGCCATGATCTGTGGTGTAGGTGGCAGACACGGCTCGGATCCTGCTTTGCTGTGGCTGTGGTGTAGGCCGTTGGCTGTAGCTCCAATTGGACTCCTGGCCTGGGAACTTCCATATGCCCCGGGTTAAGCTCTAAAAGAAAAGACCGAAAAAAAAAAAAAAAGAACTCTGTCAGACCATACAAAGTGAAAACCAATTGAAACCTGTACTTCATCAATAAAAAAAAAAAAAAAAAAGTTTTGGTCTTTAAAAGACACAGAAAATAAAAAGACAGAAATAGAGAAAAATAGAGAAAATATTTTAAAATCATACATCCATTAAAACATATAAATTCTGGAGTTCCCGTCATGGCTCAGCGGAAACAAATCTGACTAGTATCCACGAGGATGTAGGTTCGATCCCTGGCCCCGCTCAGTGGGTTAAGGATCCGGAATGGCAGTGAGCTGTGGTGTAGATCACAGACATGGCTTGGACCCCACGTTGCTGTCGCTATGGTGTAGATCAGCAGCTACAACTCCAATTTGTCCCCTAACCCGGGAGCCTCCATATGCTGTGTGTGGCCCTAAAAAGATTAAAAAGTAAAAATAAAAACATAAATTCTCACAATTCAATAAGAATAAGTCCATTAAAAATGGAAAAAAGCATTTCAAATAGAATCTTTACCATAAAAGATATGGATGGAAAAAAGCACATCCAAGAAGTTGAACGTCATTATTTATCAAGGAAATACAAATAAAGACCAAAGTGAAATTTCAGTACACACCTATTAGCGTGGCTATAAAATGGTAATGCCTAGTATTGACATGATCTAGTGTTGAGCAACTGTCATATACTGCTTTCAGGAAAGCAAAGGGTGTAGTTACCTTGGAGAACAGTTTAGTAGTTTATATATAAGATGCACCTATGTATATAATATCTATAATATAATTTAAAACAATATAATATGCAACCCAGTAATCCCCATCCCAGTCCTCCCAGTCATCTAATCAAGAGAATGAAGACATATGTCCATAAAAAGACTGTATACAAATACTTATAACAGCATCTGGAAGCGAGAAAAATATGCATCAAGCAATGAATGAATAAATAAATCTTGGTACATCCATGCAATTAAATATTTTCCCCAATTAAAGGAATATAACATTGATAACATAATAGAGCAGAATCTTAAATTTATTATGATAAATGAAAGACACAGAAACAAAATTTCATTCTTTATAATTCCATTTATGTTACCTTCTGAAAAGGCAAAGTATAGAGATAGACATCAAGACAACGATTTAAGACTAGGTGTAAGTTGAACTGACTACAAAGGAACATGGTGAAACTTTGGGGATAGTGGGACTCTTCTACATCTTCATAGTGACAGCGGTTAAACAACTGTATGTATTTGTCAAAACCTTTGTAATTATACTCCTAAACAGGGTAAATTTTACCATTTGTAACAACATAAGCAACGTTCTTTATACTCAGTTGTTAAGATTTTAACTGTGTCAAGATTTCCCCAAATGAAATTCTGTTATCCAGTGTATAACTAAGCTTTCTATTCTAGCCTCATATTTTTCACTATCTTGCAAAAAATGCCTTTTCATTTTCTTTCAGGGTGACATTGATCAGCTAAATCTATACTGTCCTTGTTTGGTTGACTAACCAACTTTAAATCCGAATAGACAATAACTACTAAACAGACTGTAACAACAAAGACTCCAAGAACTTCAAAACCATGACCCTCCTCTGTGTCCGTCAGCTGCAAGTTCCTGCAATGTGGTCACCTGAGATATAGAGAGGGTTGATGAAGTCATCTCAAAGCAACAATTTCTGTCTTGAATTCCAGTACGAAAAAAAAAAAATTAAACCTCTGAGACTATTTCCACATGTAAAATAATGTGGAAAAATGATACTATTTAGTCTTGTTTCCTGATCATGCTGTTTCCTTATTCTAAGGGTATATAGATTCATGGTAATTGCACTGTGCTTAAAATTTAAATGATGTTGGTTATGAGCCCAGAGGAAAGATCAGAATACATGCACATCAAAAGCCTTATGAGTAATTTAGGGTAATAGTTCTCAAACTTTGGGGGAGAAAAAAGGAATCCTCATTGGTAGTCAAATATTTACTGAATCAATGAGAATGGCATGGAATTTCTTCCCAGAAAAAAAAAAAGACGCATGTATATTACTTGTGTAAATTAGAGTTCAAAACCTATGAATCCCATCCTTCATTTCATTAAAATATCACCAAACCCTAAGAGAAGAATCACCATTATGTTAGCTTATAAATACTTTCTAAGTTCTTGGAAATATTTTAAGATTCCTAGGAATGTGATAAATTTAGCAAAGCTGCAAAGTTAATCACTTGTATACTCAGTAAGCAAATATGTATTGACTGCATTTTGCAATTGTACAGGGTATCGGTGATTTCTAGGTATGTCTTTATACTCTTTATTTAAGTATCTCTGAGTAGCTTCTTAAAAATACAAATTTCAGGATTTTACCTACTGAGGCTGAGAATTGAATCCGACTGTATAGGGTGGTGAAAATTCTATTTTTAAAGACTCCATTAGTTCTTTTGTTCAATAGACAGTTTTGGAAATATGATTCAAAAACTAATAAGTCTTGGGCTGCTTTTTAATGTTTATAAAGGCATTAAATTATCTAACATGTTTTTTAAATTAAACTTCTCAGTGGAAAAAATTACTGATGATAATCTTTTCCTAAAGACCATGACAGTTAATTCCATGCCTTCATAATGATTTCAAACATTTGTTCTGAGAGAATAATTTATAGATGTCTTTAGCAATAATGAAGGAACCAATACCAAATGAACTACTGATTTCAAAGAAAAATACTATAATAATAAAATAAACTCAAGTTTTCAGAGAATAACAGACAGATATTCATAATTTTTCTGATGGGAAAAATATGAATGAAATTAATCTTATAAAGACAGAATCAGCACTGTTATGCAAATATTTAATTGGGGGAAATATTTATAATATGCATATGTATTGTGTAAATTTGTAGACACTTTCTCCTTTCCACTCCATTTGCAAAATATTTTAAAATAAATGTGACATTTTTGGTTTTATATTCCTCACTTCTGTGCCTTATAATTTGTTTCAGAATTAATTGTCCATACTCCTGTTCTTTGTCGCTAACCTGGATATCCAGACATATTCCTCTCTTTTACCCATAAGATATGACACTATTTCCTTGATTAACTCTTAAGACTCATTTTGACCAAAAGAAAATGCAATTTATTACAACTCAGAAGGGCTTAACCTGCACCAAATTTTTGCACCATCTCAATCTCTGATGTGAAATCTCTAGCCATATTAACCCCAATATCTCATCTGCGCACCTAAATTTGTGACGTCTTCGATTTTTTATGTTCCCATGACTGAAATGTTGTTTTTATTTCTATAGCTAGTTATCTAGATAGACAGACTGAAAAATAAGTCATAAATTCACTCTTTCATTCAACAATCACAGTGTACCTACTATAGCTAGGTATTATTAGGCACACAAAGGCAAAACAGAGATTCTCTGCCTCCTTAGGGAGTTTGCCATATGGTGTTATGACAAATACCATAGTATAAAATACCAACTGCTAAAAGTGAAATGCATACACAGTGTAGAAATACAGAAAAATAGTTGATATCTCTTGGTGATTGTGTATATGTAGGATCCATCCATAAATATTCAACGCAAAAACATTTTACATTGTGAATCAACACATTAGGCCATATTTATTCTCAAATATTTAGACACAAATATCCTTGGAGGCTTTGTAATTTGGACTTCTCTCAGATCATTCTTTACTTTTCCTCAAAATGAGTCAGACTTCTGTAGAATTTTGTGAATTTGCGGTTGGAGAAGAAAGCTGGCTGTAAAGGGATGGAGAGCTTCTTACAACCTCCAGTCTTGACAACTCACGTGACTTGCAGAAGAAAATGGCATCTTGGAAGGATCCAATTTAATCCACCTGCCACCAGGTGGCTAGTTGATGCCCTTGGGGGAATGGTACCAGAATGGGAACTAAGTAGTAGCATCTGATATTGATGGGTTGGAAATCTGCCAAGTCAGACCATACTTAGTTAATTTATATTATTGAATCTATGCATAATACTTACCACCTTGTGTAAGAGTACAGTTTATAAGGATATGGGTGGCTGGAGAAAGAGGATAACCAATAGTCACATAACATCATCTTGGTCACAGGAATATAGAAGCCTTATTCTGCTGAGGTTATCTTTGGTGAGAATTCACAGAGAGGACAAAAAAAAATATATCTTGGTATTATGTATTCCTTCTGAGTGGTCTATCCAAATATTTCTCCCCCATTTTTTCCCCTCTTTCTTCACCAGTTTTCCTAACGCATCCCTTCTAAGCCTCTGACCTTTAGCCACAACCTATGAATCAATGTAGATCCTACCTCTAATAATCTCTCACTTAAAAAAAAATCAACAAAACTATTCAAAGTTCTGCCTCTTGGGAGGAGTTCTTGACTTTATTTAGGGAGGTCCTGTAGTAAAATTGTTAAGTTAACTGCTTTTACGTGGTTCTAGCCAATCCTATAAAACCATTTGTAAATAAGGTCTGTTTTTATTTTTTCATCTTTAATTAACTACTCATAGGAAATTCCTAATGAGACTCTAGGTGAAAATTGAGAAAGAGGAGCAAATAAGCTGGAGGAAAGGCCATAGGCATCAGAGCCATTTGTGCATTGCCCATGCCTTCAGGCCTCACTCAAGCCTGATCTATATGTTGCTTTCACCTGTTATGGGCTTTTGTCCATGCCAGTAATACCAATTCATGAAGGTAATTCAGGTTGTATGATAACTTGTGGCTCATGTGAAGTGTTCAGTCTCTACTAAAGACCTCGAACAAGCCAGGATCTATTTCTTAAAAGAAGAGTAACGATCTAAAGAAGATGGCATAGCTTTGCTTTAAAATCTTAAAAGTCTACTTTGTGATCCATCAGTAGGAATCTGTTCATAAATGCCATGCATTATCTCCATCAACTACAATCATTTCAAACATAATTGGATTAACATCTTCTTTTAGCCTAAGTGGTAGACTACCTGGTGCAGTAGTTAAACCTACTGCATAGTTTTCTAATTTTCTGAGTCTTTTTAAAACATTTTTTTTGGCTGCCCCTGTGGCATATGGAATTTCCCAGGCCAGAGATCAAATCCAAGCTGCAGCTGCCACCCATGTAACAGCTGTGGAAACCCCAGATTCTTAATCCAAGGAGCCAGTACGGATAGTGAATCCTCACCAAAACAGAGACAAAGCCAGTCCTTAACCTGCTGGGAATTCCCTGTCTTAATAAAAATAATAAAACTCTGTTCTAGACCACAGTGACATTTTAGGTCTCTAGGAATTGCTATCAGTTAGAACCAGGGCCTTCTAGTCTCAAAGAATCTGGGTCTTTAACTTCTACAGTCACTCTGATAAATGGTGGTAGGATTTCTTAGAGTATGACTAGTGCATAAATTTACAGAATAAATTTTTGTCTGTGTAGGTGCAACCTTCCTTAAGCAAGC
Organism: Catagonus wagneri; assembly: GCA_004024745.2. Lineage (NCBI taxonomy): Eukaryota > Metazoa > Chordata > Mammalia > Artiodactyla > Tayassuidae > Catagonus > Catagonus wagneri. The sequence goes on along the minus strand of PVHT021183710.1, from coordinate 27,348,123 downwards.
CCATTTCTCCTTCATTAAGAGACTCTAGACTTGAAACCGGAAACTGGTTTAGGGGCTTTGACTCTTTTGTGATAATTCAAATCACATCTTTGTTTACTAGACCTAGTGCTTTTCTGACTATACAAATCAACAGAATTCTATAAGCTGATCGTCTTCTTCAGTTCCAAGAACACCATTATCATTTAGCTAACACCAATGATCTCTACAGATCAAACTATACTAATTACTGTGTTGCCTCTGGTGTACATTTCTGTACTCATTCCCACCTTAAATCTGGTAATTAAATGATGCCACTTGGCCCCTTGCATTCTGGGATTTTATTATGTCCAATGAAAACATAAGGAACCTTTAATATCCCATGATCCACATTGAATTTGAGAATTATGGCAGTATTATGACAGAATGTCCCACTATCACTTCTGGCCTACAGACAATAGCCGCCCAAGAGCTCTTAAAGTGACTGGAACTTCCTTGATGAATACATTAAAGTTAAGAGAATATGCTTAGACAAATTTAGGGGCATAGATTGGAGTTAGCAGGACAAATCCCTGCTAAACATCAGTTTCCTCTGAAACCTTTGGATACCTACTTTTCAGTATCATGAATGCTTTAACTTATTAAAACTTGTCACTTTTGGACAAAGGATTAGTCAACCATTAACTGCTAGAAACACTCTTTTCACCCTTTCTTTCTTTCTTTCTTTCTTTTTTTCTTTTTAGGGCCACATCCACAGCATGTGGAGATTCCCAGGACAGAGGTCAACTTAGAGCTGTAGCTGCCAGCCTACACCACAGCCACAGCCACGCAGGATCTGAGCCACATTGCGAACTACACCACAGCTTATGGCAACACCGGATCCTTAACCCACTGACCAAGGCCAGGGATTGAACCTAGATCCTCATGGATGCTAGTCAGATTTCTTAACTGCTGAGCCATGACAGGAACTCCATAGAAATACTCTTGATTAAACATATTGAATCTAGAATCTTTGATGAGTGAATGTATCCATTTTAATATATTTTGGCAATCCAGCATTATAATTCTTCTACTCTGATGCAATAGACTTTGAATTTATTCTCATAAGGGTTCCCTGGATTTCTGTCAGCAACAACAATTCTTTTGGTGTGTGTGGTGCCTCCTCATGGAGTTAAAAGGTGGCTTAAGGACTATTAATGGCTTTCTGGTAATTACAGGTAGTTACTACAAACTTTATTGAACCAAGAACTACTGTAAGACAAAGGAGGGAGGAAATATGCAAGTAAAAGTAGGATCCCCCCCTCTCTCTGGAACTTAATGGCCATAGGAAGCTAAATTTTTCTTTACCTGCTAGTCAAAATCACATAAATAGACATGTTGTGGGCTATTAACTAGATGAGTAGGGAGTTAGGCACTGGATAGGACCCATTCAAAGATGCCCTCTGGGCTACTATTTCAATGCCGGTCCTGCTAGCAAGACATTTCTAAAATAAAATATATTAGGCTATCTATGAGGTGAATGAGTAATTGATATAATAAAGCTCTATCAAGACCTTTAAGGTTTTTATTAAATGTCAGGCTTTGCTATATCTCCGAGTGCTGGATCTCTTCCTATAAGTGTCTCATATCCTGAACAGGACTATATTCCTTTGAATCATGGCTGGCTGAGGGTTATTCTTCAAAAACTCCTTCCCACCTTTGACATTTTTATGGGATGGCCCTTTAAAGTAAAATATGGAAGGTTTTCATGACAATGATGCTCTGGTATGTAGTCACTAAAATAACAGTGTTGTTAACCTGAGGGGGGAGAAGGTGGCCTGGGCAGAAATATAAATCATCCTCTTTAAAGCAGAGATCATGACTCATCTGTCACTCTAAAGAAAATATCATATAGCAGTTCAAACATGGGTTCTGAACCCTGACTCCCTAGATTCAAATCCCAGCTCTGCCACTTACTTGCTGTGTGACCTAGGAAAGTTACTAAATCTACTAGATCAGTTTCCTCATCTGTCAGATAAAGGAATTATAATAGAAACTGCCTCACAGAATTGTTTTAGGCCTTTAATAAGTAAAGATATACAAATTAATTAAGATATTCAATGTTTAGAAAATATGAAGACTATAAAATGGTTAGTTCTTGATATTTTGTATTTGTCATATATTCTTTAATGACTCTCATTTTGTACTGATGATCAATGAGTAATAAAAATATTATCAAAAGCTAACATTTCTACATTGTTTAATAGCTTAGAAAGAGCTATGTTAAGGTTATAATAGTTGCTCTTCTTACCCATTTTGGTGGGAGTTTTCATATCTATTTTGTAACTGAGTAATCTGAGGTTCAGAGAGATATAGTTTGCCAAGTTCACAAAAATAGTGTAGAAAAAATTTAAATTTGTGTTAGCTGACTCTAAATTCCTTCCTTTTCCAAATACAACCTAATTATATGATTCACTGTGTTTACAAGAGTTTTCCTACCTGACTCCAAATCTTTGTCATATATTGAGAGCTATCATGTGCTGGGCATTTTTGTATTATCTAATACTATTATATTAATAGTATATTAATGTTATTATTAATATTAATATATTGTCAACTCTACACATTTCATATTAAAATGCTACACTTTTTTAGAGAGAATAAATATAAGTTTACATAAATGAAGTATGATATTCAAAGTTATATAAATGGTAAATGTATAAATGTTGTAGTTCATTCCTTCATTTATTTACTCATTCAACAAATGGCTATGATGGACAGTATCCCAGACATTGGGGACAGTGTAGAGAAGAAAATAAAAAGACAAACTCTTTTGTCATCAAGAAGTGACAGTCTAGATAAGAGACACAAACAAATGTTTGCAAAAATATATACTTGAGAATTAAAAAATACATAATTCATATTATAAAAAGCGTAATAGAATTCAAGCTCCATGAGAGCACAAAACTCATCTGTTTATTATGACATTTTTAGCATATAGAAGAGTACTTAAAACCCTAGTGCTCAGTGACTATTTCTTGAATTAAATCAGTGAATTATACAGTACTGCAAGTGTCAGGAAGGAAAAGTACTGAATGCTATTAGACAGCATAATAGAAGATTTAGTTTAAATTTGGGAGCTGGAACTTCTTTGAGAATGTGTCACTTGTGCTGAGACTGAAAAGAGGACAAAGAGGTAACCAGATGTAAGATGAAGGGTGAGGTGGAGCCATTCAGGGTATAGGGAATTCATCTGCAAACTCTAACATACTGATGAGTTGTGGAAATGGAAACAACAACAACAAAAACCAAAATAAGGTCATTCTGGCTGGAAAACATTGAGGGAAGGAAAGAGCTGTAAAGATGAAGCTGAGGAGAGAGGTAGGGGGCAGAAGCTGGAGGATCTCAAAGGCCAGGATGATAACTTTGCGTTTTGTCCTAAGCACATCAGGAAATCACTGAATGTAAGCAGAGCATATCATATTTCCACTTTTAAAAAATAGCATTCTGGTAGCTATACAAAGAATAAATTATGAGTAGGCAAGTTTGAAAATGAAAGGTGCTATAGTCCAATTAAGAAATGATGGCTGTTTGGATTAATTGGCAGTAGAGCCAGAAAGAAGCTGGATAACGATAATAACAATAGTACCAATAGGTAAGATTGAGCAGTTACTAAAAGTCTTATATAAATTGATGAATTTAATTTTCACATCAATCATATGGGAATCAAGGCACTGAAAAATAAGTAAACTTATTATTACACAGCTGGTAGTAGAGGATCTTGAGTTTGAACCCAGGCTGTCTTATTCGTGAGTCCATGGCACTGCAATCTATTTATATGGAATAGACTGGAGATAAAATTTTCAAATATTGAATAGCTCATGATAGATGTAACTAGAAAAAAAAGTGACATTTCTGGTTTGACTAGCTGGCTGGTATTGATCTGATATATGTATTTGAAGACCAGTAGAAATTTCTAGACTTGCAATTTGAGGGGATATGTTTGCTTTAAAAATTGTATATATAGCTTGTGAAATAGATGAGTTTACCCAATGTGAAAATGTGATGCAAAAAGGAAAGAAGTTGATCTCATATTTGAGGAACTCCAAAATGTTGAGATCAGGTGGAACAAGCATGTAAAGAAGCCTAAAACGAGTTAGCAAAGGTCCATGAGAAAAAACAGGGAAGAATAATATTGTAACATCAAGGAGTGTTTTGAGAAAGAGTGAATGGTCAACTGGATTCGATACAGATGAAAAATCATACAAGGTGAGTATGGAGAACTTCTACTGGATTTAGCAACCTAGAACCATCAATATCATATTACAGAAGCCAGATCACAAAGTTCATTGAGTGAACAGGTGATGACAAAACGGAGCAGAATGGCTATTAGTTGGAGGAGTAAGGAACAGGTATAAAAGACAGAGTGGATAATGAGGTTAGTGTAATATATGCATAAATTTTAATGTTATACATGAGCATATTTGTATGTTGGAGAGGAAGTCAGAAAACATGGAATATACAAGAAAGAATGGAGATAACCAGTGCCAAAAGGTCAGATTCAGAAATTACAATACAGAGATAAGCTGTATAAGAGTTAGAAGCTATAGATCCATTACTCCCTGCCACCAGCGACTGGATTCTGAACTTCCTCTCTTGGCTGTACTCTAGAGGCCAGGTACAGGATTTAGGAGATTTAACAGATTGGGAAAGAAAGAGTATGTGCCTTCAGTCCTGTGAAATCCATTTGTGCTAGCCCTCTCCTCTGTTTGATTTAAATACTAATCTTACTGCATAAACAAAAGTGCCTAGCTTTGTTCATTTTTTTTATCATGGCAACCTGTAAATAGGAAAAATAATTAATTCCAGTGGTCTGATGGGAAGGAATAAGTCAAGCAACAGGGCCTGGATTTTGTCTATTTAGAGGTGGGCACTTGAAACCTATGCTGTTGAAAGAGATCTCTTAATGGCTCTAGAAATATGTAAAAAGATTAATGTCATCTGTGTGTCTCTTCATTCAGTTCTACATTGAATACTTACTCATTCTACAGGTATTTATCAAGTACCTATTACTTGCTAGCCATTGCTTGGACAAAAGGGGTGAAGAAAGAAACAAAATCATTTCTTTCATGGAGCAACATTCTAGGGAATGGAAGGTACTAATAAAATGTACACATAATATTAAATATAGATAAACTATCATAATATTAAATATGTATATACTATAATACCTGGTCAGATAAGCACTATAAATCTTTGATACATAAAATTTTAAAACAGAGAATTGATAATTTTTTAGAAATACAGGTAGTTTTAAAAAATTTGTTATGTTCTATGATACAAATATGAAATGGATGCTTTAAGTGGAGAAAATATTGTATGCACCTATAAAGTAAAATCATTAAGAATAATGCCTGATGACACACAGTGAACATTCAATAAATATTAACCGTTATTATAGGACAGAACTGTACCTCAGACTAGCATGCAGTGAACAATCAATAAAAACTTCTTGAGGGAAAAACAATGATACCTCAACTTAATCAGGAACAATGAATAGAGACTAGGCTGATAAGAAGAGGGAAGGGTCTCCTAACCTAAAGGAATAGCATGTGACAAGAAAAAAACAATAAAACAAACAAAAGTATGATATCGAGTGATAAGTTTAGGAACCTAAAATTGTGGTTTTGACTGAAGTATAGTTTATGGCCATCAGAAGAAAAGTGTATCAGGAAAACTAGAAGATGACTCAAAATGGCTTCTTGCTTTGGAGAAGCAAGGTTTCAGGATAATATTGAGGATGGGGTGAGAACAGTGGTATCTCCTAACCTTCTCTACTCTCTCTATTAGACTGCACATCTAGACATTACTATTCTGTGCCAGGTTCCACAACTAAGGGCTGTAGTGAATCAATCAGATTTGAAACCCACTCTTAACAAGCAAACAACAATGAAAAACAATGTTTCTGCATTATCTCTATTATCCGTGCAGTCTTTAAAGCAATCCCCATGTACTAATCCATTTGACCCTTAAAACAACTCAATAAACTACAAAAAAATTCTTATCACCTTTCTATAGATGAAGAATCCAAGCCAAAATGCGATGTTTTGTTTACCATTATATTCTTAATGCCAGGTACAATGTCTGACATCATAATTTCTTTTTTTTTAACTTAATGGATTTTATTTCAATTATAGGTGTACATAGATCATCACAAGTCAATTTGACAGATTTGTGACATCATAATTTCTTAATAAAATAGTAATAAATATTTATTAATAAAATATTAATAAATATTTTGAATGAATATAATCATATGGAAATATGGTTCTGCTACGGCCAGGGTTGCCCTTTCATAATCAGGTCATTGTCTCACTGGTCATTTTGTGGGACAATTAGAATGGTTTTCAAATGTTTTGATGCATGAGAACCTCCAGAGGTTCTTGCTAAAAATTCTACTTAATTTGGTATGGAAGAAGACTATGTCTGCATTTATAACAGATACCCCAAGCATTTTATTCTAAGGTGATACATGTATACGTTTTGAAAAAAAATGCTATGAAATATGAGTTGATAGTTATTACAACTAGATATAAGAGTATTGGATAATGGTTGTGGTTCAGCCTGTCAAAGGAAGGAGAAGGGCTATGATGACTTAAACGACAATGTTAGGAAACCATCAGCTGCTATGGAATCAGGCTACTTTTCCTCTTCATCCATGATTCAGGGCTTCTTATCTTCGGCACTGGTGACAGTTTGAACTAGATAAGTGTTTGTTGTAGATGGCTTTCTTTTGCATTTTAAAATGTGTAGCAGCAACTCTGGTATCTACTCACTAGATGCTAGTAGCTCACTCCACCACCCAAGTTGTGACATCCAAAAATATCTCCAGACATTGATAAATGTCTCATGAGGTGAGACTTACTGGAATTAAAAAACTACTGCCATCATGGAAGACAGAAATCTTCTCCAGACTCTTCCCTATAGCAACTTCTGGCCTTCAAATCTAGATTTGTATAAGACATCTAAACTGTTTCTCTATAAGTGTTCCTCAGTGAGACACTATGGTTTGTTTGACGAACACAGTGTACCTTCTTGACTTGTTTCAGAACTCACACTATGTGTCTTTCTCCCCTGCCCCACACCACGCACACACACACACATGCACACATCTTGTTTAATAAATCAAATGAGACAGACTGTCAGGATCAAGACATGGTTGATATACAAAATCATCACTCCTTCTCCAGGTTCTGGAGGGCACAAATCCCTTTAACACAGTTTACAGGGAATAATAATTATCTATGACAGCAGAATAGGCTTAGTTTCCCCGAAGACATATATTATAAAAAGGAAAAGAAAAATAAAAGGAAGTGACATAGAAATGAAAAGTCCGATAAAATTGCTTGAAAGAAAGGATTTAAATAAGTTTGAAATATTTCAGGCCCAAATTGACAAAAATGTATACTTCAGAAAAGACAGAAAATTTCCCAATCTGGAAATTACTCCAGTCCTTTATCTTTTCCAACAATAATCACACAGTGTAACTACTTAAAGATATATACTTCACCTTTCCTCTCCATTAATTTCCCCTAACAGTTCTCAGCATCTTTCAGTTATGCGAATAAGAGCAAACCTTTTTAAGAATTTTTGATGGGAGAACTATCAACTACTGCTGTATAAACTATGCAGGATCATAGGATCGTATTACCATTGATTATATGCAGAAAACTTTCCTAATCTTAGCAAAGTGCAAAGAGTATCTAGACATGTATTTGTCATTCTCTGCATTCATTCCTAGTGAATTCATTCCTACTTCACTGGCTAATCAGAGTAGTGGATTAGTGTGTGCACCCAATAAAACAGTTAAATGGCTATCCAAAGCACATTTATAATTGATCCCAAAAAGTACCCAGTTTCTTACTGACATTAACTTTTCACTAAATTTATTTATCTCAAAATCTATTATAATGAAACTTTGTTATAAAATTATTTGGTAGGAGCTACATTTACTAGTGTGCTTTGTGGAAGAGGATAATGATTCCTAATTAACAGGTAGTAGCAGAAAAACAAGGAAGCCAATACCTATTTTCAGAGAAGATTAAAAAGATGGAGAATCAAAAAGAGAGAAGAAAAGCCCCGCACTGCACCATCTGTTATTCTGGGCAAGAAAATATCTGTAACTTTTTCCTCATCTAGTTTCTCCAAGTGATTTTGGAAGGTAGGGTAGCAATGGCTACCTTAAGTTCATGCACAAACACCATTACTTCTACCTTCAACTACTTGCTGGGAGAAAAATAGTCTACTGTAATTCAGTAACAAATTTCAGTTCACCCTAGAATCTGGTGAATTCCAGGTAGTTGTAAGATGATTAATGATACAGCCAATGACCCCATCCCAGGGCTTTGGATTTAGGAAGGCATAAAGGCAGAAGATGACTGGGCAGAGCCAGTCTGCTTCCACCACCACCACTGTCTTCAGCAGTACAGTTGTTCAAGCTGCCAGAGGCTTTCTGGTTGCCATGGCAACTGTTGGGCTCTGATGCAAACTCAAAGCAGAGCCTCTGAAGTTAGGTACCAAACACTGGATAGAGATCAACAAACGCAAAGGCAAGAACAAGGATTACCCGTGTAATAGATCTGTAACTCCTATGGCTAAAACAACCTTTTTAAAATCAGATTTTTGTAAAATGAGATAATTCTTGCCTGGCATTGTTCATTAGTATCATCTTCTGGTGTGCAAGAGAGGAGGAGACTGCAAATCCTCTCACTTACAAC
>PVHT021183710.1:27179008-27338391 GCA_004024745.2 Catagonus wagneri | reverse complement strand
GAGAGAGAGAGGGAGGGAGAGAGAGAGAGAGAGGGAGAAGGAGAGGGAACTAACCCCAAGCCTTCAGTTTAACAGGAACAATAATTGATCTGCTTCGGCTGTAATATCTTTCAATAAAACTTTGAAATCATTCTGGTAGAAAAATAAAATCCTCAGGTATCACACCTGGATACAGGAATAATGGGTGAACACAGTTAAAATATATTGATTAGGACAGATACTATGAAGGTCTAGGATGTACTCATACCATGTTATTGTGTTTTATATAAATGTCCATTTAAAATTATATTATAGAACTCAAGAGTAAAATGCAATCCTCTAGAGAAGGAAACATGCCTTTATAACTACTTGCATCATTGCTAAAATTATTTTTAGCATATAGCTAGAGTGAATTTTTTGCCATTACTAGCAGTTAGAACAACTGTGTTTTTCCTCCAAAAATAGAAAATAGATGAAAGTATGCTAAGTAATATAAGACTTGTCAGAATATGTTCGACACTCAGTGATTTTTATATATTACAGTTTCAATTTATTTACTCTTTTCCCTTAGAAACTTAAATGTTCTGCATGGGCACAAACATACTGCTTGATTATTTCTTATATTTAAGTTATGTCACAATGGTTTGTTGCTTTGAATATATTACAAAATGTGGAAGATACTTTGGTGGATCACACACTGGGGCTCTCATACATCTTCATAAAATCACAAATGAGTCTGTGTTCTCATCAGGAAAAAGAGACTTACCCAGTGGTTTTCTGAAATAACAACCTGTATGCTCCTTTCTCACTCTAAGTACAAATTTCTTTTGCAACCTATTAGACAAGCTGCTTACAAAAGGGCATACTGTCTAACTAAAGAGGTGTATGGTTTTAAATAACATAGTTTTTACTTGAGGGTATTTACATTATTAGCATCATAACTGGTTCTAGAATTCTCTTTAAGCTGCTCAGAATTAAAGAGTTGTGTGGTGTAGTGGACACAGATGGGCTCTGGCAGTCTGGAGACATGAGTCTATATGTCAGGAGTCCTTAACTTCTCTGAAGACATTTCCTTCATCTAGGAAATGAAAATGAAGGCAGCAGAAGATCATTTATGATTTCTGCAAGTTTTCATATTCAGTATGTCTAAGATTTGAACTGAAACGAAATAACTCAATGGTTTCATCACTAGCTTTTCACAGTAGTTTTCAGGAGAGAAATTCTAATTGGGAATGCTGTGTACTTTTTTTTTTCCTCATCATATAAAAAGTGAGATGGGAGAGCCTCATGAGTGAGAGAGAAATGTGTTGATGTTAAATAAATCATTTTATGATAGTACTATATAGAGAACCTGGATTATTCTGGCCAGTTAATAAATACATACTAAAAAATTAAGCTATACCTTGCTGCTGTAATTGGCTCTTAGGAACTCAATTATAAGAGCGTATGCCTGCACTTTTCAAAGTAGCTACACTCGTGGTGAACTTTTCATCCTTTTAATATTTGGTTGAAGATAATCAATAACATGTATAAACAATTCACATCCCTATTTTCTTCCTCCTTTCTCATTCTTTTGAGGGACCTTTCTAAAACTAACCATAGATGCTTCTGTTCTTTAGAATTTCATGTCTTATGCTTGTTTCTAAATTAAACAAAGTCACCAATTTTGGGGTTTACCCAGTTGTAAATTATTATTTTTTGTATATAATCAGAGATAATAGCTTGTTTCCTCATTAGTTTTCATAAAGAGCGTAAAGGAGAGACACTTTATTGATTTTTATATTGCTGAACTATGAAAACCAATCTTGTTGTAACTAAAAGCTGTAGTCATGGTTCCTATGTTTCATTTTCTGTGGAGTTTTACGGCATCTTGGCAAGTTGGTTCAAAATCTCTTAAGCTTGATTTGACTTACTTGTAATGCTGAAAAAAATATAACTATGATCAGACTTTTAAAAAGAGTTGAAAAATTGCTTTGAGATTTTAGCTGTTCGGAAATGTAATTTACGATAAGCTTTTGACTAAGAAGTTGTATTTTGAGAGAGAGCTCAAGGAAAATACCTCATTTTTATTTTTCAAAATAATTCCATGAATCAACAATCACACAATTTAACAATCAGCTGCCAAGATGACAATATTCAAATATAACTGCTTTATAAAATATATTACTTTCAAATAATTTCAGTTATATATTTTTATGGAGATGGTAGTGCATGATTTTTTTCTTTAGGCATTTAGATTTTTGGATTCATTTTCTAATAAAATATAGATGCAAACTTGAGGACAAAATGACTAATGATGCTCTATGATTAAATATTCAAAGAAGTGAGATAAAATGGTTTTGACTAAAATGCAAAAGCTATAATTGATAAATCCTCTGTGTATACTCTCTTAGATACATTTTCCTTCCCTTTTATCCCATTATATACTATAAGACACACTTTAGGCTAAGCAACAGAAAGAAATATTATCTTTTTCACTTAAAAAATGAAATAGACAAATCTAATATTTTATACTTATATAAAGGCAATTGAAATTTATCTAAGAATATAATGAAGTTGGGGTCCAAAAGAGGAGGAGACAAAGCAAGGTGGGAAGCTAAAAAAAAAAGCAAAAACAAAACCAGCTCTTGAGTTATTATCAAAATATAATGAATGACTGCTATGGGGGAAGGAGAAAGAATGGGCATAAACTGAATATACAGGCCTCCGGAGAATGATTCACACACAGGCATGCTACCAGTTGAGAATCCTGGACTAGACCATTAGATGTAAATTCTGGTTTCAGCTCCACCATTTCTCACTAGAGCAATTTCAGGCAAATCTTTGAGACAGGGCGTCCTCATTGTGAAGAGTATAAATGATGTCTGTCTTTCCATCTTGTTTCAAAATCAAGAGAGAAAATTTGTGCAAAGTAAAATTTTAACTGAAAAGACATAACAAAGATATCCTTGGAATCACATTAATTCTAGGATTATTTATTTTAATTAAAGTTGTTTAAGTTCAGCACACTCCTTGAATCCTTGGTACATTATTAAATATTTTCTGGATTTGGGAGAGATCATTCACTCTTTCATCCTGCAAATGTTTATTGAATGCTTGCTATGTGCTGTATGTACACAGTTAACTTGCTGGGTTTACAGTGGTGAATAAACTAGATTGTGGTGAATAAACTATCCATGTGGATAGTACTCGTGTCTAGTACTCTACATTAGTCCTTCCGTTATACTCACTTCTAAGACTGAGACTTATGGTATTAACCAAAGGGAAACATCTTGTCAAAATAAGGAAACATACCTTCAGAGCCCCAAAGATAAACAGAAAGGTCTTTTTTTAAGGGTAGAGGGTATTGTTAGAAAGATCACAATCAAGGAAAGAGAATTAGAATACCATGTGATTACTCCTCGGCAGAACCAGAAAACCATGGGGGAAATTTTTCTAAAATTCTAGACACATGTTCAACCTAGAAGGCCATACTTAGTCAAACTACCAATCAATCATGAAGGGGAAATAAAGCCTAGAAACGGTCATTCTCCCATTTTACAGATGGAAAAACTACAACACAGCAATTATTAAAAACTTACTAAAGATCTTCTTGCTAATGATGCTGAATCCAAGACTCAAATCCACATGCTTTCTGCCCAGAGCCCCCATTTTTAATCACCTTTCCTCTAAGATTAAAATTGGCATATAAATCAAAGCAATTAAGGAAGAAGGGGGATAAAGTACGTAAGGGAGGGAGGGAAAGATGGGATAGGAAGGGAGAGATAGTGCAATTGACAGAAGCACAGTAGGTATAGAGTCCACTGTGTAGCTATCACATAATTGGAATACTATGTGCAGTGCTGAATTACTTATTTTAGGGAAAACTTCAACAAACTAGAATACTTGATCTAGACAAAACACCACAGGATAAAGAGTTAAAAGCAAGAACTTGGAATTTAGATAAATTTTTCTTAAGAATCAGATATATTTTTAAGAATGCTATATAAACTCATGGTTGAATTTATTAGGTATAGATATAGACAAACCATAACCAAGCAATGAAAGCTACGTGAAGGCAGATTTTTGCCAATACAAAAGTCCTCTCTCTAACCAAATAATGGATACCTTATTCCTAGACTTGAAGCAGGAACTTTTTTTTTTGTCTTTTTGCCTTTATCTAGAGCTGCACCCATGGCATATGGAGGTGCCCAGGCTAGAGGTCTAACAGGAGCTGTAGCTGCTGGCCTTCACCACAGCCACAGCAACGCGGGATCTGAGCCGCGTCTGCAACCTACACCACAGCTCATGGCAACGCCGGATCCTTAACCCACTGAGCAAGGCCAGGGATCGAACCCGCAACCTCATGGTTCCTAGTCGGATTCGTTAACCACTGAGCCACAATGGGAACTCCCGAAGCAGGAACTTTTGTTAGAGTTCTTGTACTCTGTAGGAGGCAGATGAAATTTATGTTTTTTCTATTTTTAAATATCTCAGAATCTAATTCTATCTGTTCTAAAATAGTCTAACCAACTGAAGCCCATTGTTTCAGGAAATAGCCTTAGCGATTAATTCATTCAGCAAACATTTATTGAGCACTAGCATTCACTCAGCAAATATTTACTCCATCCCTATTATGTATTAAGCAGAGATCTGGGAACTAAAGATACAGTGGAAAGCAAGACATAATCTTTGCCCTAATAATTTTGTATAGTGTATATAGGACATATATATGATAGTATATGTACTGGATGAAGAAGGAAGAGCCCCTGCCCCCGGCAAACTTTAGTAGTTAATGTTGAGATGGTCTATCAATACAAACAATTAAAATACTGTAACTGGTGAATTATAGCGGGGACGCTAAGGGGACTGACATCAGTTGCAACTCTGGGAAAAGACGAAGTTCTCAGCTGTCATGAAAATAAATTCAGGTCAGTGTTTGTGAAAAATATACATAGAGAGATAACATCACTATTCAGTGTCCAGAGGTATGGTCTTACAGTTTGGTAGAGATTTGAAAACTATATTCCTAAGATTTCCTTTATTTTGGTCATTTCATGTGTAACGTTAAAACAGCAACATCCTTTTAAAACCTATGTAATTTAGTTTAATAATACACTTCTGAACTCTAGGACACCTTTCTTTCCAAGTACAGTTCATTTGGAGATTTAACATTTCTCCTTATTTTTAGACAAATATATTGAGTAACAAATATTTTCAATAACACAGTGGTAGAGACTGTGCTAAGTATTAGAGATACAGAAGGAAAGTTAACTAAGACTCTGCAGTCCAACTTGTAGGTGGATGGGCATATCAGAAGGTCTATAATTAGAATAGAGTGGGTTTAATATAAATATCTTAATATTGTTGTGATCAGGGTGTGGTTTGTTTCTCCACATAGCTATATGGTTGCTGGACTCAAAGGTTCTGAAAAACAAGTTAATCTTCGGGTAGATTTCTAGGACCATGAATTGTGGTTGAAGAATTTATGAACTGCCTCAGGACCGGCACACCATTTCTCCCTCAGTCATCCTAGATGTGTATAACACAGGTAGTAGAATGTTTTGGCTAAGGATTACCTTTTCTGCTAAATAACCATATTGACTAGAACAAAGTAGCCCTATTGGTTGGATTTAAGTGTTGCTGAGACATCTGTTTCTACAAACTAATTTGTTATTCTGTGCAAGTAGCTTATGAATGTATACTTGTTTCTGTCATTTCCTTAGTAACAACCCTTTCCGAGAAACCAAGTTGTCCTAATTACAGTTAACTAGGAAGAGTTTTTTTTGGTGTTTCTGTTTCACTCATTTGTATTCTCTCCCTTTTGCAGTGAAAGGCCTGAGAGGACACTTATGTCAATGAAAACATTTTACCTCTCATTTTGTGATCCCAAGACTTGGGAAAAAAGTAAATCTTTCTGCATTCAGAACAAATTCCCAAAATTCCTATTGTGGCTCAGTGGTAACGAACCTGACTGGTATCTAGGAGGATGTGGATTTGATCCCTGGCCCCACTTAGTGGGTTTAGGGTCCGGCTTTGCCGTGAGCTTCAGTGTAGGTTGCGGACGTGGCTTGGATATGGCATTGCCGTGGTATACGCTAGCAGTTGCAGTCCCTAACCTAGGAACTTCCATATGCTGCGGGTGTGGCCCTAAAATGCAAAACAATAAAAGCAGAACAAATTCCCATTTCCTTCTTCCATTTAATTTTAATACCTTTTAATATGTTTTATAATTTAATAAGCCTTAATATTTACTAAGTCTCCACTTTGCAAAAATTTTAGCAGGTTTATAGAATTTATCTGATGCATAAGAGCATCAAGACAGAGAATGTGAATGTCACGAAGAGTTATATTGTCTTCAAGTCTAATTTATGTTTTGTTATGCTCTATGAATATAAAGTCGAACAATGGAAGATTTGGTGTTCACTTTAATATACTTTCAATCTAGTGGTAATTTTTAATAGACTGTAATGAAAATTATGGCTTTTTTCTTTTCCTCCAAAACACATTCTCATACAAACAGTCCCCGAGGAACATTTATAATCTCTGGGTAATTACCATTTCACTGAAGCCTGGTTCCCAGTTTTCTAAACTCTTGTTTTAAAAAAGCAAATTTGGCCTGCCAAGCAAAGCAAGTAAAAAACTCAAAAATTATTAAAATATATTGGTTTATTATTAGTGTTTGTCATTATATTAAGGATAAATCACTAAAATATGAAAAATTCATATCTGTAAGCAAAGATGTTATGGAAAATAATCTCTGCTCTATTTTACAGTTTTGGTTTTATTATCTTTCTAAAAATATGACACTATACTAATTGATTTTTTCAAAATTTATTGATATTCATATGTCTTTTCTCGTCAACTAGTATAAATGAACATTCTTATATCTGATCTAACCAGATCAAACTATGTTCTAATCGATTTAAGAATTGTCCAGATCCCTTTTTGAAACTAACAATGAAGTGCCCTATGCCTAAACAATGTCTACTGCCATTAATTTCCTAACATCACTGTAATATGGAGGATGTTGTATATTTTACCTTATCAAGGAAACTACATAAAATTCACAGTGGATGAATTTTTATTTTATTTTTATTTTTTCATCCAAATTAGGCCATTTTGTGAGTGAAAGATGCTATTAATAATTACTTTACAACAACAGTATAAATCAAGATTGTCCTGGGCAAATTTCAATAATGTTTACCCTATGTATGAAAGTAGTTTATATTGATTGGTTGACTAGTTAAAGACATTTATTATCTTTTTCTAACTGTAAAGATGAATTTTCTTTATGATTCTATGGCCTACATGCTTTGTCTTTACTTAACCTATCTCTTAGTTATCGTTAGTTTAAAATTTCTGCTTGTTATATTAAGAATAATCACTCATTGAACTACTTTTTTACGTACAATTATTTACTTTGTAATTAAAGTATTGAAATAGCTTAGTAAGACAAAAAAGCAAATACACAGGTGATTCAAAAACTTTCTTTAGTAAACAGTTGTAACCATCTATTTAAAGAATGTGAGATGGAAAAGCCTTAGAGAAGCATTTGCCAGGGTGGGATTAGCCATGTAAGAGATTTTTGAGAGAAATGCCTGTGCAAAGTAAATGCGAGGAAGTGGAAACAAGGAGAGAGCCTTCAGATAATAATGGAGAGCTGACCCCTGTGAAAGTATAAGACAAAGAAGATGTTTGGGACAAAAGAATCTCAGATGACAGAGCCCTTCTAAACAAGTTTTGGCCAAACATCAGGAGTCATACAACACAAGCTGTCCTTTTGAGGAGACCCTAGCATTGCTGGTCTGTGCTAGCATTGCCACAAGTTCAGGTATTGCCTGAAAGCAGCCCAGGGAAGCTTGGATCTGGTGCAAACCCAGAGCTCGTCCAGAGGGCTGGAGCTGGGTAGTCAGTCAACCATTTCCTACCCCAGGAGAACCAAATAGTAACTTTTTAGGACTGCCACTTTCATTATCTTGGCAGAGTATAAAGCTCTGCTTTCCCTGTAAAAGGCTCTATTTAATTATTTACTTTTTATGATTAGAAATTTATTTCAGGGCACTATCTGGTGTATGGAAAGAGGTAGTTCATTTTTAGATAGGTATTAATGTCAAATTAACTTCTTTTCATGTATTTATATTATAAAATTATACAGAAAGATTATAGTATATTATTAATATAAAAATTAAATTTCCTATAGCTCCACTGGTGTGTATATATTATGGGCATATATTATGCTGATTTCCTGTTAAATCTTTAGCCCTTTATACCTAGGCCTTTTTTTTTTTTTTGGCCATATCCATGGCATTTGAAAATCCCCAGGCCAATGATAAAACCCATGCCACAGCAGTGACCCAAGCCTCTGCAGTGACAACACCAGATCCTTAACCTGCTGCACTACAAGAGAACTCCTATATTTAGGTTTTTATGAAAGCAAATGATCATGTTAATTTGCATATAACTAACTTATGAAAATAATTTCATATTTTTATGGACTCTTCACAATTGCTGATCCATTACACTATACACCATTACATCACATGGACATGTAATAATTTACTTAAACATGCTTTTATTGTTTATAATCAGTGCTACTGTAGATAATACCGTGATAAATATCTTTGTTATCTGATGATTTTCTGTACTGTTTGAATAGTTTGCTCCTTTAATAGAAAATAAGATCATCTAGGTCAGGAATACAATTTTATTTGTTTTTATTTTATTTGTTTTCATCAGTTAGCACATTTGTAGTACCTGGTATTACCTCTGTAAATGAATTAAAGCATTGGACTGAAGATTGCGTACACACATTAGAAAGTCTTTTACATCAGAAAGAGTATGTATGTGTGTGATTCCTTGAGATTATTATTCTAAATTCTCAGAACTCAAAAGCAGAGACTAAGCACTGGCTAACTACTTATCATAAATGTTGTTGTGTTCTTATAAATTGGGAAACTCAAAAGCCAACTAACTACACTGAGTTTTTTAATACAGATACAATAAGATGATACTCTGGAAATGTCTAGGAGGAAATGAATCTTCAAATTAAATCAATCTTGTCTCAAATCCTTGCTCTATTATTTAATAGTGTGGGTCCTGGAACTTCTATAAATCTATTTTTTTGAATTTATAAAATAGGAGCAGTAGTATTTATTTCATGGGATTATGCTGGGTTAAATGACATAATTAGGAAGAAACCTAGCACACAGTTCTGAAACATGCTACATTATAGGCACTCAACAGCTTTTAATAACAGCTATTAATAGCTGTTATTTAACAGCTGAAAATAACAATAAAAACACTAATCATCAAAATCAACAATTAGTAAAATTATATACTGAAGAGTCTATGTATTTCCAATAATGTTAAAATTATACTTAATTCAAATTATTTAAAGGAAGGACTTGAGAATGAGTCTAGAAATTCCCAGAGTATCACCTAAGAAAATAATACTTGTTTCCCCCAAATGTTCACTCAACATATGTAAATACTTACAAAATGTTCCAGCCTATGAAAGAGAGTCAGACATCAGGTATGCCACATGAACTATCTTTAAAATCATGGCAGTGTTTTTTAATCACAAAGATAATACTAATATAATAAGGTAGCTAATGAATATGCTAAGAGTAATTTAGCAAGTTTGAAGGAAAAATGTAGGAAAATGAACTATAATGAAATTTCATTTCTATTATTGCCAAAAATAAGGAAAGTAAGCTCTGAAATATCACTGAGGTCAATTTTCATATTACCTCTGAGCTAGCTGGTAAATGGGGAATACAAATTAATATCAACATGTGCTTTTTGGATTACCAAGATGTTGCTACCCTAAAAAAATTGGAAAACCCTTTTTTCCCCCTAAGAACTTCCGTTTGACTGCAAAAATATTTCAAAGAAAAACGAAATTCTTGTATGTGCATTCTTATGGTCTGTCTCTCTCCATCAGATGTTTTATTTTATTAAACTGAGATTTAAAGCTAGATGGATGCCCTAAAATTGTGGTGGTGGAACATACCTAAGAAATTCTAATTAGATAAAAATTTTCCTGGAGGACACACCAGAAGGGACTGATTTTTAATACTTAAATACTTTCAATTCCTTAGTTTATAAATGGACGTATGTATATGCATATATATATTTTTCATTGAGATAAAATTAGAAATTATTTAAAGGAAATCATTTGACTATATTTCAGTAGTACATACTTTTTGAAGTTGAATACAGCAAAAGAATTAATGTAAATTAATTACTCATTAAAAATCTGTTAACTAAATGTACTCATGAAGTTCACGTAGGGTTGGAAGTTATATATTGTGGTAATGAACTAGCGCCAAATCATCAGTGAGTTACAGCACTAAGTGTTTATTTCCAGCTATGGCTATGTGTCCATTTTAGGTCAACTGTGGCTCTATTTACGTTGCCTTTACTCTGAAAGTGAAATAGTGGAGTAGTAACCTCTGTCTGAATATGGCTGGTTCTCTGGCAGAAGGACAAGAGAGATTCGGTGAACCATACACTAACAATAACTCTGCCTGGTAGTGAAGCATGTTACAGATATTCCAAGAGCCAAAGCAAATTTGTAGGGACAAACTTGATATACCATCCTTTTGCAGAAGGGAGTATTCAGGTCACATGACCAAGTTAGAAATCAGTGGATTAAAAAATGTAATTCTCTGACAGGAAGAAGAGGAGAAACACTGAGAATAATACATATAATACAATTATTGTGAAGATGAAATGAGGTACAAATACTTTAAAGGTTAAGTTTCAGTTTACAATGTTTGTTTAAACTGTTTAAAAGGATAAAGAGGATGGGTGCTCACTAAACATACTATGATAATCATTTTGCTATATACACATATATCAAATCATTGTGTTGTATACCTTAAATATAAACAATGCTATTTGTCAATTATATCTCAATAGAACTGAAAAAAAAGTTAAAAGGATAAAGAGGATGAGGGCTGCATTAGCCAAGACGTTTAGGTCCAAAGCAAAAGAGATCTGAATGAACAGTGCAGCAATATCAACTAAGGCTATAAAGATAAACTTGAATATCTACTGCAGAAGGGAAGCCCATCTCTGAAATACATGTAAATAAATAATAGATTTACCTGTTGTTACTAATATAAAAAGTTATGTATGTATTTTCACTGGACTACTAAGATTTTCTAAAGGTAGAAGTAGGTCTGGTATGATCCCAAATGAAGATGAGATCACTTACAGGTAGGTAATAAAGAGAGGAATACTTTGTTACTTTTTGATGAATTATAGATGAACATCTATATTACTACATATTTCTACCACAATTCATAAGTAAGCTGAATCTTTATGCTTATCAAACACACAGGCCTAGCAGGAAGCACTAGCTGCAAGATCAGGGTTTGAGTCTCAGTTTTGTAAATAAATTTGTGCTTTGGTTAGATCCTTAGGACTTCAGTTTTTCCATTTACAAAATAAAGGCAGTGCATTATTTGATCCCTAAAGTCTAACATCTAGTCCAGAAATTTGATAATCATGCTTTTCCATAAGTGTGAGTCATCCACTCATGATTAATATAATCTTTGGCAATGTTCTGGGATTAGATATCTGGGGTCTGGGTTCTTCTGCTTAAAATGAAGAAATGTGTGTTCAGTATTTTTTTCCTTTTTTTTGAACCTCTTCACTCATCTTTCCATAAGTCTTATTTTTTACACTTACATTTTTAAATACATTTTACCTGTATTTATTTACCTTGTAATTTCAATTTTTAGATGTGGTGGTTTAGAGAAGCCATATACGGTTGTGCAGTTTGTGTACTCACATTATTAGTGTATAATCTCTATGGCTTTTAATGACAGCTGTGCAGATCCAAAATTTATTTTATTATGTTCATATGAAATGAATTTTTCTCATACTAAATTTTTCATTCTTGAGTATTATTTATTAAAACATGACAGTTTAAATGACAAAGAGGTTAGTTTTACTGAAATTAAAGTATTCCTAATGTTTTTCCCCCTCTTACTACTCCTTTACACAATTATAAAAATCTTAAACTGTTTTTTTTTTTAAGTATACTATTTGGTTGAGGTTTCTATCATACAAAATTTTGTTTGAATTCTTCAGTGTTGATAAAGCAGATGATGAAGATGATGAGGATTTAACAGTGAACAAAACTTGGGTCTTGGCACCAAAGATTCATGAAGGAGATATAACACAAATTCTCAACTCACTGCTTCAAGGTTATGACAATAAACTTCGCCCAGATATAGGAGGTAAGTTTGTTATCATTCTTGGATGTTCCTGACAATGAAAGTCACATTTACTGATTTTATTTTAATCATTATCTCACAGTTCTTGAGTGCTTGATGTGTGTTAGAGATTGCTGAGTTTGATGGTTATTAGTTAGAATGGCACTGTCTTTGAAAGTTTCACAGTTTGATGTGGGAAGAAAGACATCTGAACATTTCTGATGTAATTATTTTACAACTGCTACAACAAAAGGTACAACAGCAAAGTTTTAATAAAACTGCCTGAAAAACTAAGATATTTCATAAAACAAAGTATTTGAAAGGTAAATAGGAGTTCTATTTTAGGCAGTGATGCTTTATTTTAGTTAATGTAGAATGATAAGCCTTGAGAGTATATTTAGTGTAGGTTATCCAACTTGGTTCTTTGACAATATTGTTATTTTTGGTTCTGAGCACTTACATATATATATTTCATAGCATAATTAACTTCTAAGTTTCTCCCTGCAACACATTAAAGCAAAAAAACAAATATAAATTAACAAAGGATTTTATTGGAACTGAATTAGATCTATGATCAACATGGAGAAAATGAAATGTTTACCATGCTGAATTTTTACCATACTAAATTCATGATCACTATGTATTCTTCTGTCATATACTCTATTTTTTATTAATGTTTTCTATAAAGAAAGGCTAAGTATATTTTACTAGATTTAATAATATAAACTTGGAGTTTTGATGTAAGTATAGATTTTTAAAAAATTTACTAAAATTTTATTAGCTGTATGAAGAAAAACAATAGATGTTTTGCTAACCTATTCTGTCCTCAGCAGCCTTGCTAAATTTATCAACTTTAATTATTTATTACATTATTGTAGATTTTCTACAGAGAGAATAATTATTATTACAAATAACAGCCACTTTGCCAGTAATATCTATTTTGCAAATAATAAATATTTTACTTCCTTTTCAAAATTATACTTTTTTTCATCATATGTTGCACTGGCTAAGACTAGAGATAAATGTTGAAGAGTCTTGGTTTGTTCCTGGATATCAGGGAAAGCAATCTGTATTTCACTATCATGATGTTTACTGTAGACTTCCTTTTTTATTTTTTATATTTTTCACAGTTTCTTTCTCTTATTTTGCTTGGGTTCTATTTTCTTCCCTAATGTTTCAAATGATGTCTATGCATCTATTGAAATAATCACTTATTATATTTTGCCCTTTATTCTACTTAACATTTGTCCTATAAATAAGTTTGACTGATTTTTAAAGGTTCAACTAAGTAAATGTGACTTGGTTGTGACATGGTAATATTTTTAAAATATTACTAGATTCATTTTGATAACATTTTGTTTTAGAACTTCATGTTCATGAAGGGCCAGGCACTTGACTTTCTGTATTGTTGTTTACAATTTTGGAGTAAAGATTATGCAAGCATCTACAAATGAGTTATGTTTTCCCTCTCTGAAAGAGTTTTCTAAAATGGATACTAGTATTTCTTCCTTAAAAATTTGCAAGAACTATTTGGTAAAGTCATGTTTGCCTAGAGTTTGCTTTTTGGGAAACATTTTTAGCAGTTCAATTACTTTAATCAGTTTTTGGTAGTTTCCAAGGAAGTTAGTTTCCAAATTTACTAGCATTAAGTTGTTTCATAACATCTTTTATGATATTTTTAATGTTTTGGGGATCTGAGGATTTTTCCCCTTTGTAATTCCTGATATTAGTAATTTATTCTCTTCTCTCATTTATGAATGAATTTTGGAAGGACTTTAAAATTTTTATAAGTTTGTCATAAAATCAAGTTTTGGCTTTGTCAAATTTCTTTGTTGAGGAGTTCCCTTTGTGGCTCAGTGGTTAACGAATCCGACTAAGAACCATAAGGTTGAGGGTTCCATCCCTGGCCTTGCTCAGTGGATTAAGGATCCGGTGATGCCATGACCTATGGTGTAGGTTGCAGACACATCTTGGATTCTGCGTTGCTATGGCTGTGGTGCAGGCCGGCAGCTACAGCTCCTGTTAGACCCCTAGCCTGGGAACCTCCATATGCCGCGGGTGCGGCTCTACATAAAGCCAAAAGGCAAAAAAAAAAATTTCTTTGTTGAGTATTTTCTTAAATGCCGTTATTTTACATTATTTTGTTTGTTAGATTAATCTATTTTAATGTGTCTAATTTTCTGTTTTTCTAGGTTGTTTTAATTATTTGATTTCAAAATAAAATTTAGGCTTTGTAAAATACTTTCTATATGTGGAATTCCCATGAACCTTTAAACCATAATGTTAAACATTTACATAATCATAGAACCGCTGCCTAATCAATAAATTAATGCTGATAAAATAGTATTAGCTAATATATAGACCTTATTCAAATTATGGCAGATAGTTCACTAATGTCCTTTCTTTCTGTTTAGAACACAAGCCAGGATCACATATTGCATTTATTCTCATGTCTCCATACTGTCTTAAAATCTGGTATAGTTTCTCAGTTTTTCTATTTGTTTTAAGAACTTAATGATTTTAAAGTATACTGGCCAGTGGAACACCCATCAATTTATCTGATGTTTTCATTATTTGGCTGTATGTATGCATTTTTGCCAAGAATACCACAAAAGTGATATTTTGTGCTTTCAGTGTGTTTCATTGAGGCATAGGATATTTATATATCATTACCACTGATATTTTTCAGTGCCCAGTTTTTTCATATTTTGCAGCCCCCTTTTGTCCATTCATCTAGTATCTTTCAATGATTCTTACCTGCAAGACTATTACTGTTTGACAAATGGTAATTCAGTGTCATTATCATACCTTCTACATAAATTAATTGTAATTTTGCCCCAAAGAAGAGGCTGTTTCTTGTCCACTTATCTGTTCCCTTATTTATTTACTCATAGTAGACCTTTAGATATATGTTTTATTTTATAGTTCAAATTCCTTTAGCATCTTTATGTATTTTATTGCTAAGAGTAGAAATTTGGACACTGGCATGTCCTAAGTTTGACTTCTCTGTCCTTTCATGTTTCCATAATTTTCTGATCATATCTTTACCTTCTAACACATGAGATATTCCAGGCTCATCTTGATTTAAGAATGGAATTCACGAGTTCTCTAAGGAACCCTGGTTCCTCTTTTTGAAGAATTATGTTTAGAAACCAAGATCTGAGCATAGGTATATTCATTAATATTGTGTGTTTGTGTCTTGACCTTGTCACTGAGCAGAAAGGGGAAACATTCATAGGCATCAATATTTTGAAGTCTGTCCCTTTGTATATGTATTATAAACCATGAGTCCATACTGATATGCCTGATTATAATCCAAAAACCATGGACTTCATTCTAACCTCTCTCTTTTCCTTATTTGTAACTTCTTTTTCTAACAGTGAAATACCTGGCTCTCACTTACCCATACTATATTTTCTTATTTGCTCAATTCCAGTAGATACCTAGAGTAGTTCTATAATTGTAACTCGTATCTATAAAAAAACTCACTAGAATAAAATATTCATGTACAATTATTTTTGTCTTTATCTTTGCAGCACATAATCAAAATACTGTTTCCCAAAGTTACTTAGGTTACTTATTTTCTTCTCTATCCCTACTCAGTGTGGATATGTTATCCATTGTTTGACAGTTTGGTTGAAGTGTTACTGGTTTTATTCCACTTTGAGTGGAATTCATCCATGTTTAGTTTTAGTATTTGTATGGCTTTATTTCTTATATTTAGTTCTCCCTGAAACAGTCAAACTTCACTCCTATGTATGATATAAAGTATGAATGCAATTTTTTTTTCAGATAGCTTTGCTGTTGACTCTAAATGAGTTATTAAAAAGTCAGTCTTGCTTCTGTTATTTGAGACGTCAACTTTAATATATACTACACGTTCTATGTATTTTGGCTATTTATGACCTCTCTATTCCATTATTTCATCTGTTTTTCTGTGTATTTGTCACAATTATGCTAATAGTAGAGATTCGTCAGTCTATTGAGACTAAAACATTTAGTATTAATGCCTTGTAAAACTAGTCATACCTTATATTTTCATTTTGTTTTATTTTCCCTTTTCAGTTTTTCTAGCTATTGCACATCTTTTAAAACAAAAAACAGGAGTTCCTATCGTGGCACAGTGGAAACAAATCCAGCTGGGAACCATGAGGATGTGGGTTCCATCCCTGGCCTCTCTCAGTGGATTAAGGATCTGGTGTTGTCGTGAACCGTGGTGTAGGCCACAGACATGGCTCGGATCTGGCGTTGTTCTGGGTGTGGCGTAGGCCTGCAGCTGTAGCTCTGATTTGACCCCTAGCCTGGGAACATTCATATGCTGCAGGTGCAGCCCTATAAGGCAAAAAACAAACAAATGAACAAACAAAAAAAAGTGAGCTTTTATTATCAACAAATTTAGCTCAAAAAACAAAAGACTTTTTTATTGGTATTGTTAAATTTGTAAATTAACTTTGAGAGCACTATAAAACATTTTCATCTAATATGGGAACATGTGCTGTCTTTCCAATTCTGCATGTTTATTTTGTGTCTCTCTGGAATATTTTAAGATTCAATCATAGATTTTTCACATTTCTTAAACTGAATCCTTAAGGCTTTTTTTTTTTTGCTGTAAATGATATTTTCTCAACCATAACATTCCCTGTTTATTTTTGTATATGAATGTTTACTGATTTATGAATGGTCATTTTATATCTTACTATCTTCCTGCTACTTGCTGATTTTTACTAGTTTAAGCATTGTTTGTTTTCAAAACATGCTCTCATTCCATATACAAAAATCACATTTTTTCTTTACCAATTCATATGCAACTAAATTATATGTCTTGTCCAAAAGCATTGCACTGTCTCATTGTCTAGTATGTCTAATATAATAATGAATG
The DNA here is from genome assembly GCA_004024745.2 of Catagonus wagneri. Taxonomy (NCBI): domain Eukaryota; kingdom Metazoa; phylum Chordata; class Mammalia; order Artiodactyla; family Tayassuidae; genus Catagonus; species Catagonus wagneri. Next base: position 27,321,324 of record PVHT021183710.1, on the reverse strand, counting down.
ATAGTGGAGATAATGGCTTTCTTTGCCTTGTTTTGGTTCTTATGGAAATGACTCTAATGTTTCTCATTACGAATTTTCACATTAAGAACTTATCCCTCAATTTGCTTGATTTTGTTTTTAAATCAGAAATTGGTGTTGAAATTTGTCAAAGCCTTTTTCAACATTTCTGTAAATAATTCCGAGTTTCGTGCCTCTTAAATCTATTACTACAGTATACAATATTAATTGAAAGAATTTGCATCTTGGACTAAAGTCCTCTGGGTCATGCTATAACATATACTTAATGAGGTGTTGGATTCTGCTTGATAAAGTATTTTTCATTGGTATTTATAAGTAATAGTCATCTTCCATTTTATTATTGAGTACTGCCTTCATCTTTTTTTAGCTATCCTTTTACATTTATTTCATGAAAGGAAATTTTCCTTCACTCTCAAAGGTCTAACATTTTACCCAGGTGTTAGCATCATCTGACTTGCAAAAGTTTGGTAGAATTCCATTTTAAATTTTCCAGGTCTTGAGTTTTATGGAAATAGTCACTTATTTTCTTATTGAAATTGGTCTATTTGTGCTTTCTACTCTAACAAGGTGGATTTTGGTAATCTGCATTTGCCTATAAAAAATGTCTCTTTGATCTACGTTTTCAAGTTTATTTGCAAAGAAATCTTCAAAGTACTCTCTTCAGATTTAAAAAAAAAGTTCTTTTGTTTCAATGTTTATTTCCCATTTGCGGTTTCCTATTTTATATATTGTATAATTTCTCCCTTTTTTCTGATTAAGAAAATTAAGCATGGTGGATTTCCTACAGATATGCACTTATTGAATGAGTTCTACTGTTTTTCTATTAACTATTTTATAATTTCAACTTTGTCTTTATTATAACCTTCATTATGTTTTATTTTGTTTTGCCTTTCTCACTTTTTCTTTGTATTTTAACATTGTAAAATAGATATGTTTACAGAGTTTGAAAGTAAATAAAAAGTTATGTGGAGAGCAACCTTACTCCTACATCCTGGTGATTCTATATTTTGTCTCCACTCTTCTCCCTACTGGTAACTCTATTTAATGGCTTTTTTCTTTTTAATCCTTGCAGAGTTTCTTTATGCACAAATTAGGTTAACTTAGAAAGGCAAATTTATGTGTTTTTATTGTCATACATAATAAATGACTTATTCAGGTGCTTTGTAGTCATTTCTTACTGTTCAGAATTTCCGTTAATATCTTCCTCTTCATTAATGGTATGAAAATAAATTTAATCAACTTACTAAGGAATTTTAAATTAATGAGGAATTAACATTAAAAGGCTTTGTAATTCTAGTAAAGATTTAATTATTTTATGTTGAATCTTTCCTTTCTTTTTTTAGGTCGCAACCATGGCATGTGGAGGTTCCCAGACTAGGGGTCCAATTGGAGCTGTAGCTGCCAGGCTACACCACAGCCACAGCAACGCTGGATCCTAGTAGCATCTGTGACCTTCACCACAACTCATGGCAACGCCAATCTTTAACCCACTGAGCAAGGCCAGGGATCGAACCTGCATCCTCACGGATACCAGTTGGGTTTGTTAGCCAATGGGCCACAACATGAATTCCTGAATCTTCTTTTTTTAACTTCTTAACTCTTCAGGTAAATCTGCAGCTTTCCAAACAATTTATGTGATTTAAATAATTTGATATAATCTGAAAATTTAGTATCCTAACAGAATTAAAGCTATTCCTCTTCTAGGACATATGTTAAACAAGTGCTACTAGACAGGGACTTGCAATGAGGAAGGAAGGATCTGCTTTTTTAACCCATCTGCTTACCTCTTCTTGGCTCCTAGTGATGGGAATATATAGGAGATAGAGGGAGTAATGTCTGTGTGCATTTAACTGGATGCAGTTGAAACTTGTGTTTTCTTAGTTTTTGCTTTTTATGGGGCTAATACCAATTGGCCCTTGGTACACTTTAAAAGGCAAACATATAAATCATGAATCCTTTATAGGTAAGAGGTAGGAAAGGTTTTTGTTGTTGTTGTTCATAGTCATTTTATACAGCTCACTTCCTTGACATAGGAAATGTGGATGCTTCTCTATAGCAATCGCTTGCCTTAGCTCCCTTCATCAAATGCCTCTGCTCCAGTTATTTTCTTTGGATATGAATTATACCCACAAGAAATTAAAATATCCCAGACATTTTAAAGAATAGGTATACAGATACTCCACTGCTTCTCTTTCTTTAAATTCCAACACTCTAACTTTCTTTTCCCTTGATCAGGTACAGGAGCAAGAACAGACTGCTAATTCTGCTGTCTAAAGAGATGTTTAACTACAGAATAAGACTAGTCTTTCATTCTCCTACAAAGACATTCCCAATAATTAAATTCATATATTTTGATATATATTATATATTGATAATAATCATATATTTATGAGTATTGAGTACTTGAAATTGCTTGGCTATTGAGTACTTGAAATGTAGTTAGTACGACTAAGCAAATACATTTTAATTTTAGTTTAATCTGATTAATTTCTATTTAATTGTAAGCAGTAATGTGTACCATGTAGAGTAGCATTTTATCTGTTGATCTCAGAGTATACATAATGAATGACTTAAGTCTTTTCAGTAAATGGTGTTGAGAAAGCTAGGCAGCCAGATATAAATCGATGAAATTAGAACATTCGTTCCCTCACATCATAGGCAAAAATATACTCAAAATGGTTTAAAGATATAAATACAAGACATGATACCATAAAATTCCTAGAAAAAAACATAGGCAAAACATTCATGGACATAAATTGTAGCAGTATTTTCTTGGATCAGTCTCCCAAGGCCAAAGAAATGAAAACAAAAATAAGCATAAACTTACGTAACTTGGGGAGGGAAATGGTGTGTGTTAGTTGACATTCCCTTGTTAGTAAGGCCTGGGAAGAAGTATCTGGACCCAAATATAATATCTCTGGGTTGAGAACCCCTGCTGTCTATTCTAGGGAAATAAACCATATTAGTCATAGTTCTTTCTAAGTCTATATGTTATAACTGCAACATCTAGATCAGTATGGGTATTTCTTTTTCAGTGCCATTCTGGGATAATAAGAGACTTATTTTCCAGGATTAGAGTTTTTTTTTTTTTTTTTTTGTCTTTAGTAGTTTTAGGGCTGCACCTGTGGCATGTGAGGGTTCCCAGGCTAGGGGTCTAATCGGAGCTACAGCTGCTGGCCTACACCACAGCCACAGCAACACGGGATCCGAGCCACGTCTGCAACCTACACCACAGCTCATGGGCAACGCTGGATCCTTAACACACTGAGCAAGGCCAGGGATCAAACCTGCAACCTCATGGTTCCTAGTCACATTTGTTTCCGCTGAGCCACTATGGGAACTCCAGGATTAGAGTTTTTGATTGACCTGAAATAATTTTAATATCCAAAGTAACTAAAAAGCTACATAATATGCTAAAGATACCTTAGAGTAATTGAAATAGGGCATCCAAGACAGCATGGTTGAGAAATATTATGAAGAAAATATTTTAAAATTCATTTTAGTATATATCTTCTGTTTGACAACTGATTACCCACCTCTAGAATTGGCTTTCTTTGGTTTTGCCTTAGGCATCTGGAAACTGAATGCTGATCTCACTGTTTTCTTCCTTTTTCCTTCCTCTTTCTATTTTCTGGATTACTAAATTGCCTGGAATGTCTATTTCTATATACTGACTCTCGCTAGTAGTTTATCCACTTATATTCTGGTGAGATACTTCAAGCAAAGTACTTAGAAATCACAGCACAGAAAGAAGCCTTGCAAAAATAATTCAGTGTCGTCTTTACCTGTCTTCCCTCCATCTATCAAAAATGCAATTTTCTGTAGCAGTACATGTTTTTTTCAGTCACTGTTACACTCTCACAAGAAGAGATCTTTGATCTCTGTGTATGTTGATGAATTGAACATAGTCTGTACTCACTGTCTAAATGCCATTTAATGAGCTTAGAACGGCAATTATCTTTTAGTCTCATTTTTCCAGTTTTGAATTGAAGTATGCCATTTTCCTTTTTATTTTTTTAATTTTTTGATTTTTAGGGCAGCGCCTATGGCATGTGGAAGCTCCCAGGCTAGGGGTCAAATTGGAGCTATAGCTGCCAGCCTATGCCACAGCCACAGCCAACAGTGGATCCGAGCCGCATCTGTGACCTACACCACAGCTCACGGCAACACTGGATCCTTAACACACCGAGCGAGGCCAGGGATGGAACCTGCACCCTCATGAATACTAGTCAGGTTAGTTACCTCTGGGACACATGGGAACTCCCTTCCTTTTTATATATAATTAAAGTCCTACAATTGAACAAACTTTGTACTAAGAAAAATCATAGAGCCAAGAAAATACTTACTCAGTTACCAAGAATCCTATATCTTAAGTGATTTCACCCTTAAATATTGTTCATAGTAGGAATCAATAAAGGCAGTAATTTCATTATTAAAATTATTGGCGTTGCCACTGTGGTACAGAGTGTTAAGGACATAGGTCAAAGCTGCAGCTCGATTTGATCTGTGGCCTGGGAACTTCCATATGCAACGGGTGAGGGGAAAAAAAGAGAGAGAGAGAGAAAATTACAGATTTTTGTTATTTTCTTCTTTACTATACATTTTGAAGATATAAGTGCTATCTGTATTTTCAAAATCAATGTGAAGTATTTTGGTTCACTTTCAGGTTTATTCTATCTCATGTTTTGAACCAAATATTGGCATCTCAAAGTTGTAAAATGATATATAGAATAACTCAAAAATATATATGGGTTGAAAACATATATTTACTGTACAATTTTTTAAATATCTTCTTTGTAAATAGCAGTGTTCTACATTGGACTTACTAATATATCTTCTATCCCATCCCAAAAGAATTTGATTTTTTTCATTATGAACTACCTCAGTGTGGCTCAAGCTCTAACACTAGAGTTAATATTTTTCTAACATACATTTATTTATCTTTTTTTTTTTTTGGTCTTTTTGCCTTTTCTAGGGCTGCACCCACGGCATATGGAGGTTCCCAGGCTAGGGGTCTAATCGGAGATGTACCAGCCGGCCTAAGCCACGGCCACAGCAACGCGGGATCCAAGCTGCGTCTACAACCTACACCATAGCTCATTGCAACGCTGGATACTTAATCCACTGAGTGAGGCCAGGGATCGAACCCACAACCTCACGGTTCCTAGTCAGATTCGTTAATGACTGAGCCATGACGGGAACTCCTTATTTATCTTATAATTAGCTAAAAGAATGACAATGTCAAGAAACCAGGCTCGATCACTCATATTTAAAACTTTCTTTACTGTAAAATGTAAAAAGTATGTTCTAAAAATAAAATGTCTTCAAGAATTATTTGGTTCTTGGCATAGATAATGTTCAGCCCAAGTAACATGCAATAAAGAGCAGGCATCCAGTGTTTGTTGATTTATCAGATGAACTGAAAAAGATATCTAATCAAATAAGACTGGTGCATTGCACTTAATTGCTTATAACTGCTAATAAATATACTTGCAAATGAAACTAATGAACGTTTTGTTTTGTTAATAATTGGCTTTCATAAAACAACTGTAAATCCAGTTATAATTATCTTAACTATATGACATTTATTGGTTACAATTCATAGCTAGTCAAAATAAATGGCAAATGATTAAAGCAACTCATCTCAGAAGTCATAAGCTTAATAATAAAATATTCTGTAAGTCACAGGACCACTTTTATTTAAGAAATCTATTTGTTGACTAGTAGACTGACATTATCATGTATTACATAGGTCTAGAAATCTATGGTTTTGCATACTGAAACTACTTCTAACAAATCTCACTTATTTTTCTAGTTAAGAAAATATGTATGTCATGCAAAAAAATGTTTGTTGATAGAAAGACAGACTATCTAATTGCTGAATGTTTTCTTAAGTATAGGATTTTTAAACTGCAAAGATTACAACTGAATATTTTTTTAAAATAATACAGGCACTATTTTACAATATGTGTCAAGTTTTCCTTTGAAGCTTAGCAGTCTGGCGGCCCTGTCAGACTAGAAGTTACGAAGATGGGGAGACTTGGGATTGGATAGGGATTCAGACTGGCAGACAGCTATGTACAGAGGAGGAGGTTTGCTCTGACAGGTCTAATATAGCCTTTGAATTGTAAGAGTGGTGATTACTAGGCCAGAAAGAAAAATCACATAAAGTTTAGAAAGGACAACTAGGTAAATAGTACTAAAAACATGCTTTTTTAGTATAGAAATGTTCAATGTACAAAGTTGTTTTTCTGTTTTATTTCATTTACATTATCTCTATTAAAAAAACTCCATGTGATCTATGATGGATTTGCATAATATTTTTTACTCTTCCTGTTTACTTGGTGAACCCTTGACATCCATTCCTCAACAAGTACTTGCTGAATCGATAAATTAACTATTTTTTACTTGGTACAGAGATAGGAATAAAAAGAAGCTATGTGAAAATGTTTTTCATAGCAAACAAAAAAAAACTTATGAGTATAAATTATTATTATTATGGTAAATCTCATTGTAGGAAGCCAAAAAAACCTGACAGATTGAAAACCCAAGTAACAATCAAATATGCACAAATGCTCATATCATTTGAGAAACATTTAAAAGGCTGACCTACAGGTTAGCCTGCATATTTTGACATAATATAAAAATGCTGTATATATGATTTGAAGACTACCCCGAAAACACAAATGGTTATGTATCAAATACAACAGATGAAGTCTACAGTGATGGATATACAATACACTCTGAGAATTATATAAAATACACTTTCACTGGAGCTGACTATAAACAATCCAAATTAATATTGTTAACAAGGAAGAATGTGTGAACAAACTCGATTAAGCTTCTCATAAGAATCAAACCTGGATAGATGCCTTATATACATTGCCTCCTTTAATAGTTATAACTATGCTTCAAGTTCCAGTGTGTGTTAGAACTGGCTTGTACCAGCTCACAGTAGCCACTTACTATACATTGTCCCAGCTCTGCATTCAATGACTTCACACTGATATCTATAGATCTTTCTTCCTTCTTTCCTTCCTTCCTTCCTTCCCTCCCTCCCTCCTTCCTTCCCTTCCTTCCTTTCTTGCTTCCTTTCTTTCCTTTCTTTTCTTTCTCTTTCCCTCCCCCTCCCTCCCTCCCTCCCTCCCTTCCTTCCTTCCTTCCTTCCTTTCTTTCTCTTTGCTTTTTAGGGCCATGCCTGCAGCATATGGAAGTTCCCAGTCTAGGGGGTTGAATTAGAACTGTAGCCGCTGGCCTATGCTACAGCCACAGAAATGTGGGATCTGAGCTGCAGCTGTGACCTACACCTCATCTCATGCCAATGCTGGTTCCTTAGTGCACTGAGTGAGGCCAGGAATCCAACCAGCATCCTCATGGATCCTAGTCGGAATCCTTAACTGCTGAGCCACTACAGAACGCCTTATACTGATATCTTTAAAGCAGTCATTGTGCGAGTATTCACAACATGGGAATCAGCAAAAGCTACAAATCAGGGCTTTTATCTCCCTCTTGAAGAGTACGGTTACTAACTTTCACCAGCACAGTGCTGCTCTGCACTGAGTAGGACTACATAACAATACTTAGGCTCTAAAATCCATCCAATTCTAAAATTCTATGAGTATTGCAGCAGAAATTACCTAGTGTTTTTTAATTGAATCAACTTCCTTAATTTTAATGGATGATTTAGACAGTTTTATCATTTTTAGGCTGTACACTGGGATGTTTTTATTCAAAAATGGTAATTTCTAGTTACAAAATTGATTTATAATCTGAAAATGTTGTGTTTACATAACAAGCTATGCTTTTTAATTTCATAATGAGTAATGCTTTATGATAGAAATGTAAAATATTAGTACTTGTTAATATTTACTTAAATACAATGTATTTAACACAACCTCTAATTATGTCTTTGACCATTTCTTTGTATTGGTATTTTGCAGTGAGGCCCACAGTAATTGAAACTGATGTCTATGTAAACAGCATTGGACCAGTTGATCCCATAAATATGGTGAGTAATGAATATTACAAATATTTATCTGGCATAGAGTTCTAGAGTACATACCACAGTGATAGAATAAATACATGGATAATTTCTGATAGCTAATTCTGAATGAGTTCAGGGCAACAGGTGAAATTTATGATTTGTCAGTTGCACACAGGCCAACTCCAAGTATAGAGATGACTTTGCAGAAGGTAAAGTCATTTTTTGAGACAGAGAATACAGCTGTATTTGCCCTCAAATGCCAAAGACACATTCAGGAGGAACTATTCCACAATGATTTAGATTTTAAGTTCAGGGAAGAATTTAGGACCAGAAATAGATGTAAATTGGGAAGGGAGGAGGGACAAGTAGCATAAAATATAACTTAAAGCCTCAAGAAATGATCCAAAGGAGATGCCCATTAAGTACACAGATTTGAGGATCAGATGGTAGAATGAGGTCAATGCATATAAAATTCAGGTCAAAGAAAGAGAAGTGAAGAAAAAGGCCATACTCAGAAATATCAGGGGGTAGGAGAAGAACCAGGGAGAAAATGATATTATATAATATGAGGAAGAAAAAAGGATGAGGAATTAGGAACTAAATCAACTGTCAAGGTACGTGAGAATCCAATGATAAATGGATTAAGTTGGGTCTACTGGTATTGGGTAGATGGCACTGGTTGTCTCTCTCAGATGAAATTCAGTAGAATGGTGAAAGGAAGAAAAACAGCTGAATCATATGTCTCTCCTCCATCCTCAAAATTGGTCTTGTATCCAACTTCTTGTCACAGAACCCTGAAATATAGGTTCTGCAGGAACAGACTGCAGTCATGTACTAACTTCAAGGTGATGGTGAACAAGAGGGAATACAGGTTAATTTCATGAACTACTATTTTGAGAAATTTGACTTAGAAGAGAATGAGGTAAGAGCATATTGGTAGAGAGGGGAGAGAGAATATAAGAGAAATTTGGGCAAGAGAAAGAATATGAGAAAACATCAAGAGAAGGCCATTTAGTAGGGAACATAATAGTGTGCATCTATACTCTGTCTCTTATACAAACAAAATTGTTTTTTTACTATGTGAAAGACATAATTAACACCTCCAATATAACTCATAGACATTATTTAAACTAGATTGAAAATAGACCATTCCAAACCCTAAAAATGCCATTTCTGTGAGTCAGACTACTGTTCCCATTCAGTGTGCTCAATTATGTCATGTTCATCTCCTTTGTTTTGGTCACCTATGTTAAATCTCTCGGGCTACCGTAACAAAGTACCAGGGTCTAGAGGGCTCAAGTAATAGACATTCATATCTCAAGTCCAAATCAGGAAGTCAGGAAGTCTGCTCTCTTCTTAGACCTTTCTGCCTGGTTTGCAGATGGCTACCTTCTGTTTGTGCCATCACACGGGCCTTCTTCAGTGCAAATACATCCCCTGTTGCTCTTTGTGTATCCAAAATTCCCCTTGTTATAAGGACAGCAGTCAGATTGGATTTGGGTCCACCCTAACAACCTCATTTTAACATCTCTTTAAAGGCCCTATCTCCAAATATAGGCACCTACTGAGGTCCTAGGAGTTAGGGCTTTAACATAGGAATTTTAGGAGGACACCATTCAGCACATAACACCTCCAAAGATAATTCTCTAACAGTTTGATGAATTTTGTAACTTCATTTATTCATTATTACAACAGTAAAACTGTCTTTATTAACTTCTTACCCACTTGATACCTAAATAACCACCATTATATAGCTATAATTTGTCTGTCTGCTTATTCCTATAAATATTACAGTCATGCTGTTTTTCTCTTACTCAACATGATGTTCACGTGGTTGTCATTAACTTTCACAGCTGACTATAGTGATTACTACACTGACAGCATCTTGGCCACGCCATAATGGACATCTTTGTTGCCTTTATGCAAATGAATATGAACTGACTTTAGACTGAAAATAGGAGCTCCTGCACAAAGGGCTGAAGCAAATATTGGCTAGGAATTAGCTGAACCTCTAAGGAAATGAAAAAACAGTCTTAAAGAGAGAAGAAAAAAATAAATGGCAGACCTTGAGGAATATGTACATTTAAGGACCTGAAAGATTAAGCTAAGGTAGTAAATTAAATAGCAAATTTGGCAAGAACTCAAGATAGAGCAAGGGAAGAGAGAGTATTCAAAAAGGGTTTCAGAATTGATTCTACCCCAAACAAATTCATATACAACCACTTGGTTTTTGTAAAGATGTAACATTCTATATACCTGTACTAATCAATTTAACATTATGCAAGTAAAAGATTTCATAAAGAAATGCCTTACTAAAATGTTAATTTTCTCTTTAAAAGAATCTTAACGTGCTCAGTCTCTAATTAACAAATGCTTAGATAAAATAAGCTTGTTTGTGCATATGGAAGTCTAAATTTCCCTGTATTGTGTATTTTATATTCAGGGATTTTCTTTTCAATTTGAATAAATTCATTAAAGAAAAAAAACTAGGTCATTAAAATAAAGAGAGGTAGTATTCAAGACCGAATTAGTATTCCAAAAATACTTTAAGAATGACTATCAAGAGGCTGTTATGATGATCTTCCTGTGTAAAAATTTCATGGTACTAAAGATTTAGTTTCCCCATGGGGCAAATTACACACCTGTAACCTTGGATAGTGACAATTTTAGAAAAAAAACTAATTAAGTGAAATTACTCTTAAAACTGGTGATACTAAAGCATATACAAGGAAAATAACTATGAAATATTTGATAGTATTTATTAAAACATAAGGATTGTCATAGTAGAGATTAAGGAACGGTTCATATAAAGGACTATTTTAACTAGACATTACAGGAAAATTAGAATTCAGTTATTAAAATGAACAAAATTGCTTTGACTGTAAGCAGACTTGAGTGTAACTAAACAAGCAAGTAGGTTTTTACTCTCTTAACTACACATACAACTTAAGTTACTGGTAAGGAACAAAATTAATATACAGGTTTAATGGATTTATTATTTCAAAAGAAACAAAATTTGGCTGGGTGAAAATGGTTGTTTCTTTTTAAGCTTGGCTTCATAAAATAGTATCTATAAATAAGTAAAACATATTCTATTGTATTATGTATCTTGTAGATAAAATAGTATCTACACTATTGGAAAAGGGCTTCCAATAGTAGCAAGGGCTACTAAAATAGTATCTATAAGATAAATAATACAATAGAATATGTTTTCTTTGTTAGATAAAATTTTAAATCAATGCCTTCAATTTTGGTGCTGGTGTCAAAAAATTAGACATTCAATAATTGCATATTGAAAGAATGAATATATTAGTCAACAAATATATTGTTCTTATATTTTCTAATTTGAGAATTTAGCCAGGTCATGAAAACAACCTAAATGCCCATCGACAGAGGAGTGGATAGCAAAGATATGGTACATACACACAATGGAATATTACTCAACCATTAAAAGGAACGAAATACCAACATTTATAGCAACATGGATGGACCTAGAAATTATCATGCAAAGTGAAACCAGTCAGACAATTAGACATGAACACTCAATGCTACCGCTTACATGTGGAAACTAAAAAGACACAATGAACTTCTTTGCAGAACAGACAGTGACTCACAGACTTTGGAAAACTTTTGGTTTTTCAAACAACACAATCTGGGGGGAGGGGGGATGCACTGAGGTTTTGGGACACAAATGCTATCAAATTGACTTGTGATAACTTTTGTATACCTATAATTGTAATAAAATTCATTAAGGAAAATAAATAAATAAATAAATGTAAAGTGAATAACAGATGCACTATTGAAGACTGAAACAAAAAGTAACTTAGAGATGGGCGGTTCAACTATGCTTGCCCTAATTAAAACTATATAAATATAAAAAATACACAGTCAAAACTGAAAGCAAAAAATGTTAATAGAAGTTTTTGAACTGCAATTAATCTTAATTTTTCAGATTTTGAGATTGTATCTTTTCATGTTTTTGGTCTTATTTGTCTTTATTTATGTAGTTCTTACATTATAACAGTTGGTGCATTGGCTACTAAGTTAGAAAATATATGGCTTCTCCCTTTGAGAAGTGTAAAATCTAGTGGAGAGGACGGCTGAAAACAACAAATTAGATCCATATAGAAGAGGAGGGGCCAGGAAAAATTCTGTGTATGAGCCTATATATATTTTAAGTAGCAAATGATGACACTGCTCTTTTTCCTAAAAATCTTTCATTAAAAGATCATTTTTTCCTTATTATAAAAGAAATACATTTCCAATATAGAAAAGTTAGAAATTCTAATTAGGCAAAAGAAAAAAAATTACAATTCTAGGTTATCATTATCTAGTGGTCACCACTGTTCCTACCACTTTAATAACTTTGTGTACATAATTTTCCCAAATGCTATAATGTATATATATATAACACTGTGTCTTTCCACTTGTTATAGCATGACTGTTATTTTGCTTAATTACTTTTAAAAATGTCATTAAATGTGCATAATGTTAGGGGATATATTTGTACCAGAACCAGATAATCCATTATCTACATCTACATTCATATGTTTCCAATTTGTTGTGATTAAGAGTAATACTGCCAAAATCCTTTTAGCCATCCATAATTATTTCCTTGGAATATGGGTACAAACACCTCTGGGGCCTCTGCTACATCTTGACCAAGTATTGGAGCTGTCTATATTGAATTATATTTGAATGATATGCCTCCCATTAAACTTACAATTTTGAGTCCTTTATGAGTTAATAGACATAGAATGTTGTAAAACGGGCCTGTTTGTTCACATCAAGAAACCAGTAAAACTATTTAATATATACCAAGAGCTTTCAATGATGAACTCAAAGTTATTAGGCAACCTCTTTGATTGTTTCACTTATTATAAAATTTATTTATACAAGGAGAATGTCAAATGTTAATGCTTTGCCAATAATATAAAAAAAATCAGAAAGATAAGTGAGTATCTAAGGAAAAAGCAGTTTAGCACACGTGGTTATAATTTAACATGGCCTAAGATATCCTGAGATGGATATTTTACCATTTTCAAAGACTACATTATACAATTCTATAGAAGGACATTTATTAGTTGAATGTTAAAAACTATACTTTACTTAAATACGCATACATGCACACAAACACATGTTCTCATGTAGTGTTTATACAGAGAGCTTGTATTTAGAGAGATGACAGCCTATACTGTTTGGTTTGAGGAATTCTACACAAATCTCATCTATGGGTCTCTCTCGCTCTCTGTTTCTTTTACCTTGCTTTATTGTCAGAAGCCTAGTGTATAATGGCTATAAATGCCTTGAGGAAGCAATGGAATTTTAAGTCAAAATTTTCCAAACTTTTAGAAACCCAAACTGTATTTAAGGAAATATGTAATTTTCTCAGGGATTGCTCTATGAGATTCGATTCAGTAATATGGGGTGGGGACCTGGAATCTGAATCTTTAAAAATACTCTTCAGGGACTGTTAGTAAACCAGTTTTGGCAGCCACTGGCTTAAGACATTTTCCACTATAAATCTAGCAGGGATTAGTCGGGATTAAATTAAAATAAACATATCTTGGATTGGAAGGATTTTTACATATATGGGTCATTGGATGACACCATGTCCATCTTAGTCTTTATTCCAGTTTATGTTTAGAAAATTTCTTAGAAAATTAACTTCTAACAATTTATAACATTCTTTTGATCCATAATGTTCTTGGGATCACCAAATCCTAGAGCTGGGGACTGTGAGGATGATAATCTGGCATAGTGATATCATTTTTCCAGTGAGAGAGAGTAAAGGACTTGGTCAGCATCATATTTTAGGAACCAGAACTATGACATGATTTTCTAACTCCATCCAACCAGTGTTCTTTAGATTTGTAACTTCTCAGTAAAACACACACTTGATGTATCAGTTTTTGTTTTGTTATCCAAAAAGTATAACATAGTAGTATACTGATATGTCAGAAGATTATCTGATTCCATTTTTTATGTTAAGATTTGGACTTGTAACAATGACTGGGCAACAAAATTAACTACATTTAGAGATAAAGATCTTTCTTTAATGTCAGCATTCAGCTGTGTTTGAAAGTCACAGCTATAAAGTTCCTTGGGAGTTTTGTATGTTTGTTCTCTCTTACCTCCTCTTCCCAATCATATTACCTTGAGATATCAAGTTGATTGGTAATTTTAGAAAACAGTTGTCAAAAACTCTTCCAGATGTAAAATATTCTGTGTATTTACAGAGTGAACATTCCCTTACATACTGAAAATGCACTACTTTTTTCATAATCCCTGGCTTGCATTATTTTTTTCCTTATTATGCTCTACATCTTACTACCTCTTACTTCTCCCCTTCCAACACGTATTATACGACCCCAGCATTATCTGAATGTTCGTAAACCCTTTAAACTCCAGGTTAAATACAATTTTGTCATGAAGTCTTCCTTAGTTTCCTATTACTGAAAATAATCTCTATGGTTCCTATTTCTCTTTAGCTCTATCTCCCCTAAGAATTATTCATTTCAAATTTTTATCATGTATATACTCATAACAGGAGGGCTTCATTTTGCAAGCCTTGTAAACAGAAAACAATACAGCAGTAACTCAAACACTGAAACATATTTTTAAAAGTTAATTGATGAATGCACATGATATTATGTGCCCTTGGCAATCTAAATTTAGAGACATAAAAATAGAACCCAAAGTGTTGGTAACTGAACTCAGGATTTGTGTCTGCTTTTGTAATCTCTCTCAATATATTGCTGAAGGACTAAAATGATAGCCTCATTGCTCTTTGTTTCTTTTAACATTTGAAAAAGCAGAATAACACTAAGTTTTTTGCTTATCTTGAGTTAGTATCTAGAAGTAGATGTTTTTACAATAATTGAGCAAAGTGGGTCAGAATCCTATGAATTTTATCACCCATACTCTGTGCTTGGAATTAGCTACACTTGTACTTTTTCTCTACATGTTTATAGCTTTAGTATGTGATTAACTGCTAACCATTGGCCCATCATATATTTTTGGACTTGTGAATAATTTAGGGAGAGATTAAGCCAAGATGGGAAGGCTACATCAGGGTCATCCAAATTTCATGATGAAATTATGCACCTAAATTAATTACTTATGTTTACATTTTATACAAAGTTCCTTCCATTACTATATATATATGTATACACATATATATTATACATATAATTGAATATATTTATATGCATCTAATTGAAGATGGCTCACTCCTTCACCTTATTTATTAATGCTATTCTCTGAGATAACTTGCAAAGAGATAAAGTTTCATAATGTACATTGGATCTCAAATGTTAAAAGCACTGTTCCTCATCTCAAAATGTTTATCCTAGAAGCTACTGTACTTGTTTTTCTGAGTTCATGAAGTTCCTTTTCAAGTTTCTTTTGCAGGTAATTTTAACCTCTAAATAGGAACATAAAATACAAGGACACAGTTTGATCATTTTCTCAAAATTACACTCACATAAGTGAGCAAACAAAATTGTATTTTTCAAGTACATATAAAACAGCACAAACTTTAATAACCTTCTTATCTCCATGAGGCATTTATTAAGGATTAGCAATTTAAAAGAGCTTGGAAGTATTAGCCTCTGCAAAAAGTTTAGGAAGAGTAGATTATCAAAATACATGCTTTCTCTTCTTCAACCTAGATGAGGGAATTGTGACCAGAGAAAATTTTCACATTTTCCCAAAAATCTCTGTTGGGAGAATTTGACCCTTTGGAAATCATAACTCTTCCAACAATGATTAGCAGTCTTATGAACAGGTTCTGTAGAAGGTCCTGCCAGGTGCTTGCTATATCTGCTCTCCTTACTCAACAAGTTAGTTCTCAAGAGTCTTTTTTTTGTCTTTTTTGGGTTGTATCCATGCCATATAGAGGTTCCCAGGCTAGGGGTCGAATCAGAGCTGTAGCTGCTGGCCTATGCCATAGCCACAACCATGCCAGATACGAGCCGCATCTGTGACCTATACCACAGGTTACTCCAAATTCCAATGCAGTATCCTTTAATTTACTGAGCAAGGCCAGGGATTGAACCTGCATCCTCATGGATGCAAGTCATATTGGTTTCCACTGGGCCATGATGTGAACTCCCTCAAGTGTCATCTTTAATGCCCTGTTAGGATCACTGCATCCAAGTATACCTGCTAAGCAGCTTGAGATTTCCTCTACCAACCAATGTTGGATTTTTGCTAAGCCATAATCCTGGTGGGTATCCTTTATCTTAAGCAGTTTCTGCTGTTTTATTTCATATAAAAGTACAATGTAATTCTGATATACAATGTTGATTAAATGGTAACCAAGAGTATGTGAAGAGGGGATCATGATGCAGTGTTTTTGTGCACAAGGTTGTAACATCTTCATATCCATGAAAAACAATAAGTGACATACAGTAGATGTTAAATATATGGGAAGATTATTGAATGATCACCAATTACATTATTATATAGACAAGTTATCCATAATAATTTATTGAACCCTTTATATAGCATACATCCCATATTCAATTACATGATGTTTAGGTCACTGTTGGATTTTATTTTTTGATGCATTCTTTATTTTTTATAATTAATTAATGAATCTTACTACATTTATAGGTATACAACAATCATCACAACCAAATTTTATAGCATTTCCATCCCAAACCCTTAGTGAATCCCCTGACCCCGCAACTGGTCTCATTTGGAAACTATAAGTTTTTCAAAGTCTGTGAGTCAGTATCTGTTCTGCAAAGAAGTTCACTATGTCCTTTTTTTAGATTCCACATATAAGTGATAGAATTTGATGTTGGTGTCTCATTGTCTGACTGACTTTAGTTAGCATGGTAATTTCTAGGTCCATCCATGTTGCTGCAAATGCCATCATTTCTTACCTTTTGATGGCTGAGTAATATTCCATTGTGTATAAGTATCACATCTTCTTTATCCACTCCTCTGTTGGTGGACATTTAGGTTATTTACATGTCTTGACTATTGCATAGAGTGCTGTAATGTACACTGGAGCACATGTGTCTTTTCAAGTCATGGTTTTCTGTGGATAGATTCTCAATAGTGGGACTGCTAGATCAAATGTTAATTCTATTTTTAGTTTTCTGAGGACTCTCCATACTGTTTTCCACAGTGGTTGTACCAATTTACATTCCCATCAATAGTGTAATAGGGTTCCTTTTTCTCCACACCCTCTCCAGCACTTATTGTTTGCAGACTTTTTGATGATGGCCATTCTGGCCGACATAAGGTGGTACCTCATAGTGGCACGTAAAAGAATGAAATTAGAACACTTCCTAACACCATAGGCAAAGATAAACTCAAAATGGATTAAAGACCTAGATATAAGACCAGATACTATAAAACTCTTAGAGGAAAACATAGGCTAAACTCTCTCCAATATAAACTACAGCAACTTCTTCTCAGAGCCACCTCTTAGTGTAATGACAATAAAAACAAAAATAAACAAATGAGACTTAACTAAACTTAAAAGTTTCTGTACAGCAAAGGAAACCCTAGACAAAGTGAAAAGACAACCCAGAGAATGGGAGAAAATATTTCCAAATGAATCGACTGACAAGGGATTAATGTCCAGAATTTATAAACACCTCCTACAGCTCAATACCAGAAAAAACAAACAACCCCATCAAGAAATGGGCAGAAGATCTAAACAGACAATTCTCCAAAGAAGACATACAGATGGCCAAAAAAGCACATGAAAAGATGTTCAGCATCACTAATTATTAGAGAAATGCAAATCAAAACTACTATGAGGATTTAAATAATTATTAATATGTATGTGGCTCTCCATAAGTGCAACAGTGTTCATCCAAAATAGATAAAATCATGGTATCTAAAGGTATAAACTTGTAAGGAGTATTAACTAAACCATAAAAACTCATACTGACGTTTAATGTGTTTAGACAATAATATCATACTATAATTAGGTAATATAATAAATATAACTATAATGGTAATCATATAACAATATATCAGTGTACCAAAATAACACATTTTACACCTTAAACTTACACAATGTTACATGTCAAATTTATTCAATTAAAAAAACATCAAAACAGATAAAATGAGGTTTTCCTCTCAGTTTGCTCTCTATATTCTAGTAAGGTAATTTTAATTATAAATATCTTGTCTGGGAGTTCCCATCGTAGCTCAGTGGTTAACGAAACCGACTATGAACCATGAGGTTGTGGGTTCGGTCCCTGGCCTTGCTCAGTGGGTTAAGGATCTGGCATTGCCGTGAGCTGTGGTGTAGGCTGCAGAAGCAGCTTGGATCCTGCGTTGCTGTGGCTGTGGCAAAGGCTGGCAGCTACAGCTCCTGTTAGACGCCTAGCCTGGGAACCTCCATATGCCACAGCTGTGGCCCTAGATAAGGCAAAAAAAAAGACAAAAAAAAAAAAATATATATATATATATATATATATCGCCTGGAAAATAGGAATTTATCCAACTTCTCTATTAACAAGTTGATTCCTAATATGTTTACTTATTATTCTCTATACCATTTTTTTAAAATTAATTCACTAATTGTCAAACACACAATTATACTTCCATTTATTCTATTAAATATTTCCCTCCAGTTAAACTGGACAAGATTTAGCATTGCATTGAGTGAGCCACAAAACTCACTCACCACAGGTAACTCATATAAAACCTCATATTTTCCAGTTTACTCTTTTCTCCTCTTTTAATATCAACATTATACACACACATACATATAATCACTTTCATTTCTCAGTAGCATTAATTATAAATTAATATTTATCAATTTTATCAAATAAATTTTATTATACTATGGTAGGCATTATTGTCAGGATATAAAGGTAGATTAAATTTAATCACCTACTCCTAAGAATTCTTTCTTAACCATGCAGTTTCCTACTTACAGTCACTTACTGACTAAGGACAGAGGCTTTGCTCTAATTATGGCAAATATCAGGTCCTACTAAGACCACCATTATGTGTGGTTGTTGTGTATGTGGATTTGGGACTCAATCTGCAATGCCTCAGTTTTCATATCATGATATGGGGAAAACTATTTTACATCTCTGTGAATAAATATTCCTCAAAAATAAATATTATATCAGGTCTTATTTCGCAGGGTTGTAGTAAAGTACTTAATGACGCGATACTCAAAAAACTCAACACAGTACTTGGCATATTATAAGTACTCAATAGGGATTCTCTTTTTGTGAGTGTGGTTGCTTTAAAACATTTGAAAATAGTGAATCTAAGTAAATGTAGTATTTTTTTGGACTAAGGACAAGGAAAGGGATTTTAGATAACTTGGTGAGTGTTTACTTTTCGATTTTTGTTTGACTTTTTGTGTGACTTAAGGACTCAGAAATATCACGTTTTAATATAACTGTTAACATTAAATTGCGCTTTAGGAGTTCCCATTGTGGAGCACTGGGAATGACTAGTATCCATGAGAATGCAGGTTCGATCCCTGGCCTCACTCAAGGGGTCAGAGATACAGTGCTGGATGAGCTGTGGTGTAGGTCACAGATGCAGCTTGGATACTAAGTTGCTGTGGCTGTGGCTGTGGCTATGCTGGCGGCTGTAGCTCCAGTTCGACCCCAAGCCTGGGGAAGTTCCATATGTTGCTGGTGTAGCCCTAAAAAAAAAGGAAAAAAAAGAAGAATGGCCTTTATATTTAATAACTATATCTTACATATTATAAAATCTTGAAAACATTTTACAAAAAATATATAAAGCCACCCTAGGAAGCAGTGATTGCTAGTAATCTGGACTTTATTTTACTTGACTCATGTAAACCATGAAAAAGAAATGCTAAGATAATGATATACATTTTTTTTCCAAAAAGACTGAATCTAAGTGCTATTTACTTACAAAAAATTTTCTATAAAAATTCCAACTTCTGAAGAAAACATCTAAAACAGTGGCTTTACTATCACATATCATTACTCTTCTTTTTACCTTTTAGGAATACACAATAGATATAATTTTTGCCCAGACCTGGTTTGATAGTCGTTTAAAATTCAATAGTACAATGAAAGTGCTTATGCTTAACAGTAATATGGTTGGAAAAATTTGGATTCCTGACACTTTCTTCAGAAACTCAAGAAAATCTGATGCTCACTGGATAACCACTCCTAATCGTCTTCTTCGAATTTGGAATGATGGACGAGTTCTATACACTCTAAGGTATTACTATTTAAAAATCATGTAGGTGCTCTAATTTATTTTCCATACAAATATTTTATCAATTCTTAAATTTCATTTTTGAAATTTAAAAATGAAAGGAAGAAATGTGAAGGAAGACATACGAAGCTTCTTTTATTCACTAAAATCTAAAATGTTGAAATATTTTGGAAACATTTGTTTAAGCTCAGTCTCACTAGTATGTGAAAAAGACTAAAAGCAAAGAGTAAAAACTTCTGGATTTCCCTCCTTTGAAGCACAAAAGGTTGTGGCATAAACATTATGTTTTTTAACATATAAGGCAAATGACTGATGGAGATTTTTCTCTAGGAGTCCATCCTGTTATAACATTTTAAAACGCTCTACCTTTTGGTGGTGCTGTAACATCCCTAAGAAAGGATTACATGAAGGTTGATGTATAAGATTCAAATTTAATTAACTAATTGTCTTGAACATATCTACTCGTTATTACGAATCATCCTCTTAATGGAATGATGTTTACAATAAAAAGAAAAAAAATCACCAAATTTAACCAGGTATACTCTGTTAAATCTGCATGTGTGTGCATGCATGTATTTGTTGAGATCCTGAAGTGTAGATTTTTAACTATAAACATAGAGATCAAATTTGGGTTATTTATGAGGCATCTTATTTGGCTGGAGATAAAAATGTCAATTTTGTTATTCATTTATTAAAGTTATATTACTACTTAAGACTTTGAAACTTCAGAATTATTATTTTCCAGTGCATCACAGTCCATTATTGTAGGCCAAAATTAAGATTAAGAATTAGACAAAAGATTTTTAATGCTTGAAATTATTTCTCATTATTTAATATCTATTTTTCCATTTAAATAGATTGACAATTAATGCAGAATGTTACCTTCAGCTTCATAACTTTCCTATGGATGAACATTCATGTCCATTAGAATTTTCAAGCTGTAAGTGATACAATACTTTATATTTTCATGAATTTTATAGCCTCTGATCGTGTCTGTTTTAAAATGTAAAATGAAGTGAAATAAACCACAATTTTCAGAAATGTAGACTATATTCAACTGTCTTACATAAAATTACAAATGACATATTTGTTTCTTGTTTTCAAATTAAAAAGTGACAATAAATTCATAGTTATCCTGGAAGCCAGATTTAACTTTATTACATTATATTTTAAAATATATTGAGTTGGTTTGATGAACAAAAAAGAATGAAATGAGTAGGAAAAGCTAAGATAGAAATAAGTTTATTTTATTAAAAATGAATGAAACAGAAATGATTAAAGAGAAATAATTTGGATACAAAAATTTAGTATTTTGTGGTAAGGAAATAATGATAATCTTTCTATATCAATGTGAATTTTATTATATATTTGCTGACATATTTATCCTCACATATGTTTATGAAAACATTTTTTCTGCATAATATATAACTGATCATCTTGAAAACACATAATATGACTTTAAAAATTGATTTTGCCTATGTCTATGAATTGTAAAATGCTATATTTCTTTGTTGAGAGTTGTTTTTCAGATAATCATGTTTTAGATTTTATTCACCATTGATAAGTATTCATTAGTATTATCTCGCTTCATCATTCCCTTTTTTTTTTTTTTTTTGGCCTTATCTACGGCCACACCTGCTGCATGTGGAGGTTCCCAGGCTAGGGGTCTAACAGGAGCTGTAGCTGCTGGCCTTCACCACAGCCACAGCAACGCGGGATCCAAGCCGCGTCTGCAACCTACACCACAGCTCACGGCAATGCCGGATCCTTAACCCACTGAGCAAGGCCAGGGATTGAACCTGCAACCTAATGGTTTCTAGTCGAATTTGTTAACCACTGAGTCACGATGGGAACTCTTTGCTTCATCATTCTAAAATTTCCCATATATCTCTTGTTGTCCTTTATTAAAGATTTTCTGTGATTTCTGTTCTCACTAAAATGTCCTTCTTAATTCATATCTCACTGCTTTAATTTTCTAATACTGATTTCTCCATGAACAAAACAGTCAAATAACAACAAAGACTTGATTAATAGGAATATTCCAAGAAGAGCTGATACACAAATATTTAAACATGTAGCAATTAAGAAGGAGATACAATTATTCTCCGCTAGATATCTTGCCTAATCCTTGGTGTGTGGTATCCCTTTGGCACTGTCATTTTTAGGAATTAATATCCTATCCCTGTTAGTGAAATTGGGTCTCACTGACATAAACATAATAACCACAGCTAACTTTTTTCAGGCACTTCATATGGGTCCAGCAGAGAATTAAGCTTTCTCCATCTAACATTTCACAACAAATGTATTTGGAAAATTTCATTATGTCTCCCATTTAACAAGTCAATACCATGAGATTTAGAATGGTTACGTAATTAGCTCCTTGTTATTTGCACCCCCACTCCTATATATTATGACTATACTTCATTACTTCTATAATTACAATGAAAAAGAGTGGGAAATATAGAAAAACAAGATGGCTAAACCTTTAAACGAAAGAGAGAAGATGGAGAAGCGAAAGAGAAAACAGATCCTTAAACAAGCCAACAAAGATAAGAGTAATTTCAATGTATGGCTGATTAGGGGATGCTGGCAGGACACGATAACACTGTTTTGGAATTTTTTAAAGTTGATAGTGAATTTTATTCCAGTTCTATGGTAGAAAAAGCCTTCTGTTCAAAACAACTTATTATTTTTGAAATATCTTCAAAAACATGTAAGTGATCCCTAGGAGGAATTTTTCAGTCACAAAAATTCACATTAAAAGTTGAAGACAGAAAGATAAGGTTTATAGCCAATTTTGACCTGAGAACATTCACCAAAAGATAAATCTGAGCTTTGATTTTGACAGGCTTGTGGACTGAAAATGTAACAAAACATGATCTCTGCATAGAGCTGGGTTACAGAAGACCGGGCACCTAGGGTAACATGAAGAACCGCACCCCATCCCACCATACACATGCATGTACACATACAACCAATAAGATCCAAAAGAAAAGTTGCCTCTACAATCAGTGTACCAGGGTGAATTAACTCCTTGAGAGGATTTAATCACAAACCCAACCCCAAATGGATTTTCCCAAATTTCCTTCACTTGATTGTTCCAAAAGCCCTATGGATTTCCCAGACATGTGGCAGAAAAGAAAAGCATATCCTTTTTGAAAGAATAAACTTCCATTCTAGACAGATACAGAGAAGGCAAAGACATTTTCAACACAAATAACTAACAAAAGTCTAGTATTCAGAATACATAAAAAATTCAGACAAAAAGAAAGAAAAAAAAACCCAATAAAATAATAGGAAGTTGAATAAGCAGTTATCCAAAGAAGAAATCCAAGAATATAATGAACACATGAAAAATATTCTAGGTTTTATTCATAATCAGGAAAAGTGAAATAGAATATACTCTACAGACTGTTAAAGAAGACCATCCACGTGAACTTTAATGAGGATATAGATCCACATGCATTTTCATACTCTGGTGAGATATGGGATTACAATACTCTCTACAGAAAAAAAAAAATAAAGATTGATGCTGTCTCATAGTATATATCCCAGAGAAATCTTTGCATATACATGTTTTGTGAGGGAAGTATAATAATGTTGCTAATGGTAGTGTTAGTAATTGTCAATAGGAAATCTTATATATGTCAACACACTAAAATGGGTAAATTTTAGTCCTTATTTACAACAGGACAGATTTACTACAGTTACATACAATAGCATGAATAACTATTACAAATATGATATTAAAAGAAGATTTAAAATAATCCATCCAGCATGGCAATAGTCAGAGTTCAAAAGAAACTTAAACTAAGCTACATTTTTTAGTATTGCCTATCAAAAAAAATCTATAACAATAGCAACAACCAAAAAAAAAAAATAAAACCAAGGGGAAGATTTTCACAGAAATCTGGTTAGTGGTTACCTCTGGTGGGGAGGGGTGCTAGTATGTTGGAGTGGACACATGGTTTTTCCTGAATGCTAGAAAAATTCCTTTTTAAAATTAAGTGGAGTTACATGAATTATCATTATTTAATCATTATATTATTATACCTTAAGCTATACTCATAAATTTTCTGCAGTGTTTTTCTTTATTTGAAATAATAAAAAAGGAAGAATTTCAAATAATCTGTTTTTGCATAATGTGTTGCAACAGTTACAGATTTATATTTGCCAATGTATGTATTTTTCATTTTAAATTTTTTACCTAGATGGATACCCTAAAAATGAAATTGAGTATAAGTGGAAAAAGCCTTCTGTAGAAGTGGCTGATCCTAAATATTGGAGATTATACCAGTTTGCATTTGTAGGATTACGGAACACAACTGAAATCTCTCACACAATCTCTGGTAAGAAGAGGAAACAAATCTCCTCTAGCATCAAGCGGCATTTATATTTAAACCTATGGTTTTAAATCTATATGTATATGTATTTTATAGCCAAAATAAAACATATTTTTTCTTCCAGGGGATTATATTATCATGACAATTTTTTTTGACCTGAGCAGACGAATGGGATATTTCACTATTCAGACCTACATTCCATGTATCCTGACAGTTGTTCTTTCTTGGGTGTCTTTTTGGATCAATAAAGATGCAGTACCTGCCAGAACGTCACTGGGTATGACATGTAATTTTATGCTATACTGTCATAAGACTTTTAGTAACATTTTAATGTGAGAAGAGTTCAAAGTTTAATATATTAGAAATATTCCTCTAACTACAGTCAGGCAGAAGTGGACAGATACTCTAGTGAAATATGTTATTGAAATGAATATATGAGAAAATAAGTAGGAAATAAAATTGTAAAGAGCTTGAAATTTCAGAAATGTTCTTAGGTCAAGGGATGCATAAATACTAAGCAATAATTAATACATGAAAGTCATACATAATCCCTGAACCTTAAATTTGGTCAATGTTTTCAATCACTTTTTATCAAGATTTTATTTTTTAGCTGAATCACTAATAGTATTTATTGACCGGTGTGTTTTTAGACTTTAAAATCCCCTGCTTTTCCTACAGTGGTGCTAGTGAACGGTCAGCTGCTCCAAAGGGCAGGTTGCTGAAAGGAAAAAGAAGTTTGGGTTTCTGTAATCTATAAAATGTGTAATTACTCTGTGAATATTCTTGAGAGTTGCCTATACAGTTACATTGATTCAAGGGGTAATTTGTAATTCATACTTGATAAAATGGAATTTTCCTAGTTTTCTTTAGCAATATATTGCAATAATCAAAGTCATATAAGAAAACATGTCTAAATTACTATACATTTATTTAAAAGAAAATGATAATCTAAATTCATGTACTGATACACAAAAACAGCTTATTGATTAATTGATTCATTCCCAACATCAGCGCAAGGCATGAATCACACTACCTATAACTGTCTTAAAAAAACATAAAGAAAGTTGGGACAGTTTCTATATTCTACGATAAAGAGGTTTTCATGCAGTTTCTATGATAGCTGATGAATAACTACATTTAGTACATACACGAATTCCCATAACATAAAAGTGGCAAGATAAAATCTGAAGTACCTAGTTCTGTACTGGAAATGCCTTTCCTTGGGAGTCTAAAAAGAGGTGTAGACAGAGATAGGAGACAAAAGGAACTCATATCTGAGTTTTGTTTCCTATAGTTACTTAAAATTACTTTATGTTCCAAAGTAAATACCTTACTTTAGATTTTTTTTGTATGCTACTCTGAGTATAACTTAAATATTGTATTTTGTTTTTAAACATTATTCTCATATTCTTTCTCAAAGAGAATTCGAATGGATTATTTCTACCATTAGGTTTATATGAAGCCAAAAGCCTATATAATAGTATCATGAAAGAGAATAGCCAATAGCGGAATCATGTTTTACATGAATTCATATTTTTTATGTTACCACACCAACCCGCAAAGATAAGCTATAGCCAGATCTAAGTTAAAGAATATCTCTTACAATTGTATCCTATATTGTTGGAGGATCGAGGTTTTTTTTTTAAGTATATATACATGCATACATACATACATCATTGAAGGACAATTTCCTGAGCTCACTTATTCAACATTGTATTTTAACACACATTTATCAAATGCTTTATGTGAAACAGGCAGTGTCCTAGATGCTGCAGTGTTAACAGTGAATATATGTTGTAAAGTGCTCTTGGTCGTGTTAAAACCAAGACATTTATGTTTTAGTAGGGTGTACAGGTAATGTACAAATATAAAAAGTATATAATAAAAGGTAAGTGAGTAATAAAGACTATGAAGAAAAAGCAAAATAAATGGTGAGACAATGGTAGGGGACATAGGCAGATATACTATTTACTGTGTTATTTGTGGAGAACCATATGGTTCCAAAGTGGGATCTTCCTTGAAATCCATGCTTGAGGCTCAGAAAGAAGACAACTGTGAATACACGTGACTGAACAGTGATAGAAAGTGAGGTTAGAGAAGTGGCCAGTAGCTAGAACAAATCTTTTAGTAGGTCCTTTGAAGAGCCTTGGATTTTATTGCAAATGTAATGGGAGATTATTGTAAGGTTTTGAGCAGGGGAAGCCATGGGGCAAATATCAATGAATCCTCTTAATATTCCAAGCATTTTCTTATTTTCATGAACTCAGAGAATTTTAATAGGAAATCCACCATATTATTTTTAAGCTAAATTCCATGATAATCATTTCTAAATAAAATAAATAAATGTCTGTAACCTGTTTTGGTATGGTTTCCATTTATTTATGAAATAGAAATGTAATAGCATTTTAGTAACAAGAAATTTAATTTCATCATTGAAAACGAAATCAAAGAACATATTAGTCTTAATTTTTTTTTTTAACTTGGGATGTCTAAAACACTACACAAATGAACATCTCAACAGAAAAGAAAATCACGAACTTGGGGAACAGACTTGTGGTTGCCAAGGGGGCGGGGGAGGGGGAGGGGAGGGGTGGGAGGGAGTGGGGATAACTACTGCTTTAATGATGGAATAGCAAGGAGCTCCAACTGTAATGCACGGGGAACTATATCTAATTACATGTGACAAATCCATATATGTACATGTAATCGGGTCACCACATGGTGCGCTTGGAAAATATGACAGAAATCTCTAAACCAGCTATAATGCAAAAAAAAAAAAAAAAGAAAAAAAAGAAAAAAATAAGATACAAACAAAAAAAAATAAAGGGATTAAAGAGATGTGAAAAGAAAAAAAAACCTTGGGATGGGACATACTTATGGAAGTCAGGAATACCTTGGAAAATCTACCTTCATCTGACTATGGGAATATTATGATTTAATCAGTTACAAAAAAAGAAAACAACAGTGCACCACGTGAGGAAGAGAGACTAGTAGTCGCTGCAATTCTTTTGCACTCACCATATGAAAAGACTTGTTTTGGTCTAAAAATAACTGCAGTAAAAACTGTCAGGAATAATGGGAGGAATAGCAAATCTGTAATCATAATTGGACATTTTAAAACTTTCTCTTTTACTGATAGAACAACTACATGGAAAAATCAGTTACAATGTTGAAAATCCGAATGAAATTATCAACTGCTTAACCTGATTGATATTTATAAAACACTGTGCTAACTCGAGAATACACAGGAAGTTCAAGTGCATACAGAACATTAACCAAGATCTCAATAATATTCAAAATACTAAAATTTTCCAGAGCATATTTTCTGACTAAAATGAAAGTAAATTAAAAATTAATAAAAATAATATAAATTAATAATGGCCTCATTTATTTAGAAAGAATAAAAAGGGAAATTAAAAAATATTTCAAACTGAATTTTATTAAAAATTTAACATGTAAATAGTTGTGAGATGAAGCTAAAGCATTGCTTAGAGTGGAAATTCTAGATTTATATGTTAATGTAAGAAAGGCAGAAAGATTTTAAATTAATATTCTAAGTATCCCCTTTAAGAAAATAAGTAAATATCTTTTGTATAAATTCTTTATACAAAGTTTATTATACTAGTACACCAATTTTTTTAGATGGGAAGCACAGAGGTGTTAAGAAACTTCCCTGAGGTCACAGAGCTTATAGCTGGGAGCATCAAAATTTGAACTTAAATATGCCTCCATGACTTCTGGTTCATCATACCTGTCAACTTTAATTTTGTTTTCAATCCTAACTGATGATAAAAATAAAAAAAAGATGGGCCTGTGAAAGGAATTATTATCAAGACATGTTTCGATATAGACATAAGGGAAAGAAGCAGCTACGCCTTCACCATACCAAAGAGACACTTTCTATTTTTTTTCAACCCAGTTGTTGTTACTCTATAAATACCTGGTCAAACTGAGGTTCATTTGTCACCATACTTAACACTTTTTGGAGAGTAAACAATTCCACTCATGGTATCTTATATCATGAGACAAACAATGAAAAGGCAGTTTAGATAAGAAGAGATACGGCATATGGAGCTGTGTGTTTGGGAGACTAAAATGAGGATGGTAAGAACCACAAGAAGGCTACGGATAAAGAGAAACAGACACCCCCAAAAATACACACACAGGGCTGGGGCCTAGGTGAATATCCCAATTTTAAAAGCTGAGTTCTTTAAAATATGAAGATTTACTCTGTGCTTTTAAAATATTCCTTTGAGGAGTTTCTGTCATTGCTCAGCAGTAACGAACCCGACTAGTATCCATGAGGATGCAGGTTCAATCCCTGGCATCACCCAGTGGGTTAAGGATCTGGCGTTGCCATGAGCTGTAGTGTAGATTGCAGACATGGATCTGATCTGGCATTGCTGTGACTGTGGTGTAGGCTGGCAGCTGCAGCTCCAATTTGACCCCTAGCCTGGTAACATCCATATGCTGTAAGTGTGGTCCTAAAAAGCAAAAAAAAAAAAAAAAAAGGTATTCCTTTGATACAAATTTGCCTGTATTCTTTACCTAAACTTTGAGATTAAAAAACAGGTTTAACTGAAGTTATTTAAAAATACTATCCTAGGCTGAATTCATTTTTTAACTGTGTGTGCCAGAAAACTTCAAATCACTGTAACTTAAATTAAGTGATCCTCTGGCCATTGTATTCCAGCAGAAAGCTATGAGGAAGAGAAAAAAGAAGGGCATTTTCTCTTTCTTTAATGCCATCTTTGGTGCCTTACACCCTTGACTTAATTCTTCTTGGCTAGATATCAGACTGCGGCCATACATAGCTGAAAGAAGAGGGTAAAAAAAAAAGTTGTTCTTCCAGGCAGGCTCAGCCCAGCTGAAACTGTAGAGCCTGTTATTATGGAGGAAGGGAGGGATGGTATGAGGAGTCATCTACTTGCAGTTTGGATAATTTAGATGATTAAAACTCACACATTGAACACAGTGTTGCTGCTAGTTACCAGGACATTTTTTTTCCTGCAAATCAGGAGTAATCAAATTCCTTTGTTTCCACTGTTTATTTCTACTCACAGTACTGCCAAATCAGATGGAAGAATAAAAATGGTCTAAGTTATTTCTCATCATTCCTTTTTTTTTTTTTTCCCTCCACAGGTATCACTACAGTTCTGACTATGACAACTCTGAGTACAATTGCCAGGAAGTCCTTACCTAAGGTTTCTTATGTGACTGCGATGGATCTCTTTGTTTCTGTTTGTTTCATTTTTGTTTTTGCAGCTTTGATGGAATATGGCACCTTGCATTATTTTACCAGCAACAAAAAAACAAAGACTACTAGAGAAAGAAAGCCGAAAAATAAGGCCTCGGTATGTTTAAAGTATCTGTTTTATGTACAGCAACTTACTGTTGAAGATACTCTTTTGAATTCTCATGTTAAATACTTTCTAAGACTAACACGGATGCTTGAGGTACCCTGACAAAAGTTAAATGATTTTAAGGTGAAATTGCAGTACCTATCATCGCCTACCAATGAAAGTATACTTTTATTTTTCCCTAGAAAAGTCTCCTGGATCACCTTCATAAAGAGTGGTTTCTTACACTATAAAATTTTCCACAAACGTTGAATTCTTTGTACCTAAAGCATTATTTAAGAATGCTCTTTGAATCTATTTTTGTTCTAGGACTTGGACTTATAACATGGGGACCCCATAAAATCAACTTAATTTTTAGATATAAAGATTAACACCCTTTCTTTTCTTTGGCCACGTCCATGGCATGTTTAAGTTAGCTGGTCAGGGATTGAACCTGTGCCACAGATTGACCCAAGTCACTGCAGTGACAAGCTGAATCCTTAACCTGTGGTGCCACAACAGAAGGCCAAAGATCCCTTTTTAATGTCAGTATTCATACAAAGTGTAAACACAAATATAAGATTATAAGGTACAATACAAATAGCAGTCCAATAAAGGATCAAAAGTATACAAAGACACTATACAGAATTAGCAACTAGATGACTGATTTCAAATACTTTTTCAGCAGCAGAATATTTTCTATGGTATAAATATTAAGTTATATTTAAAATGTAAGTTAAAATATTTTAAAAGGCGTTCATATTAAAATAGAGATAGGTACCATAGAGTGACAGCTAAGTGGCTGTCTTTTGCACAGAGGAAAACTTGAGGCATCATATATAATATGGTCTGTGAAATACTGACTTAATAAGTACATAGTGTTGAGAAAATGCTATTGTCAGCCACAGTGCAGTGCGTGGCCTTCTTTCATTTCATTGTACATAATTTATTCAAAAAGTATGCAAACTAACTCTTCCAAAGGGTATTTTATACAGAAAATTACAGAGAAAGTATAGCATCAATGAAATAATTCTTTGAAAAATAAGTTGCAGTTTTCAGGAGAACAAATTAGCAAGAACAGTTAAGTCAGAAGTAACCATGTAAGCCAAGTTGAGGCTAACATATGATAGGATAAAAAGTGCACTAGTATATTTCACAAGTTGGTTGTCTAATGCAGTAGCCACTAGCCATATGGCTAGGTTTATTTATATTAACTAAAATCAATCAACAATTAAAATTCAGTATCTTAACAGCATTAGTCACATTTCAAGTGCTCAGTAGCTACATGTAACTTGTGGTTACCATTTTGGGCAATACTGATACAGAACATATCCATCATTGCAGAAAGTGCTATTGCACAGTGCTTGTTTAGCAAATAGGAATCTTAAGAGAGAAAATAACCCACATTGAAGATAGGAAAGTGGATTATGGCCAAGATGTGGAAAATCTCCAGTACTATGTTTGCTTTTGCCCTGTCATGCATGTTTTTAAGCAAAAGGGCATGTGTGTTTCTATGTTTTTGAAACATAATTATAAATAGCTTGGAGTATATACTCGAATGGCAAAAGAAGTGGTGAGATAAACAAAGACTACCGCAGTAGTACAAGAAGTAATATATTACTGAGAGTGGAACTATGTTATCCAAGTAGAGATCGTGTGTGAAAGGTTATGTTTTTTGTTTTTGCTCACAATACCCAACCCACAGATTTTTCTCCACAAAGGAAAGGTCTCATTTTCAGTCAGTGAATATCTATGTAAATAAACATTCTTCTACCTTTCAGAATACAAAAATAATGAAAAGCTATATCAATACACGATTTCACAAATTATAAACCTTCTTTCCTGTAGTATTATGTAGCAAAGCTCCCAGGATGGATTATTTGATATTTGTGACATGTGAAATACAGCAAGAAGCTTACTTGTGCATGGTTGAAACAAATTAAAAATTTAAATAAGGTAGAAATATGCAAGAAATAATAAAATTCTCTGCTCTACATCCTTGGTTCCATCCCTCAGAATTAGCTGTTTTTGTTTTTGTTCTTTTTTTCCCTGTTTTTTACTTTCCTCTCATAATTATTTCAATTAACTTCTAATTCTTGGAGTGTGAAGACTGACAGCTCAGCACAGCATCACTAAAATCCACTTTATGTCTGTTTTTAACACAGATATAGATTTTTAAATTTTTCAAATTCTGACTGATACGTAACTAGGACTCTGTGAGAGTGGAATAGAGAAAATCTGTGCTTAGTTTGACATTCTCATATGCAACTTGTTGAATGGGAAATTAATAATAGTAACATTAGTCAATACTTCACAAGATCAGTAGTATAATAATGTTTGATAATGATATTGCTTGTTTACTTAATATTATTAATGATATTAGTACATGATCTAAATAGTAATTATAGAATTACATAAATGCATATATAAATATAATTTGTATAGAAATATTTTACTTACAATTTGCTATTTATTTGGTAGTATATCTTGGTGCTTAAAATATATTTTGTATATTTAACCATATGATTAATCTACAAGTAATAATATTTAATATATAACCAGACACGTTATGTATCTTGAAAAGTGAGAACTGGATTGATTTCTCAAAATGTTAGGCTCACTATATTTGTAGTAACCTTTTGAAATAACCACAACAAAAAAAGGTGCATTCTCACAACTACATCATTTGAAGTAAAAGGAAGTTCTATTAAATGATGTTGTTTCTTTTAATGTCATTTAAATAGATCTATTGTATTTTTCAATGTTTTGTTATGTTAGAGGGCAGCAGGATCTTTATTTGAGAGATTATAAGGTGGGTTCAATAGTTGTACTTCAGATAAATAAGGTTTATAATATTTGTATTCTTCCAATTAATTTTTCAGTGGCTTCCAGGTCACAAATCTATGTGTCAAAAACATTTTATTTTACTGATACTGTGTCAGCTTGTTGGCAATTTTTCTCAGCACATATAAAATTCATTTTTAGTCACATTCATCATTCAATGAAATGTAGTCTCTTGCAATTTATGAATTTGTGGTATTTTGGGGGAACAGCAGGAAAGTTGAAAATTGTCAATCTAAAGTGGCACTGCAATAGAAGCTCTCCATAATTATCACCAGCAGAGATTAGTCCATGTTTTAAATGAACCATTTGCAGTTTGTCTCCATTTTTGTGCACTTTAATGATAAATCATCCCTCTCACGCACAATTGATATCTTCCAACAAACACACCATCTCTCCGTTTATGGTAGTTCTGAGTGATATACGGAATGACTTTTAAGTCATATAACCTTGAAATTGCCAACAAAATTTTATTTTAACCATTTTTCACTCTGCTCAACATTGAAACATATGCTATTTAAGTTTTAAATGACAAGAAAATGAATATCAATTTGTCTCAAAAAAAAAAAAAAATGGAGATCCCGTCGTGGTACAGTAGAAACGAATCTGACTAGGAACCATGAGGTTGCGGGTTCGATCCCTGGCCTCACTTAGTGGGTTAAGGACACGGTGTTGCCATGAACTGTGGAATAGGTCTCAGACGCAGCTCAAATCTGATGTTGCTGTGACTGTGGTATAGGCCAGCAGAAAAAGCTTTGATTAGACCCCTAGCCTGGGAACCTCCATATGCTGCTGGTGCAGCCCGAAAAGGACATAAGACAAAGAAAAAAAAAGTCTCATTTTTGTACATAATTTTAGTGCTACACTAAAATTTAGGAGTCTAGTCAAGTATCCCCAAGTGTCAACCTCAAAAGATCTCTCATTAATATTTAATAACTTACTGCTGCTCGTTTTTACATCTAGGCAAGTGGAATCACTCATTTATTTGTATTCAAGGCATTGCTTCTTATCTTCGGGCTGCTCATTTTGCTTCTAACATAGATATTATGACTTGTGTGATGCCTTTATCTTTTGAAAATATCACCAATATGATTATTTGCTTCTTTCTGCATCTACTAAATGAGTAGTAATATTTAGTGACTCATATGTTTCTTTTAAGAAATAAAGTGAGTTTGAATATAGATCCAAATTTTAAGAAATTCTCTGTTTTTAATTTTATAAATCTTTCTTATACAGTGTTTACTTTTCATGGTTTGAGATTTATTTCAAAATGTAGGATGAGAAAATTTTATAAATACTTTCCCTAAACTTAAAATCAGGATAAAATAATTGTTATAATCTCAGCATTGTATTCAGTGTTTAGATAATAAAACCACTGATGATAATAAAGTAAGAGATTCATATCTTAACCTCTGAAAAATGGGGAAGTACTGAAGGATGAAGAATTGCTAAAATGGCAGTCTTCATTCATATTTTACTTGCCATTTTATTCAAGCTTCAGTAACATTTTTGATGCAGTCCAAGTTTTTAATGTTATTACTGCTTGTTTTAGCACATACATTATAGCCAATTTTGATATCTCCTTTTTAGGAATCAACAGGAGCAATGAAAATTACAATAACAATAAATATTATTGATTGGCAGTGGAATACTTGCCATGTTTCCCTTTTTTTTTCTCTCTTTCTTTTAAGGCTGCACCTGTGGCATATGGAGGTTCCCAGGCTAGGGGTCAAATTGGAGCTACAGCTGCCAGCCTACACCACAGCCACAGCAATGTGGGATCCAACCCACATCTGAGACCTACGCCACAGCTCATGGCAATGCTGGATCTGAGTGGGGCCAGGGATGGAACCTGAATCCTCATGTATACTAGTCAGGGTCTTCACCACTGAGCCACAACAGAAACTCCCTTGCCGTGTTTCAAATATTTCACTTGATGTTTAATGTGTATTATCTCATTTAATCATCCATCAGATCTATGTATTATTATTATGGCTTTGGTACAGCAAAAGACACAGACACAAAAGATCAGTGATATTTCTTATTCAAATGACTCTACTTGGCATAGCTGGAATTTCAGCTGAAGTGACTGCTTTAATATCCCACAGTATCCTGACTCCAAAGTGACTGATTCCTCCAAAGTGATTGTTCCAAAGTGATAGCTTTAATATTCCACAGTTTCCTGGCCATGCTTGATTTTTTATATTTTGAAATTTTCTTCTTATAATTCAAGTGTTATTCAGAATATGGTATTGGAGCTCCCGTCGTATCTAGCAGTTAATGAACCCTACTAGTATCCATGAGGATGCGGGTTCAATCCCTAGCCTTGATCAGTGAGTTAAGGATCTAGTGTTGCCATGAGCTGTGATGAAGGTCACAGACACGGCTCAGATCCAGCGTTGCTGTGACTGTGGTGTAGGCCAGCAGTTACAGCTCCAGTTCAACTCCATATGCCATAAGTGCGGCCCTAAAAAGACAAGACAAACAAACAAACAAACCTGGTATCATAAAAAGTTAATTTGATATGTGTCCCAAATAACCCTTGTAAAAATAACCATTACTATTGGGCAAGACATACTTCTGATCATCTTACATATTATTAAAGTTACTCATCACAACCATCACAAAAATCTTATGCTAATATAATTTCAGTTATAGCTACAATTGTAGAATGAGCAGAATTGTGACTAACAGTTGTTTCCAAACCTGAGTTTTCAGTTTTTGCATGCTCTTTCTCCCAAATATAATGGCTTGTGCTTATCTACAACTCCAAATCTTCTATCTTTTATTAATTCACAGCTTTTTGAAGTTTTCTGCTTTATCAAAATGTCATCTATAATATTTTCTCTCATTATTACTAAAATATAGAATATAACCATAGCAAACCAACAAATGTTTATAGCATTATAAATGTACTAGTATAAAATATTACAGAAAAATGTAGTTTATTCTCATTTTAGAATTGGATTCATGGTTAATAATAATTTAGTAGTAGTTCAACTTCTTAAAAGTATAAAATATGTTTCATTTTGAGTATTTTCTGCAAAATCTTTGGAATATAAAGTACTATTTGTATGTGTTACAAAGTCAGTTATAATCCCAAAACATGTTAGGATTAAATATTTGTTTGATTTCAGAAATTAAGATTATTTTTACTGCATATCAGTCTCTGTGTTTGCCTTGAGGTGACAAACTGATCTTCTTTTATGCTATTTTTTTTTCTTAAAACTCATTTATTATTTCACCCAGATGTCCTCTGGACTCCATCCTGGATCTACTCTGATTCCAATGAATAGCCTCACCCTGCCACAGGGAGAAGATGATTATGGGTACCAGTGTTTGGAGGGCAAAGATTGTGCCAGCTTCTTCTGTTGCTTTGAAGACTGCAGGACAGGATCATGGAGAGAAGGAAGGATACACATACGCATTGCCAAAATTGATTCCTATTCTCGAATATTTTTCCCAACAGCTTTTGCCCTGTTCAATCTGGTTTATTGGGTTGGCTATCTTTACTTATAAATTCTGCTTACTAGGCAAAAATCATAAGAGGTCTGACTAAATTCAATATAACCCAATGTCCTTCAGTAACATGAAGTTTAAATTTTAAATGCAGAGAAACCAACACTTAAAATGTGAATATTTATTTGAACTATTCACAGGTAAATAAATTAACAGCTTTCAGATTAATTTACTTAAATTTATATAAAACAGATTAGTTGCAAAATTCAGTATATTAAAGTAATATTATATATTTGTATTTTAATTTTCTTTATTTTTATATATGTCCTATTAGAATTTTGAATTTATAACTTCTGTGATTCATATTTTAAAGATGAATTAATTTTAATACATATTTTATTTAAACATAATCTATCATTTAATCTATCATCTTAATCTAATGTCTAATATTTATATGAATTTTTGGCTTAGAAAATATTATTAATTTGATTTTTTCTTGCTTTTAATTTGTATGTTCTGTTTGGAATAGAGCCAGTTAAAAACATAAAACCTTGATTTCCTTGGATTGGTTTCTATGTTTTACTCCCCAAAAGAAATCAATTTATTTTTAAATATTTTATTAACTAAAGATGAAAAAGCCAGTTTTTACTTTATCTTTAATCCAGTTCATTGCTTGATGAAAGTTTAAATAGAACTCCAGTTATATTTATATTTTGTGATTTATAACTAGGCTGGAAACCCATCAAAGTCATTTCTTTTAATTACAAGGTGAAAAAAATAATGAAGAATGTTATATTTAACCATTTTATTCTCTACTTCGGAGCATTTATGAAGAACGAAGAGATTAACACTGACATGTTTAGATATACCAACACAAATTAAATGCAGAAGGAGCTGACTTTTTTCCTTAACCCTCTACAAAAGTGTTACATTCCTTAAATTAACAAAGAACATTGAAGAACAGGGCTTGTATTTACTTATTGTGGCCAAAGATTATTATCTAGCAAATTGATCTGAAATCCATATGGAGGATATGGTCTTAAATACATGCTATTAATACTGTTCAGAAGAGAAATATTCTGGCAACACAGTTTTGAGCCTGTGTTATCACTTTTCCCAGTTCCTAAATTTGGACTCGGCCAGTTTTACATCTTTGTTATAAATTGTAATCATACCCTCTTATCTTGAAAATGGAAAATCATATGAGTTTCACAAATCATATTCATTATGATAGTCTCTTTTTTTAGAAAATGTGAGCAGGCACAAAAATCATGTTAAGGCACTTCCAGTGAACACGAATATAGGAGCTCTCTCAATTCTTAAGAGACAGAAACAAAACTGGTCTTAATATAGTTTAAAGCCTGTTGGTTAATAGTTTCCAAAATGTCTGTTTCGTTAAGAGGAGAGCTGAAGGTAGGATTTGATTATTAGATTCCTGTAACCAGTTTGACATATCAACTACTTGGAAAAACTCCCTGTGCATTCATCGTCACCTAATGATCTGGGAAATCACCACAATGTTCTTGGAGAAAGGCTTCAGAAATTGTTTCCATTGCCAAGAGCAACTGTCAGGATGAAGAAGTTTATGATTAAGGTCTATTTTACCTGTGCTATCACTTGTGCACGTGACACCACGTGGTGAGTGAATACACAAGTATGCCCTGACATGGTTATGCCTAGGTGTTTAGAATATATAGGGTGTTTTTAAATCTGAATATATCCCACTGTGTACCCACCAACAACATCTGAATTTTTTCACTTTGCTTATAAACCTCGAAAAAGTAAGCATGAATTAAATGATATTGCTCAAATATCCACCAACACTGCTTTTTTTGAATGGAGAGCCAAATTAAACTTTGGCCATGTATGTATTCACTTACAAATTGCTCATACGTTCATTTTTATAACATTGAGTATTGATAGATATCCTTAAGATAAACATTCATTTAAAGATAAGTGAAAAAGGAAGTGCCAAGGAAGAATACATTTCACAAAAATGTATCATGGTTATTTCCATGTGTTAAGCTATACCCTGCTCATTATCATGGGGGCAGTTTTAATTCTGGGATTCTTTCAAGTCTATGTGAGCATGACCATATTTTAAAATACTTTAAAATGCTTAATATAATTAGCTTTGCTTTTCTCGCTAGTGTTCCGTTAACTCAGCTTTAAATGTTGACAGTATTTACAAGTGAAAATAAAACATGATATGATGATAAAATATAACAGATGCTTTTCTATATACATCCATTGTATATATCATCAAAACAAGCACTTCGTTTTCAAGCCAGTGGTATTTTGGGCTGTTCTGTTTAAATATTCAGATCAGAAAGGGATGTACAAGTCTTATTAGTTCTAAAAATCAGAATGTAAAGGTAAAAATGCAGTTTGATTATTTTGACAAGAAATTAAGTAGAGCTTACTTTCAAAGCAAATGCATTCCAATCCCCATTTAACTCTTCTTTCAAGTATTGGTTTTATCATCTTGAGAAATATTTTTTTTTA
Organism: Catagonus wagneri; assembly: GCA_004024745.2. Classification (NCBI taxonomy): domain Eukaryota; kingdom Metazoa; phylum Chordata; class Mammalia; order Artiodactyla; family Tayassuidae; genus Catagonus; species Catagonus wagneri. The sequence continues at coordinate 27,282,643 of PVHT021183710.1, read as the reverse complement.
AAAACCCTCCTCTTCCTCCAGGTGAGTTATATGTTAATTTTATTGGATTCACTGGCACTTGTGTTTCTGGTTGCTTTAACTATTTTTAACACTAATGTGGACCAAAAAAAGTGGGTATAGATGAGAGGAAGGATACGTGGAGCAGAAGAATTTAGAATAATTTGGAAAAATATTAATTCACAAAGAACCATACTCTAAATATGTGACCAGGATCTTGAAGCACTGAGAAGGGGAACTGTGACTAGTATGATTTAATTCTCTTGGATTTATAATTGCATGATAATATTTTATTTACTGCATAGATAGACTCAATTGAAATCAATTCCTAAATGCCAAGTGGTTTCTGAGAAGAAAAAAGAAGTTAGATTGCCTGAGAATTCATTAAGGAAAAGGCAAAATTTAAGAGTGAATCTAATGAAATATAAAGTGTTAATATAAGTAGAAATTAGAAAATTTATTGGAAAAATTTTATTTTAAAGGTATAGAGTCCAGTAAGGAGTTTTAAAAACTAACTGATTTAACTTAAAGTGCTGAAACTGATTTAACTGAAAGTACAATAAATATAAGTAAATACACAAAAAAATCCCGTTTTTTTTCTCCTTTAGTGTGTTCCCATATTCTGACATCAATATTTAATCATAAAATATACTATATTTCAACTTAAGAACAATAGCTACATTGAAGGTTGCATTCTTGCCAATAATTCAGCATCAAAAAGAATGGTTGATAGTGCTCTCACATCAAGGGCTCATAATTATAAGATGTGAAGTTGTATTCCAGTTCAAGGTGTTGTGAAGAAATGCATCTTGTACTTTTATTATGTTAGAGATTTAGATGGGATGATTTGTTTGAATAAAATTGAAATTAATAACCAATAATGGAATAAACACATAAATATGAATAAATACACATATAAAAATTGTCAAAGTTTGGAAGTCCCCATTGTGACTTAGCAGTAACGAACCTGACTAGTATCCATGAGATGTGGGTTCGATCCCTGGCCTCACCGGTCAGGGATCTGGAGTTGCCATGAGCTGTGCTGTAGGTCATAGATATGGCTCAGATCCCAGGTTGCTGTGGCTGTGGTTAGGCTGAGAGCTACAGCTCTTATTCGACTCCTAGCCTGGGATCTTCCATATACTTCGGGTGGGGTCCTAAAAAAAAATTTTTGTCAAAGTTTTATAGTAGTGCCTATTTCCTAGGTAGATACCCCATTTGTAATTACTTCATTGATCTTAGCTCTGGAGTTGAAGTGACTGCATAGACATTTAATGATTTAGCACTTGTCCCAACAAAAACATTTGGAAAATAATTTCTGACCAAGCTATTTTTCTTTATATCATCAAATTTATTTAACTCCTCAATGTCACACCAAATGAAGTGCAGACATATTTGGTATATATTTCTCCTGGTCATCATTGCTGTTTTACTGCTAGGGAGCCCTTGAGAGAGCACTGTAAAGTCACAGAAACCATTACCAAGACTGTCAAAACATTCCAAAGGGAGTTTCCAGACACTATTGACCACATTGCTCTAGTCAACATAAGGTTAGTTCTGTCTTTTCCATGTTTGCATTTTGGAAATGGCACAACATAATACAAATAATTATCCAGCACTTTCTATGTATAACGTATTGATTTAGATAAAGTAGGAAAGATAAAAATGAACTCTCTAGGAGGAGATTATAATATAATTAGAAGATTAGTTATGCAATCGAAGGGAGGGAGGACAACTCTGGGAAGGTTTCTTAGAGAATACATGTTTAGAGATGGGTGTTTGATAATTCAATATGTCAATAGATGAGGTTAACAGACAATACATTTTCCAGTCGAGTAAACAGCTTGAATAAGGAAAGAGAAGCATGAACAGAAATAGAACTTCTATTTTAATTGAAGGTGAAGATTCATATTGTGACAAGCAAAGATAAGGCTAGAAAGATAGGTCAATCCCTATGGAAGAGAGGCAAGAATACAAACTTCAAGAGGCTGAGTGATATAAATTCATGAAGGGTTCTTGAAGATAAGTGACTACAGAAGCATTACTTTGAATCCTGCAGGAGTTTCATCTTATTGGTGTGTGATGGTTTGGAGTAAGAAAAGCCAGTTAGGAAGCTAACTCATTACATGAGGTGAGAGAGAATGAAGGTCAGTATTGTAGTGATTGAAGTTCAATGGAAAAGGGGGAAAGATAGACACATCCTGAATAAGAAAGGAAAGGAGGCAGTCTTGAAGCTGTGATTAATAGACAAATGTAACTGAGTGACACACTGGGTGTGAGAAAAGAGGGAGTCCTGTATTGCACAGTAGGTATGTGTGTGTAAATAGACATTAAAAGGATGTACTATATGCTCGTTTGCTGTTACTTTTAACATCTTACTCAAATGCTTATTTTTCCTATTGATCTATGTTTTCTTTTTTCCCACATTAGGGATGATGAAAAAGAATGATATCTGAAATACAATCTGTCCAGATTATTATTATTTTGTAAAAATCTGTTCCTCAGTAAAAGGACTTTCCCTCCAAATAACTTTCTCTTCTTTCTAAGACAAAAAAAAATGTATTTGGATAAATAGAGAAAGGAGAACTGTGAATAGAAAGAAATAGGTTTCTGTATGACTAGACAAATCCAGGAAGTTGAATTCTGATTCTCAAACAATTTCTGAATATTTGTCTCAAAGTAATTTATTTTTGGGCAATGAAGTGTACCTGGAACGTTTAAGTCTGTGAATAGTTAAGATAAGCCTGTGATAACTGTAATGCAGTTAAGCTGAAAACAGCTAATTAAAGAACTTTAAAGGTATAGTTGACTTAAATGGAAAAAGTTTATATCTCGATAAACCACTGTAATAACTGTTATTTGTGTCCATTAAGTGTATGCAGTCACTTCGTATAATAAAGTTTTATGGCTTGTGATTGCAGTGGATTCTGTTGTCAGCTTCTGCCTCATCACTTTGAGGAGCATTTTGTGAGTATGTGGCAAAGGTATCTCAAGGTATTCTGTCCCTTGATTCTAAGTGCAAAATAAATGCAGTAACTTGTTATGAAATAAAGAGTTACATTCTCTTGAAATGTGCCCTTGTTTATAGTTTTAATATACATATGTGCCTTTATTGTTTTGGAATATGTAATCATGATTTTAGCATTTGAGCTAATTTCTGATCAATGTTATTTCACATTTTTACAATTAAGAAAATAAATTTAAGAGTTTCTCTTTGACACATAGTTCTGAAAATGAGTTAAACTAAATGGATTAAAAGGTTAGTCAAAGGTAGTTAGGGCTTATGCATGATTTTCACTGCATAGACTATGAATTTCTAGATTTTTCTAACAACCTGTGATTTCATCCTAACTGGAACTGCCTAGTATTCTATTCCCCGGGTGAATCAATGAGGAAAATATTAGCTTGGGTTAATACCCTGGCCATTCCAACTACCTTGTGTTATGAAAATATATTATTTCATTTGAGGAAACAGTGAAGGAAAATTAATACCAGAAAGTGAGGGAAGAGGTTATTTTCTGCCTCACCCTTCTAGATGTCACTTCTCTGCCAGTAGAATAGAGTACTTAAAAGAAGAAAGTTTGTGATTCTTCCATTAGGTTCAATGCTGTTTTTATTAAATAAAAAAACTTGAAGAAGATGAATGAGGTTTTAGTGTTTCTTGAGCAGCTACCATGTGTCTGGAACTTGAAATGCATTATATATTGATAACTTTCTCTTCAAAATAAAGAGCTCTATTTAACAGATGAACAAAATTGAGGCTCATTATATTAGATACATTTTCTAAGCTCCTACACCTGTAACCTGAAATTAAATATAGGTACCTCTAGCTGTATAGGTACTTCTCGTTCAATTACATGGAACTACTCTGATGACAATGTGATAGTTCATATTCCAACACTAGACAAATTTCCTTCACAAAAGAGATGTTTAAACCTGAAAAACAACCAACTCAATCCTGTTTAAAGCACAAAAACCCTATATTTTTCAGTAAGAGCATAATCTTTGTTATCTCCCTACTTGTCATTTCCAATGCAGACTTAGTTTCAGCTAAAACATTTTAAACAGGTACTAAAAGTGTTCTCCTAAGAGCCAATTAAATATAATATAGACTACCAGGCATGCTTCAGAGATATATCAGGTTCAGTTCTAGATCACTTCAGATCACTTCAATGAAGCAAATATCTCAAAAAAGCAAGTCACACAATTTTTTTTGGTTTTCCAGTACATATTAAAGTTATGTACACTATACTATAGTTTATTAGTGTATAATAGTTTTATTTCTTAAAAAAAGTACATACCTTAATTAAAAATACTTCAGTGCTGAATGTTAACCATCATCCAAACTTTCAGCAAGTCAGAATCTTTTTACAGATGGAGTGTTTTGCCTAGATGTTGATGGCTGCTGACTGATCTAGGGAGTGGTTGCTGAAAGGTGGGTGGTTGTGGCAATTTCTTAAACCAAGACAACAACACAGTCTGCCACATCGATTGACTCTTCTTCCAATATTTTACACACAGTAGACATTCTTTCAAAATTGGAATTAATCTTCTCACACCCTGCCTCTGCTTTATCAATTAAGCTTATGTAATATTCTCAATTTTTGTGGTCATTTCAACAATCAGGTTCTTTGTTTAAAATGGGCATAGTTTGTGACGACTCCAAATAACCACATCAGTAACATCAAAGAACATATATCACACACTACCATAATACATGCAATAATAATGAAAAAGTTTGAAATATCGGGAGAATTACCAAAATGTGATATAGAAAGAGAAAGTGACTTAATGCTATTGGAAAAAATGGTGCCAAAAGATTTTTTTTTGACAAAGGGTTGCCACAAGCTTTCAATTATTACAATAAAAACCCACACAACATCTACAAAGCACAATAAAATAAGCTATGCCTGTATTTACTTTTTAGAAGAGACAGTGGCATACTAAGGCCACAGCAATGGTTTACTGGCATAAAGCCATGCTTTTTCATTTACAAATTGTCTGTGGCTGCTTTAGCACTATATTGGCAGAGTTGAGTAGGTGCAACAGAAATCAAGAGGCCTATGAAGGCTAAATATTTATACTCTGGGACTTTACAAAAAAAGTAAAGTTTTGGAATAACTATTGTACCATTTAAAAAGGTACCACATTTTAGAAAATGAGTTTTCTTAATTAAAAAAAATAATACAATTGGTTGCTCTCCACTGTATTTTATAGTTTCAGACATTAATCAAAACTATGTTGTCTTCTTTTGAATCTGTAAAAAAACCATTGTAAATCTGTTTTATTAATGAAAATGCATGCTTTATAATAATTTCAATGTTTTTGAAGTAGATAAAGTAGATTAATCTAGAGAGAAGATTGCTGTTACCACTAAAACTGACACGAGATGCTTTAAGTAAAAGAAAAGTGATAAATGCAACTACTGAAGTAATTTTAATATTTTCCACATTGAGACAGAATAAAGTATGTTTCCTCATTAAAGTTGTGTGTGTCAATATATTTTCTTGCTTTTAACATTTTTTGCAGTATTAAAATCCAAACAGCTTTTCCTGAATAATTTTTATGGAATAAATATTTAATTCACTTTGTATATTACTCATGTGCCTTGTCTCTGCATTTCAGAATGTGCACTTCAATTATTAAAATTTACATTTCAAACAGTCACAAAAATTAGTTTGTCAAAAATTTTATAGTCTGAATAAAATAGGAAAGCACCTTTAAAATAATACTATATAATAGTTAACTTCAACAATGACACATTCAACATTTAACATAAATCAAATATCCAAATGTTGATTCAAGTATACTACTAAAGATTACTTAAAATCTAAATCTTAGAATATATATAACAATTCATTTTTTTGTCTTTTAACCTGTAAATTATCCTGCTAAAAATTTAATTTTTCAATATTGCTTATCTTTTTAAAAGTTTACGCTCATAATAAAATACTTGAAATTATGAAAATCTCACTTTGCATTAATAGTTAATATTTACATGCTGTTTTACTACACAAAAATTCTTAAATTAATGATGGCAGCTGACCAGAAGCAAAGCCTAAGCCACGTGAGGGACCAAACATAAGCACTTCACTTGGTAAACTAGAAACGTGATCCAGAGAGCCTGGGTGACCCAGACAACATGATACATATCAAGTTCAAGACTTTTGCTTATAAATTCTGTGTTTACAATATAAACTCTGGATATGAAGGCATCTTATAAAAGAATTAGATCTAGTTGTACTGCATCCATAATCCTTCTCATCTTTCCTGACTTAGTCTTCTCAAGGATGAGTAATGAAGGTAAGAAAATGTACTCTTAAAGTATTTTTTGATGTTTTTCAGTCATAGTCTAGAAGTGGAATTATGGAATATTTGAGTTGTGTAATTTGAGAAGGATTTAATAAAAGGACACTTCACTAAAGTATGGGAAAGAGTTAGGAAGTCACCTATGCATCTTCCAAAACCCTGAAACTAGTTCCAGAAGCAGAAGCTGGTAGCAAATAACCACAGAGGAGGGAGCAGTTGCAGGAAACAAGAAAGAAACATCTGTGGGCAAAAGGACATTTGCTGGGCGTGGTGACCTTCAGTTGAAGGACACTGGCAACTTGTGGCAACCCTTTTGGAAGGAATTTGTGAAATAAATAACTTCAGTGACATCATATTCTTTCTTCCCTACAATCTTCCACTAGTGCTCCTCACTGACAAACTAACTGGAAACCAAAGAGCAAGGAGCATTTTATCTAATCCATACAGGTCAGTTTTCTGGAACACAGAGAAGAGTGCAGATGACTGGAGACATTTGGAAGGGAAAATGGAAAAGAACCAGAACAATGAGGACACTACTGAGAGATTTAGAACTGATTAGAATCAATGAACTTTATGGTCACATGACTACTTTTCCCTCTACCTGGAAAAGAAGAGCTAGAGGCAGTCCCTGTCAACTCTGAGCTCTGTGCCTCTCCTTGCACAGTCACTAGCCATGGCTGAATAAGGATGCCTTGGTAAACCTGACCTATGCATCAGATAAGCTTCCCTTTTTCTCCAGCTGTTTTTCTCTGCTACAGGCTGGTTTTATTTTTGGCACATTGGTGCAGTCAATGTTTATGTATATGTTTTTTTCCAAGAGAAAAGGGCTAATTTACAGACTTTTTAAACTGACATTTGCTGTCAAAATTCCAGTTAGTGTAAGTTTTTTTTTCTTTTCCTTTGTCTCTATTGTATGCCTCCTTTTTCTTGACCATTTACAAAGAAAGCAAAGGAAGAGAAACAAGACCAAGAAAGACAAGATCCAGGTCTTTATAGCTCTTTCTTTCTGGGATTGCAATGGTAAATTTGACATAATTTCTGACTTTAATAATTATTATAAATTAGAGTGTAATAGTTACATACAGAGCTTTTAGTATGTGCCCAGAACTATTTACAATAATTGCACATAAAGCTGAAAGTTTAAAATGTATTGATGGTATTGACTAGTCTGCAACTGAATACTCGTGATACATAAGCACAGCATAATTCAATTCTAATTTAATCCCCTTTGACAAATAACTGTAATACATGAAATTGTAGGTGGCACATTGAACTAAGTGTAGTAAGAATGACCCATGTTTTTCTATGAGGAATTATGAGAGGGGATGGCTTCTTAGAATAAAAAAATAAAGTGGGCAATAAAATACAATATGACAATAAGAAAAAGTAATTTTTGCTGGTATATAATGTATACTTGGCATTATCCTAAGAGTTTTATTCATAATAACTAGCTTAATTCTTATAACATCACTAAGAAGTATTTACGATTTTTATCTGTAATTTACATAAAGGGAAGCCGAGGCACAGAGTGGTTGAGATATTTGCCTGAGGACAAAGTAAACTGTGTAAAGCAAAGAAGTAATTACCTTAGACCATCTTGCCAACAGATACCCAAAATAGATTGAGTACAGATGCTCACAAAGTTGAAAGCGACAGTGGCTTGATGCTGAGATGCTGTGTAGTTCCTGGAGATGGAAATTGGTGCTATCGTTTTTGCTGCTCAGGGTGTGTGTTGTGCCTATTAAGACTTGATGTGAAACAAGTGCTGAACACTATTTTCACTTTTTGCCTTTTTTAAATTTTTTGGTAAAAGCAAAAATCCTCAGGATTTATTTTAGTTAACCAAATCAGGTAACAATGCAGGTCTTTCCATGAAAGTGAAGTGGTGTAAAGTGAACTTTTGAAAAGCAGGGTACACTAGTACTGCAGAGTCCCCTTTATGAAATATTTATTTATTTATTTATTTATTTATTTATTTATTTATTTTGCCTTTTGTCATTTTATGGCCGCACCCGCGGCATGTGGAGATTCCCAGGCTAGAGGTCTAATCGGAGCTGTAGCCACTGGCCTGCGCCGCAGCCACAGCAACGCAGGATCCGAGCCTCGTCTGCAACCTACACCACAGCTTACGGCAACGCCGGATCGTTAACCCACTGAATAAGGGCTGGGATCGAACCCGCAACCTCATGGTTCCTAGTCGGATTCGTTAACCACTGCGCCACGACGGGAACTCCTTTGTGAAATATTTAAAGCATTGAAATTCATAGAAACAGAGAGTAGAATGGTAGTTGTCAAGGGCTTGGGAGAAGAGGAAATGGGAAATTGTTCAATTTATTTAGAGTTTCAGTTTTGCAAGATGAAGAACTTTTAGAGAGATTTTGTGCAATAATGTAAAAATAGTAAACACTAGTGAGCTGTACCAGTTAAAATGATAGATTTTGTCATTTTCTAAACCACAATTAAATATGTCTATATATCTATCTGTAACAGACAGAAGATAAATTACTTCTACAAAATTCTCTATAGACTAGATATAGATGAGTGGTATCAGCAATATTTATTATATGTAGGAAAATAAAAAAAAAGTTGTGTGGCAAAAGTAAAAACTGGAATTATGCAGAAGTGGAATCAAATCCTAGCCTTCCTTCACTTATGTGTGGTCATGGATAAATTATTTAAATATTTAAGCCTTGGTGGGAGTTTTTTTTTTTGTAATCTAAAAATCAGGTCTAATATATATTCAAATATTTTAATAAAAATATTTATGGAAACATTTGACACCTTGTAGAAGCTCCAAAATTTTTAATATCTCTCCCTGATATTTACATGAGGGGAAAGACTTGCAAAAGGGAGATTTCTTGAAATAACGGACTTTTGACCCAGGACTGTAATAGAAAGACGCTTGGTAAAGCAATTGAAAGTGTAACTCTGAATTTTGATGCCCAGTTCGTAGCCCACATCCACTGGTTACTGACCACACTGCACTAGGAAAACGATTTAACCCCTTCAAGCCACACTCATCTCAACTGTAAAACATGGATGGCAACAAATGTACTGATTCTACTGTAACTGCGGCAGACATTATGATGTGAATACCCCAAAAAAATCATGTCAGAGAAATACAAATATATGATATCACTTATACATGGAATCTAAAAATTATAATGAATCAAATTATATACAAAAAAAGGAAATAAACTCACAGACATAAAAAACAAATTTATGCTTATCAAAGGGGAAAGGGAGGGAGGGATAAATGAGTTTGGGAATGGCAGATACACACTATTACATAAAAAATAATAAAGCACAGGGAAGTATATTCAATATCTTATAGTGACCTATATTGGAAAAAAATCTGAAAAAGAATATCTATGTGTCTATTTATATAACATGTGTGTATATATATGTGTGTGTGTGTGTGTATATATATATAATTGAATCACTTTGCTATAGAACTGAACCATTGCAACATTGTAAATAAACTGTACTTCAATGAAAAATACTCTAAAACTCCTTCTTTCCCCTGGCCTTTCTCTACCTTAGAGGCAAATACAGAAAATACATATGTGTCTTCCCAGACTTTCTTATAATTGAAGGGTGAGCACGTGATCCAATTTTCATTAATTAGATATAAGGAAGTATCTAGATGTCCCTTCCTCTTAAGAAATATACTGGTCTAATGTCTGCAATCAGCCCTTAGAGCAGTCAGCTTTTAGCTTTCTCCTTCTTTCTCCTGGAATTCAGACAGAAGACCTAGAAGTGCAAAAGTTGATGTATAGATAGAACAGAGCTCCTTCTATCACTGTCAAGTTACCATATAAGACTTAGACTGCCTAACTCAGAATTTCTTGTGGTTATGTATTTAAAAGAAAAACCACCCTCTATTCATTTAGACATTAGACATACAGGCTTACTGCAAGCATCAAAGGAAGCAAAGAAAGTAAAATACTTAGCACAGTGACTTGCCTGAAGCAAATTATTACTGACAGACATGTATGACTAGATGAATGTGGCTCTCCCAACCTTCTATTTCATATTTTATGATGTTGAGCATATGCTAGAATGGTATCAGTCTGCATGCAAGTCATGACTCAATATTTCTATCACTTTATTAACCTTTGTGAATAAATACATAATTATAAAATGCCAGTTGTATTACAGGTTTTCTCAGTTTTTATAGAGCCACTTCCCAGTCTATTCTGTTTGATAGGTTGAACAGCAAGGAAAGTAGACATTCAAGAATGCCTTGAGAATATATTGCAAGAACTTCCAAGGGGTGTATAAAAAATCTTTTCTGGGATGGATTTTGCTGTTGCATTTAAAAAAGAATTGGATCTGCATCTGGTTTGGAGTATTTTGATGAGCTTAAAATATCTTGGGGGGAGTAGAATGTGCATGCCATATGCTTAAGCCTTAGTTCATTGATTAGTTTATTGAGCTGTGCTGACTTCCTAGTGTAAAGCTGATTCATTTTGTGATTCATCATGGAGAAAGCTAATAAGTTGAAATGCTTTTTCTATTACGGAAAATGTATGTTTCCTAAAGGTCTTTAAATGGCATAGTTTTTAACCATGACCTGCTTTACTTATATATTTCCTTTTATATTGAAGATTTAAGCTTAACTGTAACTAAAGGAGGCATCCTCTGACTACTCTATAAGTGTAGGACCCCTCCAATTATTCTGTTTTTGTCTCTTTTTTTTTTTAAATTAAAGTATAGTTGATTTACAATGTTGTGCCAATTTCTGCTGTACAACAAAGTGACCCAGTCATTATTTTCTGTTCTTTATATCTGATTGATCTGAGCCCCATTTATTCACTTTGTATCACTTATCATTAGCAAGAAATTTTAAAGGTATATATACATACGTATTAATTGATTAACCAATTGTCCTCTATATTGAAAACTTGAGATAGGAGCCAAAATAGCTATGACATAAGAGGAAATTAATAACTATCATTTCAAAGAATCACTGAAATAATGATTCATAAGAGAAAAAGTGATTATTATACCTTGATTAAAAACAAAGGTACAAACATTTTCTTTTAAAAATGAATGTAATGTAATATATATTTAATCAGGTATTTAATGTTATGATTATCAATTAGAAAAAAAAAGAAAATGGATTGAATAAAAATTCAGTTAAATAATACAACAAATGCAGGAAAACCAGACAATAAAATGTAAATAAAAAATTATAAACTGATAAGTATGATATGAACTCAGTTGATAAACACAGGCAAACAATTAAAAGGTAAAAAAAAATCACCTATAAAACAAGACAGTAAAAAACATAACTCATGTAACAAAAGTTAGAAATAAATGTAAGAAAGATAAAACATTAAACAGAGAAAGAACGGAGACATTTTAGACTACTTTGTGCAATTACACGATAGTAACAAGGCAACAGAAATAGGCATGATTGACATGAAAGTAACAATGTGAATCAAGGGAAAAAGGCACAAGAGTTAGGGACATTCAGCAAAGAATTATTTTATATTTCAAGGAACAGACTAGAAATAATTTTTAAAAACCTCTCAATTTAACTTTTACAGATAATATGTTTTAAGATCTAAAAAGAAAAAGGAGAAAGAAAACTACAGTCTGGCTGCATTGATATAGGTAATATATTTTATAAAAATTCTAGCAAATAAAATTCAGCAATCATTGTTCCATAGCTGACAGGGAATATTATTTGCTACACATAGCCAAGATCTTCTGAAATGATAACCTGAGAAGGCTGTGATCAGCAATATCTTACAGAGATCTCAGAAATGAAGGTTCCCAGAGGGTTTCCTGAAGCTAAATTTCCATTTCCACAGGCTGACTACATGGTATGATATCTCATACATGTGGCAACTTAAAACAATATTCTTAGCTCAAGAACTTGTGGTATATATGCACACACACAAATATACATTTAATATTTCAAGGAAAAAATAGTTGGATGAAAGAATTTTTGTATTATTTATTCAGGTAATTTTCTCATTATTGAGGATATTTCAAACCAAGTTAAGACAGGAACATGTATATGTTAACGGGTTTTCAAAAACAGTATTTTTGAATTTATAAAAATTAATTTCACATTGACTATTCAAAGCTTAAACAATCCTCCTCTTTAATTTTTCTCTACCACAAGATAATTTTATGGAAGATATCTTATTCAAAATTATCTTAAAAAGCAAATTAAATGATTTTATGAATGCCTTAATTCTACTATATGAAAAATTCCTGTAAAGAGTAGGGTGAAGGTTGGAAACGGAACCATGTCAGGGAAGAAAATTCATGGTCAACGTGTGTTTAAATACCGGCAATGCTTGGTGCATCATTTCACTTAATTCCTCAGTCTCCCTACGAGACAGTTATTTTAAAATTACTTACTGAAAGTTTTTGTACTAGAGTTATCTTGTCAGGTCCTGCTATTGGTAAATGGCAGGGCAAGACTTGAACTTTTAGATTAGCCTGACTAAATACAGGGTATTTGTTGTGTGTGTGTTGTGTGTGGCCTTCTTTCATGTTTTGATACCCAGAAGGATTAAAGAAATGTGGCAAACTCTATAAAAAGCAAAATACATTAACATCAAGTCACAGAAACATTAGGAATGGTGGCTCTCAATGTGAAATATTATTATAAACATCATGGATTGTTTTTCTATGTGATATTTTTTAGAACAGTATTTTATTTCCAAATGGTTCCAAAAGAACAAACATACTACCACTTCACAAGTATATTAACAAAGCAATAAAGCGAGGCCAAGTGCCCTCAGGAGAGATAAGAATAGCTATTAATGAAATAAGACTTTTAAACATCATAAAAATAGCAAGTAACAGCAAACCAAACATACTCTAGTAAATTGTGGAAAATGGAAATAATCAGCCCATTTGTGATCATCACAAAGTGCTTTAGGAATCTTGCTATTGTTTTAGTTCCTATCCAAAGTTTTGGAATCTAAATATGATTTCTTTGTCAACAGTTTTTCTAGTCACAAGCCAACCAAGACAAACAAAAACCTTGGACTCAGCCTTTTCCTTTTTTGCCACCATCACCTTTCCCACCAAATAGTTCTAATTTTCAATTCTGCTACATATAAAAAAAAATCTTCACTTAGTCTTCAACACTGAATTGTGAGAGACATTTATCCAAAGGTGTAGCAATGACTTTCAGGTTTTAAAACATTTTCTGTTTCGTTTGTTTTATTAAACTCTGACTATAACTTCCTCTAATGGTAATCATTTGACATACATTACCTAGTCTTTTCACAGAAAGAAACAAAAAAGGACGTTTAGAGTCAAACAGACAACTGTCCATCTACTATATGCAATCACATTAAAGAAAATCACCAGACTTTTCCATTTATCAGTTCCAGAACAATTGGATATAGTCCAAATAGTCTGAAATCTCATCTTGAATATATAAATCAAAAGTCCTTCCAGTATATGAAAAACCATCTGTTTCTCATTTCTGCTTCAAGAACTTCTTCTAGACACAGCATAATATATACTAGGTTTAAGAATTTCTGTAGAAACATTTGGAGTCTTAGGACCCAATTTTTAGAATTAAGAATTCATCAAGCAATTTTAAATATGGTTGATATTATAAAAAGTAACAAGATGATCTCATCTCACCAGAGTCAATAGTTTTCATTTCTGTTACTGGCTTCTAAACCGTAGGAATCTTTTATCCATTCTTTCTTTTGCGAGGCGGGGGGTGGGGCAGACCTGTGGCGTATGGAAGTTCCCAGGCTAGGGCTCAAATTAGAGCTATACCACAGCCACGGCAATGTGGGATCCAAGCCTCATCTGCAACCCACACCACAGCTCATGGCAACACCGGATCCTTAAATCTTTAACCCACTGAGCAAGTCCAGGGATCAAACCCCTATCTTGATGGATACTAGTTGGGTTCATTACCACTGGGCCACAACGGGAACTCCTTTTATCCATTCTTTTAATGTGACCTTTCTGAAGCAAATGCTAGAGCTCATGCTCTAAAGGAATTCTGTCTTTGGTGCCTGTGTAGTGGGGGTGGCACATGCAAATGTCTAAGAGTTTTCTAAGAAAGAAAAAGTCAACATGAGATTAGACATGCAAAAGATTTTTTCCAAAAGAATCACCATTACCGGGCTTATCTTGCATGATTTTTAAAAATAAAATTTAGAGATAATGTAGTTTAATCATATATTCCTACACTTAAATTATCAGATTTTCAGTAAGTGATAGTAACACCTCTCTGACTAAGCGCATCTTCCCCAACTTGTCTTCTATGTTAGTCCTTCCAATTAAACAACAGAGGAGAGATACTCTCTCTGGAAGGCATTTCTTAAATACTCAAACACCTTTTCAGAATGATAGGAATTTCCAGGGAGTCTTCAGTGCCTTCCTTCTGCTGGAATGAATGAGTTTATCTGAACTGTAATATCTACTTTTTAAAATCTATTTTTATCATTTACAAGTGCTTTAGGGGACCTGATTTCGTTTGATCTTCACAATGTCAAGAGGTAGCTAAACAGTATTACTAGCCCCACTGCACGGTTAAGAAAACAAGAACTTGTTATCATCTGAACATTAAAGAAGTATTCAATTAAGGCCAAAGATTTCAGATTTTTCAAAGCTAATTCCAGAGCTCTTTCTGCCACAAAGCCTTTTCTTTCTGATTGGTGACCCTTCACTGGCCAGCCTGGATAAACTAGCCCCAAGGGACGTGAGGAAGGAGAGAGGGTTCTTGCTGAGAGAAGAGACTGATTCCACATGAACAAATGCCCTTTGAATAAAAGAATATCTGAGGTCATTTGCCTGATGGGCAATAAGGAAATGAAGGGGAAAAGAACTGAGGGAATTAGAGGTGGAAAATGAAGGCTCCAGACCTTCTTAAGTGTAATCTACCTGTTGCCACATATAAGATTCCCTACATTTCACCAAGAAATTCTGCAATTTTAATATTGTAGTAAAGTATTACAGAAATAAGTAGTACAACATAATATATGTAGTTTTAACCTATACCAACTAATCTGATTCCTGTAATAATGTTCTGACTAGATTTTAGAGATTGAGGAAATTCAGATTCAAGAGGTTTAGTGATTTTGATAGAGATCAACTAGCAAGCCAGACAGAGCTGAAAATTGAACCAGCTTTTGACATCTATTTTTATTTCATTTCCTCTACATAAATCTCAGTGAACTCTACTTGTCATGGCTAGAACCATTTGGTCAAGTCCTACTGACAACATTGAAAACACAAGTAAGAATAATATTTGAATATTAAAATTCTTATGAAACATAAGGTACTAGATAAAAGCTAAGCAATCTTAATAGACACATTTAACTCCATATAATGATATATAGGTGATTTTTTCCTGTATATCTAGGTTCAAAAAGGCCTTGTCTTTGACTGAATTTCAGTATTTTATCTTCTCAACAAAACCTTAGAACATGTTATATATTAAATAATGACAGATTTTAATGTAGATTAAACTTCATCAGGTTTTGTATCAAGTAAGCAACAAAAATAAATTTCTGAAAATTGAATAATTATAGTTATGCTAAAGTACTTTGTAGTTACAACACTAAAGTAACTGCTTACTATTAATTCATTGGATGTATAATTATTTAACAATGTTGCCAGAAGAATTAGCAGGAGAAAGGGCCTAGTGTGAAGATAAGATTTGTTTATTTATGTTGCCAAGACATCATTGGAAACATGAAAGTATCAACATAAGCCCACAGCAGTATCTGTCTACCAAAAAAAAAAAGTGTTTATGGAATTTTTGGAATAACTACTTAACTATCAGTAAATGTTAAACTCATAATACATGTCAAATGTAGGACAATGCCTCAATATAAACTTAATCTCCACAATGTTGGTAAAATATATTGAATTTATTTTGATAATACATGTGGAAGGATAACTCACACTGTCAGGAGCTCAGCTGACCTGAGAGAGAACAGTGTCATCAAGTGTCCGAATAGCTCTACGTGAAACCCAAAATAAAAGGGTTAAAACTTTACCAACTTACTGCTATGATATAAGCTAGATTCTGAGACAGGAAAAGCTCCAACACCCCTCGTTCCATTTCACTCCCCAAATGGTGCACCACTCTGGTAGATTAACACAGAAGTGAGGGTAGAGTCTGCTCATTGTTGAGGAAGTCCTGAACCAAAGGCCCTGGCAGTTTTATAGACCTTGGGGTTGAGAGGAGAGCACAGGAAAAGGACTAAGAATTAAAAAAAAAAATGAAAAAAAAAAAAGACCTGGGCAAAACTGCCTTAGAAGTTTCTCCCTCCTTCCCCCATAAGGAGGCCACAGCAAAGGCACTGAAAAAGACCTTTTCTCGGGACCCTAAATAGAGACCCCTGGAAAAGAAGGTGTCTGGGCTAGGAATGAAAAATGAGAAGACAAAAGACTAGGTAGGGAGACCTGAACCCTTGACTGCAACTCCCTTCAGAGGCTGCACTGTAGGGCTGTGCCCCAAGACTGAGGTGGGGCGGCCAGCTTTCCCAGGGAGGCATGCCTGGCAAAGCCTTTGTAATGGCCCATGGCTGGGACTGAAAAATCTCACATTAGTTTGTAAATAGAAACCAGACTCCTCATATTATTCTCTCTGTGGAGTCAAACTATATCCTGCTTCTTTTTTATTCTAAGAAAATAAAATCCAGGGTACTCCAAAATGAATACAAATAGCCCACTATTCCTTTATTTTCAAGATAACATCTTTATTTTCAATAATTGCAAGTATAAGACTTACAGGTCTGATAAACTGACGTCTTTTATTTATTTATTTTTTTGCTTTTTAGGGCCCTACCTGAAGCATATGGAGGTTCCCAGGCTAGGGGTTGAATCGGAGCTAGAGCTGCCGGCCTATGCCAGAGATACAGTAACGCCAGATCCGAGCCACATCTGCAACCGACACCTCAGCTCATTGCAACAAGAACCCACTGAGCGAGGCCAAGGATAGAACCTGCAACCTCATCGTTCCTAACTGGATTTGTTTCTGCTGCACCATGACGGGAACTCCTATTACATTTTTAGAGTATAGGAATTTGGACTTCATCTTAATCCTTAAGACTATTTTCTTTACTAATTCACTCACTTCCAAGATGATTTCGTCTGGAGAACACTAGCTAAATGGTCATGACTGGCAAATTCCTATCTCTTCGGTGATTTCTACCCCTTGGAATCAACTTACCATCTTTACTTGGTTCTTTAATGGATATAATTATCCTGCCCCAAGTTTTTGATTTCTATCTCTCCAAACATGTTCCTCCTTCAGTCTCCTCCATTATAATAAAATATAACTTGATCCTTCAGGGTCACTAACTCAGGCACCTTGGATTTGTCCCTGACCAAACACTGAATCCAAGTGCAAATCTTGTTGATTTTTTCTAAAATTCTACTAAGTTTAGTTCCTAGCACTTCCAAAGCTCTGTCCACACTAATGTTGCCATCATATCTTGCCTGTATTGAATAGACTCATTTTCCTCTTCTCATCTCTGAACCAGAGTGCCCTTTTGAAATGTATGCAAAGCCTGTCATCCCAATCTTCTGCTCAAAACACTGCAATGGTTTCCCATCTCTTACAAATAAAAATCCCAAATCCTTAAAATGGCCTTCAAGGTTACATGAACCGGCCTGGTACTACCCTCCAGACTTTACCTACTTCCATTCTCTTCCTCATTCTTCTACCTCAGCCATACCTGTCTCCTTGCAATTTGCTCAAATACACTGCTCAAAGTCCAGGTCACATTTTGTACATGCTGTTCATTCTCCCTGAAAAAGCCTCTTTCTAATGTCTTCATGACTAGCCTCATCTCTTTCTTTAAGTCTCTGTTCAAATATCACCTTATCAAAGAGGGTTCCCTTAACCTACTTTTATTTTTATTTGTTTATAATGTTTATTTTTTCCATTATAGCTGATTTACAGCATTCTGTCAATTTTCTGCTGCACAGCAAGGTGACCCAGTCATACATACATGTATACATTCTTTTTTCTCACATTATCATACTCCATCACAAGTGATCAGACACAGTTCTCAGTGTTACACAGCAGGATCCCACCCTTAATCCACTTTTAAATAGTAGCACCTTTTCTCCCTTCCCAGGGCAGTTGATAACTCCTTACTCTATTTACCTTTTCTCAATGGCTTTTGGGGACAATTTTGAATTAATCCAATGATTAATCCCAGATTCTTTTCCTAAATTTTCTATTTAAGTGTTACTACAGTTAAGTATTTTATACAGAGTTTTAATGGATAAAATTGTTGTGTTAAAAACTAGAACAGGTATTAAACAAATTCTTTAGAGATTTGTTCTTCTAGTATTCCTTTTAACTAAGATGAAGTGGTTTCCAAGGTTCTCAACAGTCAATCTATGGAGTTAAAGTTTTCCTTTCAGTAAAATACAATATTTCAAGGGGAAAAACTGATTTGTGAGATATTTTGTTCAATTGAAACAAACTCCTCAAATATTTTCATTCATTCAGACATTCATTCAACCATTTATATGCAAAATACTTTCATTATGTTCCTTTTAAAGGCTCTAAGTCAGTCATCATGTACACAGAGTTAAATAAAAGAAGCATAAGTTTCTGTTGTGGCGCAGCAGAAATGAATCTGACTGTATTCATGAGATCATGAGTTCGATCCCTGGCCTCACTCAGTGAGTCCGGGATCCCGCGCTGCCAGGATCTGTGGTGCAAGTCACAGACGTGGCTTGGATCTCGAGTTGCTGTGGCTGTGGTGCAGGTCAGCAGCTGTAGCTCCGATTAGAACCCTCACCTAGGAAACTCCATATGCTGCGAGTGCAGCCCGAAAAAGCAAGCAAAAAAAAAAAAAAAAGCATAACTCCTGTCTTACCCTTTCCAGAACTTTATGTTTAAATCTAACCATAATTGTGATTTAAAAAAAAATCCAAACAAACTATCTTTATCTAGCAACAATACTTAAATGGACTGTATATTTTATCTTCTTTGTAGAAGCTGATTATCTTTTAACAATTTTCCAATGATTCTGATTTTTCAGCATTTCCTAACTCCACATCAGTGAGGCTGGATATTATACTTTACATTTTTCCTTTGCAAGAAGCTACTCTGAGACCATTTAGAAGAAGATTAATTTGTTCTTGCAATATCTTGCCAAGCTAATTGACATATTTTATTCCACCTCTATCTTTTACAAGATGGATAGATTTATATTTCAAGGATGTAAACTTAACACAATATTTGCTATAATTATTAAATTATGAAGAACAGAACTGCTTGCACTATTTTTTTTAAAGAGGACTTTAGGTATATGTAGACTAATAACAGAAAATGTTTGCATTTTTTTCACTGATGAGATTTTCTATTTTTTTTCCAATGGAGTGGAGAATTTCTTTAAAGCAGCGACAGGTCCTAACATTTAGATCATTGTATTAGATATCTTAATGCACAAGAGCATAAATTTATGTTAGGTAGGTTAGATTTTTTTTATAACATATATTCTAGTTATAGAGATTATATTTTCAAATGCCTTGACATCTGGTTTTCTATTTCAGAGATGATAGGAAATTTGGTAAATCAAACAATGGTTGAAAAATTTTAATAACCATCCATAATGAACTGTTTGTTTTATTTTTAAAACATTAGTTTATATGTACATCAGCAAAAGATATCTCAACTTAGGTTTTTTTTTTTTTGGTATTTTTTTTGCCTTATCTAGGGCCATACCTGCGGCATATGGAGGTTCCCAGGCTAGGGGTCTAACAGAAGCTGTAGCTGCAGGCCTTTGCCGCAGCAACAGCAACGCGGGATCCAAGCCGTGTCTGCAACCTTCACCACAGCTCATGGCAACGCTGGATCCTTAACCCACTGAGCAAGGCCAGGGATCAAACCCGCAACCTCACGGTTCTTGGATTCGTTAACCACTGAGCCACGAAGGGAACTCTCTCAACTTAGGTTTTTAAGTAGTGATGAAACAGATGTTCATTATGTCAAGATACTTGACTATACCAGGGTTTGAATCCCATCAAAATTACACACACACACACACACACACACACACACACACACACTTAGATTTCATAAAATTGCCAAATGATTATGTATATAATTAACATTTAGTTGCTTTTTTTGTTTGTTTTTCATTTGTTTTATTTTTGTCTTTCTAGGCCCACACCCATGGCATATGAAAGTTCCCAGGCTAGAGGTCAAATCAGAGCTGTAACCACTGGCCTATGCCACAGCCACAGCAACGGGGGATTGGAGTCGCATCTTTGACCTACACCACAGCTCATGGCAACACGGGATCCTTAACTCACTGAGGGAGGCCAGGGATCGAAACTGCGTCCTCATAGATACTAGTCAGATTCGTTTCCACTGAGCAACGACAGGAACTCTGACATTAATTGTAAGTCAAAATTATCTCCTTGACTCAAAATGCATACTTGTACCTGCCCAGAAACTAAGTTAATAAGAAATAGAAAAAAGAATGAAACAAGGCACCTTAATTGTAGAAACTTACAGTTTTGTTAATTCTTATGACAAAGTCAGCTAAAATATGACTAATTATCTTAGAATGTGGAAATTTTATTATAAAAATGTGTTTAACTTAGAAAAAGTAATTGATAAATTTAGAAAGCTGCTAAGAGTTTTTCTTAAAAGATTATTATTTCTTATAGGTTTATTGTTTCCTTGATTTTCATCGATTTATGAAATATAACCAACTTTCTCAAACCCTAAAATGGATGTTATGTACTGTACATTAGGTGGTTAGCAATGAAATATCTAAGCAAAACAACTATATAAAAAACAAAAAAAAATAGTGCGTAGGTAAAATAGTCAATTTTACACTTTGACATACACTGCAGTTTGTGGAAAAGATACAAAAAGGAAAATTGGAAAAGAACATATGGTACATCAGAATTCGTCAGAAAAAAAGCTAATGACTGAAGATTAGACAGAAGTTGAAGCTACGCAATTTAGATAATTGGTCAAAATGTTGCTAAGAATTCTAAGTCACACCATTAAACGCAGAATAGTTTTGTGAAAAAAAAAAAAACCATCAGACTGCATACAGACTTTTAATAGGACTTTTGTATAAAACCTTCTTCTTTTATATTTAATTTTGTCTACATATTACATCTTTTGCTCATAGTTTCACTTACAAAGAATTAAGCTGTAGGTAATGCAGAAAAAACACTATGTAAAAGACCATTCTTGCCTGAATTCATTCTTACTATGTAAGTTGCAGAATAGTGATCTTTCTAACCCCATCATTCTTTGACAATTATTAATTGGTACTCTACTTCAAGAAAGAGTCTTTCCTTTTCCCTGAATTTTTTGTTTTCTTGGTTTTTGGTGTTAATATGCAAATTATGAGTTCTTTTGTTCTTTTATGCTTCCTTTTTTTCATTGACTAGATAACTTTTAATTGATTTTCAGAGCATTCTTGGGTAGCAGCAAAATCATTTAGAAAATGGTAATGGAGTGGATCATGTATTCTTTTAAAACATTTATTGTACTGTATATAACTAGACAAATAAAATTCTTCCCCGGTATGTTTAATTTTACAAGAAAATGTTCCCTGTGTTAACTTGATAGCGTAGACTCCTATATATCTATATTGTCCTGCTGCCCATCTCTGGGCTCTACAATAATTTTTTAAAATACTCATTATGTTTTAATTTGTAAATGTCATTATTTGTTTTGAAGATCTGTTTTGAAGAAATTTGGTCAGCAGTGGGAAATCTGTCAAACGAGTTTTGCGTCATTTGTATATGACTGCTCATTCCACACCTCCCCCTTTTTTTTCCTTTTTGGCTGTGGTATGTAGGGGGTTGATGTGGGATCTTAGTACCCAGACCAGGGATTGAACCTGGGCCACAGCAGTGAAAGCAACAAATCCTAACCACTATACAACCAGGGAACTCCCCATCATTTTTAGTGTTTGCATACTTTTTGACATAATTAAGATATTCCAGAATCATCTTGTACTTTCCCTGGAACTGGCCATTTCTCTAAGTATTCCTGTTTTACTTTTAAAAACGAACAGTATAATGAAGTTCCCATTGTGGCACAGCAGTAATGAACCCCACTAATATCCATGACGATGTGGGTTCAATCCTTGGCAACATTTGATGGGTTAAGGATCTGACATTGCTGTGAGCTGTAATGTAGGTCAGAGACAAGACTCGGATCTGACTTTGCTGTGGCTGTGGGGTATGTTGGCAGCAGTAGCTCTGATTCGACCCCTAGCCTGAGAACTTCTGTATGCTGCAGGTGCAGCCCTAAAAATAAATGAATAAATAAATAAATAAATAAAGTAATTAATTAAGGGAAGAGTATTTAGAAAAGAAGATAGAGTTGTGAGGTTTGTTCACTGTGGCTGTAGTTCCATTGCTTTTATATCCTTTCAGAATATAGAAGCAGAAATTATGTATTGTAGGGCTGAGCAAATCAGTAAGCACACTGATATTACTGGTAGCCATAGTTTCACTATGGAGAAAAACCAAAGACAGAATAGGGAAGGAAAAAAAAAGATCGTATTGTATTAAGTTGGCATTAGATATATCAGCATAAAATGATAATTTTTGTCATTTGAATGTATTTTTCTCTAAAGAAACCTTTACCTTTTGAACTCATCCCAGTTTTCTCATTTAATATACTTTTTACTTCTGTTCCCTTAACATGAATGAGATTTTTACAAGTGTTTTTAACAGAACACTATTCCCACAAGATGCTTTAGGGTTGAATAAAGATTTTGCAGTCATTAAGTTTGGAAAATACTGTATTCTCTATCTCCTTT
Source organism: Catagonus wagneri (assembly GCA_004024745.2). NCBI lineage: Eukaryota > Metazoa > Chordata > Mammalia > Artiodactyla > Tayassuidae > Catagonus > Catagonus wagneri. The sequence goes on along the minus strand of PVHT021183710.1, from coordinate 27,259,562 downwards.
CCGGGGATAGATGATGCACAATAGAATATTAAAGCCCCTAAGAAGTCTAGCAATAAAGAAGCCTATCTAACCAGTTTCCTTAAACTATTTGATCACAGAATCTTTTTCCTGTTTTGGAAAGGGGAAATCTAATCACACTGAAAGACATTTTAAGAAATGCTCTTCTAGATCATTTCTACAGAAATATGTTTTTGCGTTTGTCAATATCGCCTCTAAAAGGGAGCAGAGCTAGAGGGAACATTTATTTTCACATGTGCAAACTGTACTTGAGGATTCTTTGCTGCACTGAAAAAGGAGAAATCTAAGGATAAATTTTTCTGGCAAGATCCAAAGGTCAGAGTTTGCTGACAGGGCTCTTCACTGCCCCTAGCTTATGGCTTGTAGGCCGTGGTTCAAAATGTACTAGGCAGTACTAGTCGGCAGCTTAATAATCACTTATACAACACCTCTTTTAACACTAAATCCAGCAGACAAATAAATTGCTTCCTGCTCAGTAAAAAAAAAAAGTCTTTCCTTGAACAGTAATGATTCCAGTGTAAGAAGACTGAAATTACAGTATGACAAACATTACCATATGTCAAAAAGCTATGTTCACTATACCTCTGTTGTTGAGAAAATTATTTCAGCCTTGGATGAATAAGAATAAGTGGAAGTTCGTGTCTGTAATTATAATTATTACCAAAGACTATGCTCACTATTGTCTTATACAAACTAAAACTCACAGATATACTTTGCATATCCTATAATCATATAATTTCTTTTGTTAGAAATGATAAACCAGTTTATGCCAATATTTCTTAAAACTGAATAATACCTTTAATAAATGAGAGAATACACAATTAAGGGATCCTGCTTCTTTTACTATTTTGTTTCTCCCCCGATTTTATATAAAGAAATTGGGAACATGTTAAAGTTGTCTGTCATTTTTTTTCTATTTTTTCTTAACTCTGAATATGCACAAAAGCTCTAAAATTAAGCCATATTGAAATAAATTGATAAATTGTACTTTTGCATGGTTTTTATACTGCTTAATTTAATATGGGTGACGTTGCATCTCCAGTTTTAAAACAAAGTAGTCACTCTGCAACTATTCACTCAGCCCTTTCTTTTTGCTAGATATGATCTTAGAGGTGCAGAACACACACAAAAAATGAAGGATACATGGGCCCTTCCATCAAGATGCATGCAGTATAAAAAAGAAGGCAAACACATAATGAGATATATTAGTGGACAGTGTCAAAGGAGCCAAAAAAAAAAGCAATAAATGAAGCATTTTGGAACACAAAGAATAAAGAGATTGATATTACCTATAATATTTTCAAAAATTGATGCTTTTCTGACAATTTTTAACAACTGCAAATTATTCACCAGCTAAAATTCTGTGAAGACAGCAGTACAACATACTTTAAAATTCAGGAAAAAACATTAATACTTGAGTTAGAAAAGTCCTCAGATAGAAATACCATTGTATTTCCTCATATTAAATTCAGAATGGTAGCAAGAATAAAGCCTCTAAGGGAATAGAAGGACCTATGCACTGGAAGGAGCAGTATTTGTTAATGAAAGAATGGCATGTGGCAACCTTTTCCGGTTTATTCAGCGCTGGTTCAGGTCAGAGCTGGGAAGGCAGAGAATGCCATAGAGTACAACTCATTTGCTTTAGAAGTAAGATGAAGATGTTAGAAGATGTTAGACGATTCTTAAAGAAGGTTTGAAGTTTAAGATTTTATATATCAAATCCTAGTTCCACTAAGTGTGAAAAAGGCAGAATGCAGAAGAGGCAAGAAGGAGCAGGCAGTAGGCCCAGTAGATCATGGGACAGAATGAATTCTGATAATCAGGTGGGAACCAAAGTGTATTGACCCCTGTAGGGGAAGGACAGAAATGATGGGGAGGGGAACAGCAAAAATGTTGGGAAGAGGTTTAGAGAATGAGATGTCTGGATAAGGACTCTTATCCAATCTTTTCTCTGTTACCACAAAAATATGGCAGGAACCTGGATATTACTTCAGGTATTAAAAAAAAAAAAGACACCTTGCTCTGACTTTCCACGCAGTGGCACAGGAAAGCCAAAACCTACACTCCTGGTTGAATTGCAAGCACACAGAACAAGATGCAGAACAATCAACTTGGAGAAAGCACCTTTTCTAGATAGGCTTACAGATCTCTCTTTTTGCTTTGATGAAAGGCTCCTGGACTCAGGGGAAAGCATTCCACAAATTTGAATGAAATCACTTCTGTATGTAACTTGTACATAAACCTAGAAGGAGACAGTTTTCACATGGTTTGGGGTTTTGTGATGAAAATTTCTCACTGCTCTGCCTTGTTTGTTTCCCCTAGGAATCTTCACAAATGAAGCTCTGTGAAACAGTTCCCAGCAGACATTTCACTTTATTAGATTTCCTGTCTTCCTCTTGTCACTGCTTTTGATCTTTCTGTTTCAAAACTCATGCAGTTGGTTCCTCACAGCTATGTGTTAGGTCAAAACGTTATTGCACTGCTCTCTGAATGCCCGTGTGGGAAAGAGATGTTCCTTTCGCTGTAGTACATGAGCTAATCATTCCAACGCTCATTTTTCCATCAGAAAGCTAACTTGAGTCCATCTCGCCCAACATCTTACTGGCCAGCACACAAACCTGAGGCTCAGAGAGGTTAAGTGAAATTGACTTCCCTGCTCCTATGACCCCAGTGACTTGAAACTCCTGCTATCTTTTCCTTTATTTGCTTCACTCCTACCTAAGTGCAGCACTGTCTTTAGATTTGCTGTTTGCAATCCATTTTCCACATTGATAAATGAGAACTCATTCAAAAACGAACTCTTCCTGCCATTAAATCTCTAAAGTTTCCCACTGTGTTAAAATAACCCCTAATTTCCATCCCCAAATTGTGGCCCTTCTGACCACTTTGATTTCCAGCTTGAACTATTTTCATCTCTCCTTCTCAAGCACTGTCCTCTAGCATTATTGACCTCACCACATTGTTGCATGACGCTGGGTTTTGTAAATGCAGATGTCTTCTCTAAAGAAACGTCCACCTTCCCCTTAAATAGAACTCCTACAGGTTATCAGTCAGAACTCAAATGTCACTTATCTCTCCTGCAAACCGCCTTAGTTCCGTGAACACACCTCCCTATCTACTCCCAAATACCGTTTAGCAAGTATAAATATGTATTATAAATATTTTTTAAATGTATGTTTATCCACTAGACTGTGAGCTGCACTGGAGCAGGGTTTTTATTTGTTCTTGCTAATTGCTGTAAGCAATGCAATTAGCACAGTGCCCAGCATACAGAGGACTCAAGAGATCTGCTTATAAAACAAAGTTAAAACTGGGAACTGATTTCTCTCTTTTTCAGTCTAATACTCATATATTTTAACCTCATTTAAATCAGCCATAATCCCACAATTTATCCATGTCCCAGCCTCATTTACTACCCTTTAGTACACTATGGTTCTAGCTTATACAATTACCTACCACTCCTCTAAAATGGCAGCTTATTGGCAACTTCATACTTCTACTTCCTCCTCAATCCGGTGAAATCCTGATTATAGATCACCACATTTTTGAAGCCTTCCCAGGTTGACACCCTTGAGTCTCCACTGTACTTTCATTGCACTTGGCACACACTTTCAAGAGGAATATTTGGCATATACTTCCAAGATGACATTTTCTGTATTTGTTTATATGTTTGTCACCGTAATAACTTCAAGATTCATAGATTTAGGAATTGTGACTTACTTTTCAATGTCAGTATTTATCATATAATGTGATGCAAACTAAGTTAATAAATGCTCCTAGAATAAATAACCAAACTGGTATGATATTTTTACCTGTTCTTTGTCCCTTTAATTCCTGCAATTAAGAGAGGAGAGGCACTGTACAAAGTATAAAGCAAGACACATATGTGGTATGTCAGAATACCCAGAGTTCGAGTTTTACCATTTATGAGCCGAGTTACTTGGGGTTGCTCATTTTAACATCCTGAACTTCAACTTCCTGATCAATAAAACGAGTTGACAATAAGTAATTCAATAAGTAAAGTTTAAAATTAATAGACTTACATGAAATTCATTGTGACTATTATGAAAATGAATACAAAGTGTTTTTCAATCAGTGGTATGATATTCTGTTATCTTTTTATTATTAAAAATACACATATTAAAAATGAGATCGGATTTTTTCTGAAGCATTAATTTTATTTCAAATGTTTGTTTTAGTAATTTAAATAAATATAAATTATTAATTTAAAGTAATTTAAATGTTTATGAAATATTACTTTTCTTCCTAAAATAAGGTTTTCTTCTTGGTTTTATCAACAGTATATGCTCAATATATAAAACGTGAAATATTTATAAAGATATAACTACTATACAAATCATTATCTGTAAACAATTTTCACTATATTTGATGTATTTCTCTCAGCCTTGTATATAAACGTACTTTTATCTTCTTGTTTTACATAGCTGTGATCATTATCACAGAGCCTACATTGTATTCCCCTTTTTTTTTTTTTTTTTGTCTTTTTGTCTTTTTAGAGCCGCACCCGCAGCACATGGAGGCTCCCAGGCTAGGGGTCTAAGAGGAGCTGTAGCCACAGGCCTACACCACAGCCACAGCAACGCCAGATCTGAGCCGTGTCTGCGACCTACACCACAGCTCACAGCAACGCCGGATACTTAACCCACTGAGCGAGGCCAGAGATCGAACCCTCAACCTCATGGTTCTTAGTCGGATTCGTTTCCACTGAGCCATGACAGGAACTGCTGTATTTTCTTTTTAATTATTGATCATATAAGCACAGTTCATGCCATGTTTCCCTAAATACGTTTTAATCATTGAAATTAACATACTAATAATTACTTTTGTACTTTCATATTTTTTTCAAAAAATTTACAGTTATGAATTATGTTGCACTGCTTATAATTTTGCCTAATGCTTTTTAACCTAAAACAAAATTATAAAGGATTATTTCTTGATCAAATAATAAAAACTTTACTTTTGGGACTTCCTATTGGGATTCAGCCTTAACAAACTTGACTAATATCCATGAGTATGCGGGTTCAATTCCTGACCTTGCTCAGTGGGCTGAGGATCTGCTGTTACCATGAGCTATGGTGTAGGTCTCAGACGCAGCTTGGATCCTGTGTTGCTGTGGCTGTGGCGTAGGCTGGCAGCTGCAGCTCTGATTCAAGTCCTACCCTGAGAACTTCCATATGCTGTAGGTGTGGCCCCCCCCAAAAAAAACAAAAAAACTTTACTTTTCATTATAAATAGTGCTAAATTGATTTGCAAAATGATTATATAAATTTATACTCCCAGTAGCATTATGCAAAAATGTTAAACTTAGAAGTGTAAACATTTTGCCTAATATATTCTTGTATTTTCTCACCATACCTATGCTACTTTAAAAAATAAAAATTATTTTTTAATTTTTAAATGCATATTTCTTTGTTTACCAATGAAGTTTACTATTCCCCAAATAATATGCACTCCTTTTTGAATTATCTATTTATGTCTTTTGTCAATTGATCTATTTTAAGTATTTCTAATAGATTTATGGGGAAAATTAGTACAAATATGGACATTTTGAAAATATTTTCCTGCTTTGTTCTTATTGGCTTCTGAATTGTACTGAGTGGTTATTGCATATTATCACTCTTCCATATGATTTACCTGTCATAACACCCTTAATCCTCACAACAGCCTACCCATAAGGAATTTAATTTACAGAGCAGTTAAATAATTTGCAGTGGGAAGTTAGAGTTATCACCCAGATAATGTGGCATTAGAACCTATGCTATTTGGCAGTGTGTCACACTGTCTCAAGATCTAAACTAATCATAAAATGTGATTGTATGAAAAAATGATTTATTTTGCTTTACAAATTCTCACCATTCTTGATGTGATTTGGGAAACTGTTAACTCTTGAGTAATAAACTACATGGTTCCACCCATTTAGATTGCTGTACACTAGTATATAAGGTAAAATATATTTACATTCCAAATCTGAGCTCTACCAATTAGTCCCAGATGCTAAAAATTCAGATGCCCGCAATATTTTAAATTACTGTAAAAAAGCAAGAATCAGTAGATATAGGGCATGAACAAAAGAATCTCTTCTAAATACATCATGCACTCCAACTTGATATGCAGATCTGATTTGGTAAAGCAAAACTATACCTATTCAAAATGACCTGTTGAAATCTCATTTGACTTTTATTCTTTCAGGAAAGGAATTCAAAATTTTCAAACATATATTTTTGAAAGGCCATTATTCATAATCATTAGGTGTACTATTTCATAAAGATTCTCTGACTTCCCATGAGTTATCTGCTTGCAGTCTTGAGCAGCAAGTACCATGTGAACCTCAAACAGTATGATTTATTAGATACCATGGTGACAGAACAGTTTACATTGCACATTAAATAAATAAGCCAGTGCATAAAAGGGACCTTCCAGCTCAAAATATTGTACCAGAGACAAAGGCTATGTAACTAACATCAGCATAAAAGATACAACTTACACCTCTCAATAGAAAAGTAGAAGAAGAAAAAAAAAAAGCCCACCAAAGCAAAATGCATCCTCTTACTGAAAATGCTAAGCTTGGTTTTGAAAGAAAGGGCAAACTTCATTAAACATTCCAATATGGGAAACAATGTGTCAAGTTATTTTCCTCCATAGCAGGATGTGATGGGCATTGTGTTTCATGACCAGTGGTAATGTCCACCACAGGAGCTGTCAGAAGGAGATCTGGCTCTGAAATGTCAGCTCTAAAGCCCTGAATAGTGTCTTCACAGATCATGTTTAGACTGGCCAGTTTCATGAAACCCACAGGAAGCTACAGATATTCTCCCCTAGTATTATCAAATATGTTATTCCTGGGCTAATGCAGTTAACATCACACCACACATTTTTGCTTTCATATTTTAATGTAAAAGTGTCCTGAATGTTTTCTTTCTTACACATTATATAGCACCATATTATATATTGATAATCATATACAACATTTATTAAGCACTTAATCTATGTTATATTTAGCCCTCATAGCAATCTCTACTAGTAGGTGGTGCTACTATCTACTGCAAGAGAAATTAAGGTATACTTTTAACACTTTCTGTTGATGCTAAGATATAAAATTTCAACTATCTACTGCAAGAGAAATTAAGGTATACTTTTAACACTTTCTGTTGATCCTAAGATATAAAATTTCAACAGCAAAACCTATTTCTATTATGGCACTTTCATCATGGCTATCATTCCATAATTAGTTACCAATATACCTATTGAAGGCATTTGTGGTAATAAATTTATTACTGAGTCAGAGTTATGTAGTAAGGATATCTCAAAACCATTTTTTAAAGTTTTATTAAATGCATAGGGAAAATAAAATGAAAAAAAGAGACTGTTAATGTTGACATTTTATACAGTATGAAATATTTTATCATTGTGTATCTTAAGTGATTTCTAACGGGAAGACTCTGAAGTTTTATCTCCTTAAATACTGGGGACGACGATTATTCTCATTAGGGAAAAAATGCTGCTTATTTTATTAGGAATCAAGACAAACATATTCATTGGCATATGTTCTACTTTAAATAGCAAGCAGAGTTCTGTGGGGGTTACTTATCTTTGATAATTGGAAAGAAAATCTTAGCAAACACATTTATGTGTTAGCATGCAGACTCCAATGACAAGTCAGTATGGGAGTCAGACACGTTGGAAGAGGGGAGTGGCTTGGAAACTGTTATGACCAAAATTTGAAGAACTGATGGGACCAGAACCCTGAACATCGCACTCACAGACATGGAATAAGAAAGCTCTGGTCTGATTCCCACCCATTAAATATCTAAGGGTACTGGCCTGAGCGGTGGTACCTAAGCACAGTCAGAGGGGAGGGGCACCAAAATTTAAGTCCTATGGAGGACACACTGAGTAGGGCCTTGTCAATCTTGGAGAAGAGACTTAGGAGGATTTAGCAAGTTGTAAAAACTCCCAGCAAGTTCAGGATGAAATGAGGGCATAATATAAATGCTACAGCAGACATCTCATCACTCTGACTTTTTATACTTGGCAGAGAGGAGGAAACAGGGAGTAATTCATTTCAGGCCTGGGGCCTCACTTTATCCATTTTAGATAATGGGCTTAAAACAGAACAAAAGTGCTGATTCTCCATCCCGTCCAAAGGCTTCCAATATACTACCAGGGTCATTGTCATTGGCCTGGAAACAGAAAGGAACTGCATCTGCATCTGTCAGGCTTCATTAATTGGGCAACTCAGCACAGGCATGGAGAGACAGAGATCATAAAGCATTACAATTCAGTTTCTTTTTTGTGAAGTAATGACCATTGGATCCCTAGGAAAGAATAAGCTCTTAAATATGCAAGCAAAACCCACTAGTGAGAGAGGGGTGCTTATAATATCTGTTCATTGACTCAACAGATAGTAATTGAGAATCTATCAAGTGTCATGCATGTTGATAATTCCCAGGGTAAAAGCTGTAAAAAGTAGAAGATGCTTTCACTCCAGCAGGGCAAACTCAATTTCTCTTTCCCTTTCTACAAACTGGAATATAATTTATTTTACAATTAGAAGTCTCCAATGTATACACTGTTGTAGAGATTGAGGAACATTACATTTTCTTGGAGTGTCTATATATTATTTCCTATAAAGTTTTAGGATATTATTCCCTAGATACATATTCAAATGTAAATTTTGTTGTTAAGGATTTTTGCAAAAATTTTATTACAACTAACTGTGACAAGTTGCCCTAAAAAAGCCTGAAAACAGTTGAAGTTAAAATAACAGATTAGTTTTGTTTAGATTTTACTTGAGAATAGTTCTGTTCATCACTCTTCTATAAAAGGACTCTATCACCATCAATCTTTACAAGTCCTCTCTCACGTTTTATATTTTATTTCCTACATTTTATTTTACTTTATACCCATCTTTTCCTTAACTGGACTCTCACTTTTATATGTTATTTGGGAAATATATAGATAGAGCTTTTCAAAATTATACAGTACTAATAGGTATTTGTATGTTTCAAATATATTTTTTCTTTAATTTTTTAAATGATTTTTTTTCATTACAGCTGGTTTGTAGTGTTCTGTCAATTTTCTACTGTACAGCAAGGTGACCCAGTCACACATACATATACACATTCCTTTCTCTCACATTATCACGCTCCATCATAAGTGACTAGATATAGTTCCCAGTGCTATACAAAAGGATCTCACTGCTTATCCATTCCAAAGGCAACAGTTCGCATATATTAACCCCATATTCCCAGTCCATACCACTCCCTTCCCCTTCAGCTCAAATACATTTTAAAATAATAATAAATAGGTTTAAGAATTATTCGGGTCTTAATACTGCAAAGCACTCTTCAAAGCATTTTTCATATATTGACTAATTTAATTCTTAAGACAATCTATGGTGTAGGTACTACTATTTTCTCCATTTACGGATGAGGAAATTGGGGCATAGAGAGAGGTTATATGATTTGCCCTAGATTACACAAATACCAAGAATTCATACCTAGACTTTCTGGATTTAGAAACTGGGAGTTTTAACCTTGTCTCTATAGGTTACCCCTACATATGTTGCAATATGTTACAGATCCATTTTCCATATCTTAATTTTTCATTTGATGCTATGCTCTTAAAATCAGTCCACCCTAATGCGTAAGTATTATCTACTGCTTTGAACTGCTACCGCTGCAGGGCATTCTATAGTATATGTTAACATTTTTTGAAATGTCCTCCTTGTTGGAGACACTAGATTATTTTCAGCTGTTTGCTTCTACAAACAGAACAATCTGCAAAATTGCCTTTTGAGCCCATTTGTGTTTGGATATGGAGGAGAATTGCTGGGGCATGCTACATGTGCACAGTTACATTGTATTATGTTCTGTTAAAGTACTCTCCAAAACAGCTGTATCAGCTTTCATTCCAAGAGGAATCAGGCAGCTTACTATTTTGTCACACAATACACAACCCTTGATACTTATCTATGTTTGCCAGTCTGGTTGAGGTTATATTGCTGTGGTCTTAATTTGACATTTCTATTTACTAAAGGAGTTAATTTCATTTTCATATAGTTTTAGCCACTGGGGTTTCTTTTTCTATAAATTAATTGTTTATAATCTTTGTCCATTTTTCTAATGGACTTGTTTTCTTGTTGATTTCAAGTAGTTCCTTGGACATTTTTTACATTAATGTAGAAATTTTTAAAAATGTTTAGATTCTTTTAATTTTTTTAATCAACAATTTGATGTTACCTAGACTAGTCACAATCATAAACTGCAAGCAGATATTCTTAGTGGAACCAATAAGTTTGGTGATACAAATTACGGTGACTGAAACTAAAAAGAATAATGACAATGATAGCAAATCTACAATAGAATGTTAGTGAAAAAAAAAGAATAACATACTGCATCAGAATATCTACTAACCATAGCAATCCAGTGAGGTAGATACTGTTATCCTCATTTTAATGATGATTAAACTGAAACAACAATTAAGTTATTTATCTATAGCATTGATAGTAGAAGGTCAATAGTACTTGGGTAAAGTAATACGCAGTGGGTCCCAAACCTTCATTTATCATCAGGACAAGTGATTCTGATGGATTTAGGTCTTTGCCAGGACTTTAAAGAAGACGGTCTATCTAAATCCTACATTTGTCAGATTGACTACTGCTCTACGTGCAGAGGAGAAAAAAAAAAATCAGAGCATGAGTAAGAGAGAAATCAAGAACTTCTTTGCCAGTTGTCACCTTTTCTTTCTCTAAAGATACAAACGCCCAAGTATCCCTTAACTTACATATGCAAAGATGCAATGTACATCACAGGCAATCTGTGAGGTTTCAAAGACAAAAAGAAATCTCAACCTTTTTTATAGCCAAGCAGTTACCCATTGCATATATGTTCTCAAGATAAACAATAATTAATCTCAAATAGTAGGACACGACAGCATCATTGATCACAAGGTGTGATTGCCTATGATGACCTGGTAATTGGGGTGACCACCCGTGCCAGGTAATTAGCCACATTCAAAGGAAAAATATACTTTTCATATCTCTATGACAGGAGACAGTTTTACAACTTGAAGCCAGCTGAAGTTAGGCTCCTCCTCTCCCACAGAATCTGGGTGATAGGAGACCCTCTTTTCCTTGGATGAGAAACCAGAGATGGTTTCCAGGTTCTTGAGAAAGCCATTTCTGGTTATTCAAACAGCCAAGAAAAGGCTTCTTTAGCTTTTAAACTATTTTACATACATTTCAAAGAGACAGAAAAAGAACTAAATTTCTAAAGCAAATGTTCTAAGAAACAGTAGAGGAGGGAATTCTTTCCTCCCCCCTTTTTTCTTTTTTCTTTTTACTGTCACAACTTTGACTTATGGAAGTCCTCAGGCCAGAGGTCAAATCAGAACCGTAGCTGTGGTCTATGCCACAGCGACCACAACACCACAGCTACCACAACACTGGATCTGAGCCTCATCTTGGACCTATGCTGTAGCTTGCAGCAATGCTGATCCTTCACCCACTGAGCAGGGCCAGGGACTGAACCTGCATCCTCACAGAGACAATATTGGGTCCTTAATCCATTGAGCCACAATGGGAACTCCTCTTTCCCTTCATTTTTAACATGGAGAATTAAGCCTCTTACTTTTAATTTGTATTTGCCCTAACAGGTGACAATATATTCTGCAGTTAATATCCATGGATTCTCTACAATGTCCTGAGTAACTTTTATCCTTTGGTAATTTTAGGGTAACAATAAACATAATAGGGTAAAACAGGTATATACTTTGATATTTTGTAAGTGTTAAAGCAATTCTTACTCACCACAACCTAGGAGAGTAATAATACTATTACCCACTTCTATAGATGAGGAAATGGACAAACAGAACCAAAATAATAACTCAAAATAGCATGGTTAAGTCTAGATAATTAGCCATACTTACATCCTGGTATTTCTCTTACCTAAATTTTTCTCTCTTTCTCCCACCCCTTCTTATCATCCTCTTCTCCTTAAGAAATTTTGATGACAAGTTTAATTCTGAAAAGCACTAATTCTTTCTAGACACATGCAAGTTTAATTTTCTGAAGGAACCAGACTAGTCTCACGCCAAATGGCTGCTGGTTATTTCGAATGTTTGGAATTTATGCCTAGTTAATTCCTGCTCAATTAAAAAAAAATTCTAAAGCATTAAGACAGAGGATATAAAAGACGAAAAGAGCTTGCCTCATAGTTTTTGTTTATTCTCGCTATTAAGTATATAGCATGACCTCTAAAAATCAGAACCAGTTTATTTCTATCAAAACAAAATTTAACTGTAAAAAACAATCATACCTATGAGCAAATAGCTACCAATGCAAAATTCTTGTCTTCCAAATATATATTTTCTTATTAAATTCTCAAGGAGCGTAAATTAATGTAGGTATTAGGCTAAACACTGAGAGTAGTTGAGGAAGATAAGGTCTTGACATTCAGAAATTTATACACTAATGGGCAAGGTGGAACCATTAACATTCTAAGCACTGTTACAGTCACAAAACCTCTTTTGCATTTATTACCTCATTTGGTCTTCATTGAAACTAGTGATGGATGTCTTGTTTTAATTCTCACTTTGTAGGTAAGGAAATTGGGCTCAAAAAGGTTAATTAATTTGTTCAAATTTACACTCTAAATGAGAGGCGGAAACACTTCTTCCTAAGTGTTACACTCATTCCACTCTACAACAGCCGCTTAATTTGCTAATACTGCCTTTAAAATATAAAATCAAGGTTTCTAATATTAACTAATTAACCAATATTTTACTAAACAAGTATTCTTATTCATTTCCAAAATCTTCTCTGGAGAATATAGTGGAAGACGTTTCTTGTTTTGTGCTACACGGCACTCATTTCACCCATATTCTGGTAGCTGTACCTTGTTTTCATGAGGGTTAGATCTCTAGCTGCCACTTAACGTTAGGTTTTGTAGGGAACACTTGCTCCAACCCTTTTTAAATCCTGTGTGCCTGTCTGGTTTCCACATGCATTTGCTTCCAGTGGCCAGCATTTAAGACTCCTCTTTAGGATATTGCCCTCAGGACCCTCGATCCATTCTTCCCTCATGCAGAAGTCTGGAGGTTATGTTTATGCATGCCCAGTAATTGACAGGTGTAGGAGTAAATTACACACCAACTTTCCCTGCAGGAAAAGGTTGAAGACATCCCTTTCTAGAAAGATCCTGAAACGTACTCCTTTTCTGGAGTCTACCTGAAATCCTATCCTTGCTGGTTCTCCTTTCCATTCCTGTCCTGCTTCCTAATTTCTTCTAGAAATACCGCCTTGCTCACCTACAAAGGGACCTTTGGAACCTGACCTAGGACAGTGTATCATGTGACCTGATCTCATGCCTGTTGATGACTCATAATCTTCTGTGTAAGTTTGTGTTTAGAGTCGCACACAGTTTAAACCAATGAGACAGAATAAGGTTTCCCTGGGAATCCTATGGGAGAGAACATTGTCCCTTAAGGGAATTGAAGCTGAGAGAATGTAAAGTTTTGATCTTCTACAGCTAGTTTTTCTGAGCCCATTGGAGAGTGAAGCCAAAACATGAAGAGTCAAGTTGAGCCAAGTGGTGGGGCGGAAACAGATGCTAAGGATCTCATTTATGCCAGTATATCAAGCTATGTCTGAAGGCAGCCCTACCTTTGGACTTCTTAGTTACTTGAGCCAAAAATAAATCCTTTTTTTGCTTATGCCAGATTGGCTCCAGTTCACCAAAGAATAATAAACCATTCCCTTTTTAATAGAGGAAACTGAGACACATTTTTCCATTGATATAATGTTAGGAATATTGAGTTCATTTTTTTCTCAACAATGAAAAACTAGTTGAAACCAGTCAATATAATTATGCATTTAAAGGCAGAGGGCAGGTCACTGCCTTTTTAAGCTGTTTTTATAAATGTATTCCAGCAAAAGATAAAAAGCTCTGAAATATCATTTTTGTGCTGATAAAGTTTCTGTCTTTGGCAGGAAAACCAGATTATAAAGTTAATATAATAGTGCGGTACAAATGATCTTAGTAATTTTTCACTAAAATAACCCAAGGACTTATACATGGAAGCTAAAGGGAAGGACAGTGGTTTAACTCTGAAGAAGCAAGTTAAAAGGTGTCTTCCTTTCTCAGTGCTCTACTGGGCTCGTGTAAATTAGGCATTACCCTGTCAGTTATTTTAGCTGAGAAAATTTAATTTAAACAATGGTGAGCAGGAATTTTTAAAAAAAAATTGTAAGAAAAAAAAGCAAAACAAATATTTAAGGCACTAGTTTTCAAAGTGTAGTTAATAGATCAATAAAACAGTTTCATGGGGTCTGAAAGGTTAACAAAAATTATAGTAATATTAAGGCATATTTAACTTTTTAAACTCTCACTCTTGTTGCCTTAAAAGTGAAGCTTTTTTAAAAATAGGTGATGTGGTGAGATCATTACTGATGATTAATGGAATATTTGGTTGTATATTGCATTTTACAGAATTGCCTGGTAATAGGTTTGGGGATATATACAAACTAAAAGATTATATCAGCTTGTTATTCTATTTCTTACTAGGCTATTTTTGCTTAAACCATAAATGGTTATTCTGAAACCCCAAATTTTTCTTGAGCATATATAGAAATATAACACGAAGTAAGTACACTTTTTTATCTTGCTTCCAATATTATATTATACTTTCAAAACAATTTTATTATCAAATTTCATGTATATCTATTAATGCTTTAGAATTTATATTTTATTAAAATCAAATTTATAAGTTTTTTGGTTATAAGTAATAATCAATTGTTGCTTTAAAAAGGGAATTTAGAAGAGCTGCATGCTCAACACACAGTGTACTTCATCTAAAGGTGCTAAATAATGATGACAATGATAGAATTTTTCAACTCATGAGAAACAAATCTACAAAAAATACTGGAATAAACTTAAATATGATGAAAACTATCTTTCTCTCATTTTTATAGGTGGTCTTATCATATGAACAAACATGTTCAAGGAATATTATGGAGCCAGGTAATTTATGTTGTTGTTAAGGAGTAAGAATTTCTTCAAGGAGTGTATGAGAAGACTGGACACAACAGAGGAAGAAAAATAAATGAAATTGTATACAAAGTGAAAGCAAAAAACAAAACAACAAAAGAGATTATCCAAGAAGTATGGGACATTATCAAGTGTTTTGATTTATGGTAACTGGGGTCTGAGAAGAAGAGCATGAAAATGGCTAGGTAGAATGATTACTTGAAAAGACAATGACCGTCATTTTTCAAACTAAGAAGCAACAAACCACAATTATTAAACCTCAGAGAAATCCAAGGACAAATACAAAGAAAGAAACACTGAGATATGTCATCAAGTACTTAACATCAAAGAGAAAGTGTTGAAAATGTAGGCCATGACAAAGACAGTAATAATGCTCATCAGACATTCTATGTATTTTCAATACATCGCAAACCATGTAGTTAGGGAAGGCCAAATAACTACCTCTGTTCAATAAACTGTTGTGAGAGGAAGTGACCTCTAATACTTTCTTGACTTAGGCAGGGAAAAGACCACGTACTAATCTGCTCTCTCTCTCATCCTTGGCAATGGTGACCAGCAGAGTGTCATATTCCATCTGTTGGTTCTATAAGATCATAGTCTCCCACAGTCCATGTTCCTGAATGACTTTGTGGAGCAGAGCTCTTTGCTGATGACATGCAACAGAGCAAGTAGATGATTAATCTTTCATACATTAAGCCTCTGGGACTTAAGGGTTAATTTATTAATGTGCAACAGTTTGTCCTAACTGATGAATGGACAGAGGCAACATTCTATGAAAGGTAGAACATAAAGTCGAAAGAATCTGGGTTTCCAGCACCTTGGAGCTTCCCTATCCATTTCAGATCATTACAGAGTTAGGTAAGAGAAAAACAAACATCTTTCTTGTTCAAACTTCTTAATTTATGATATCATATATGAAGTTCCACAATATCCAAAAAGTCATCAAATGTGAATTTAAATTCTTCGATGTTTATGTTTTCTAAAATAAGATTAATAATTGTACAAAAGAAAACAGCAAAATAATAATTGCTAGGACTGTTAAAAACCATGATTTTGAAATCTCCTTTCAATAAAGGTCTCTGAAGATATTCTCGTCCCTGATTACTGCATATTTAAAATTAACATAACACATCTAATTCTGAAATTGCACTGCTTCTTTCAAATAGGAATGAACTTTTATTGAAGCATTACTATATTTCAAGTATTGTATTAGCTTACACACATTACTTTATTTACTCTTCATAACACTATGGAGTAGATGCCGTAATTACAATCTCCATTTTATAGGTGAAGAAACTGAGGTATAGAGAGAAAGGTAACTTGCTAAAAATCACACAGACGACAAATGTCCGAGACAAGACGCAAACCAATTTTTTAGTGATTCAAGAGCCTGGTCTCTGGCCGTGATACTGTATGTGTGTTCATGGTGAAGTAAATGCACACATAGTTTAAAAAGTTATTTTTTACAAGAAGAAAACACACTCTGTACTCAAGATTAGAGTCTGTAGGGTTGCTGGGTTTGTCTTACACTATATGGCGATAGATCTGCATGGGAAATCATGAGCTCTCTCTACTTGCATCAAATCTCCTGTAGCCATAATTTTATATCTGGAAAATTACTTTTTGAAGACAGCAAATTCTTCCTGGAGGACTGTTGTGCAGACAGTTCTAATGGCAAGAGCAATCTCCTTTTCATTGCTCTTTTCTCTTCATTTACTACAGGTGCTGTGCTGTTCTTTGCTGTGTCTCTGCAGCCCAAGTGACTTGACAGGCAGCCCCTACAAACTGAGGGATTGTTTCCAGGCAGGATCTCAGGGTGGGTGTGAAACATGGCAATGGGAGAAGAAAATTTCTGTGCTAGGATTGCTAGTGACACAATTTTGATAGATTAGCATAATGAAATACGCGATAAGTGCTAGAATTACAGACATAAAAAGCATGATCTTGAAAAAGTTGTGTCAACACTGGAAATAAACAGAATGGACCTGATTAAGGTTTAATAGAAATAGATACCTTGTACTGTGGTAGCAGGAAAGAGATGTGGAGCTGAATTTAGTCATAAAAAAAGAGAGTGTAAAGAGTTAAGGGAGACTCTGGGGGGAAAGTGATCACTGCTCTGAATCTTAATAAGTAGTGGTTAGCTGGGCAGATAATAGTAGTAATATTGTGTTGGGATGTACAAAACTGCTATTATACAATCATTTTTCAGTTATAAAAATGACAATTTCTCATGGGTTAGCCTAACTTAACATAGGCTTTTCACGGATCTAGGAGTTTGATAATTATTCATTTACTTAGTTCTCATAATGATCATAGGAATTAAGTATTGCTATTTTACACTTAAGAAAATGGTCATAGAATTGTTAAGTATATTTGAGAATTTATATATAATATATTTAGATAAAAGCCAGGATTGAAATCCAAACAATCTGGCTCAGGCATTTTATTTTCTTTCCTTTTTTAGCATTTTTTTTTTTTTTTTTTTTTTTTTTTTTTTTTTTTTTTTTTTTTTTAGGCTGCATTTGAGGCATATGGAGCTTCCCAGGCTAGGGGTCGAACTGGAGCTGTATCATCAATTTGCTAAGAAGAATGGCTAGCTTACTCCTTCTGGAGTTAAAATAATAGATACCTACTGTGTCCCTGAAACCTTTTTTAACTATCAGTGATTTACCAGCCCCTAGTGAAGACCTCTTCAGCTCTTCATTAACACCTATAACTTACTTGAGTGTGTATCTTACATGTTTATCCTATCATACATTCAGTAGAAGCTCTCCAACCATCTGAATTGTGTTGAGGTTGCTCACTACTGTTACGCCCTCCTAAAAAGGTGAGGCCAAAGCCAGGGTCAGTCAATATTAAGCGAGGAAAGATCTTAAAAATCTGCCTCCTCACAACTATTTCAATAAACACTTCCAGGTAAAAAGTAAGAATGTGTTCCCTGTGTCAGGGACATCTTCTCCTGCCATTTTTTTTTTCTGTTCCAGTTAGTTTTTCAAGTTCTTCACAGGAATGTGAATAAAATGTAAATAATGGGTTGGGGTGATGGGGTTGGTGGATAAGGTTATACATTCAGTGAACTCCGCTGAGTAACACCTCTTGGGTGATCACCGAGTGTGAAGCTTCTGTGCTTGGTCATCTTACAATGCACTGAATTCACTCAAGTTTATTCTTCAGCCTGGTGGCAGTACTGTTACCAATTTTGCTATTTGTCATCCAGTCAAGCTCCTACTTTGTGCTAGGAACTGTGCTAGAACTGAATGTGTAGTGATGAACCAGAAAGTCCCGGGTACTTGCTGAAAGCTGCTGCCAGTGTTGCCATTCACTCCAAGACCCTTCTTTTTACATTAAGGTGACCAGGTCATCCTGATCCTACAAAGAGAAATAAATCCTAGCAAAGGCCCCACAGACTGTGAAAAAAAAAAATGTGTCTTTTTAGAGAAGTCTCTAAGATGCTGTTTTATCTTTTATAATTTTCTATTAAATTCTTCCTTATTTCCAGTGTATTTCTAAGAGTGTAAAATGTTTGGAGTAATTAATAGTGCTATCATACCAAAAAAGAATAAAGAGAAATCTGTGACATTCTCACCCATAAAAATGTCAAAGATTTAGGTCCTTGGTAATATTGACATTTTACCAAATGTTAATGTTTTGAGAAAATCTGGATGATGCACCAGGAAACTGGATTATAGTTTTGGGAAAAAAAATGTAGGAGATGTTCAGATAGGGAGCATGGATGTTAAAAGAAATTTTCTGTTATTTGTATGTGGTGTGCTTATTATTCTTTGAGTTTGTTCAAAGAGTTCCTGGCTCAAAATCTGGAACTCTTGCCTCAGGGACTGCCTTTAGAATGAGGAAGTTGTCCTCTCCAACCAAAAAGGGCATATGTGAGGCAAAGTCAAAATAAAATAAAATTAAATTAAATTAAATTAAAATGAGCACTAAAGTTTGACCTAGAATACCAGGGATTGTCTAGCTGCTACCACTTAATAAATTATATGGTTTGGGGTTTCATACACACACACACACACACACACACACACACATATATATATATGCATATATATATTCAACTCTGAAGTTTCTCATCTGTATACAACAGGAATGAGATACTTGCTCTCCCAAAGTCAATTTTATGTCAATTTTATATAATGTGAACTTGAAAGGTATCTGAAAAAACAAAATGCAATTCAAATGAAGTATAGCCTCAATAATCAAATGTAGGAAAATTAGCAGTAAGTGTGTGTACCTAGAAAACAGATTCTACTACTTATTAACTTATTTGTGATATTCAGTCATTTCTTTAACCTTTCAAAAGTTACTTCCTCCATTAGCGAAACTGTGGTAATAATTCCTCATAGGGTTTCGTGAGGTTTCCCTAAAGTAATGTTTGTAATATGCTTAGCATGAATCCTGGCATAGAAGGAGCACTCAGGAAATGGTAGCTGGAATTACGTTTCTTCTGGAGAAATGTGTATATATTCCAACTTGACAGAAATGATTTTTTTAATACCACCATGGATGATATATTTTAAATATTACATCAAAGTTAAACCAGAAATCCTCTGTGTGTTGAAGAGCTAGGGCACCTTTGGGGCTCAGAATCCTATAATCAAACCAATGAGGCAGAAAATTATTTCTGTCCTTTGATATTATTTATCATACTGCTGTAGTCTCAGTCAGGTAGAGATGATGCAACATGCTATACTATGGTTTTATAATCTCCCTTATCATTGCATGTTTGGTCCATTTGCCTGGTGTCAGAAAAAGAACAGCTTAGAACTCATGTGATTTCATGTTCTGTGTAATGAAAGGTTAGTAGGCCATCTTATTTCTCGGGTTCTTTTTGTCTTTGGAGAACACTTTAGACGTACAACCAGATATTTTTATTTTTTTGGTCTAAACATCAGAAATCACAGAGTTTATGGGCTATAAGTCTGTAAATAAATTTTTTTTTAATGAGCAGAGGCTAATTATCACCATTCTAAATGACAGTATTAATAAAAATGCAAATATAGACATTCTCTACAAGAAACTTGTTTAATCCATATTAATGTATCTGTTTAATTCAGGAAAAATCATTCCTTCAATAGTTTTTGTCCTTATTCCTGTTCAACTAAATTAAGAAAATTATATTTTATTTTAAAGTTTTCTTCAGGTAATGGAGTACTTTTCATTAATAGAAAAGTTTAATTGTTCGGGGAAAAAGTGTGTTCATGTCATCATTTTTGTAATTGACTTTGGTAATATAAGAAATTAAAATATCTAGATTTCAACAGCATCCTAAAAGAACTGTTCAATTATTTCAAAGTTAACTCATCCTCATAAACTTACTTTTTAGGTAGTCTGCAAGTCACTGAAGAGAAAAAAATATTGAGCTATCTCCTGTAAGATGTTCCATAGAGCCCTAAATTTCTCCTGTGATCCTTATCACACTTGTAACTACTTATTCTGTCACTGTCTTACCTATGAGGCCAGAGACTATTTCTATTTTGTTCCATGTTATATTCGTCAATTTCTAATATACTGATTGTTCATAGTAGGAGTTCAATAGTTACTTTTTTTCACTGAGTAAATGGAAGTATAAATTGAAGTTATAGTTTCAATTACAAGTGTTTCCTCTATTCATTAAATAGAATGACACTTTAAAATGTGGGTTAATATGCTTTTCCTCTTCTATTTTCCACATAAAGGCATTGCTTCTGTTTCACCAGAGGTGCCCAATGCCTGAAGGGCAGCTAGAATTATCTTAGTTGGAATGCCCAGAAGAGGAGAAAAATGGTGAACGACTGTTAACTTGTAAGAAATATAGTGTGTGTGTGTGTGTATGTGGAGTAAAGCAAGATAATAACCTTGAACAACATGCTTCATGTAGACAAACAAAGGATTTTCAGATTGCAAAGGCATTCTCATTTTTTTAAACTTTTTTTTAATTTAATTTTTAAAATTTCATTTATTTTATTTTCTAGGGCCGCACCAGAGGGATATGGAGGTTCCCAGGCTAAGGGTCTAATCGGAGCTGTAGTCACCGGCCAATGCCACAGCCACAGCAACGCAGGACCCGAGCTGCGTCTGCAACCTATACCACAGCTCACGGCAACGCCAGATCCTTAACCCACTGAGTGATGCCAGGGATCGAACCTGCAACCTCATCGTTCTTAGTTGGATTTGTTAACCACTGAGCCATGCCTGGAACTCCCTGAGCCATGCCTGGAGCTCCGCATTCTCATTTTTATATCAAAAGTCAGGTCTTTAAGGACTAGAGAAGCCTCAATGGAGCGAGGACTCAAGATGAGAGAGAAGAGAACTCTTACCTATGGAAGGAGAAAGGAAAGAGCACTATTGTGACATTGAGAGAAGACGACAGAGAGGAGAGAGAGCAAGGGGTCAGATGACAAAGAATCTTTGATTCTTTCTCTTCTTGCCACTTTGGAACTTCCAGAGGAATGACAGAAAAAACACAGAGTAGTTGAGAGTAGAAGAGAGGTGAAGGGAAAAATGTTTTTTTTTTAATTTTTTGAGTTTATTTATTTGGAACTCAGGGTGTTTAGGCTACTTCTGAAGGTGCATTCACTCCACCATGGGCATTATATAGATGAAAAGCAATCATGCTGTGTCCAATCAGAAGGAGGGTCTCCAATCACAAAGAGAGTCTATATTAGTAGTACTCCACCACAGCTTAACATCCATTGCTTCCTCTTGGCTCCTTGTGACATGCAAAGTGTAGAGGTTCCACTCATGCCCTTAGCAGAGGAACCAGAAAAGAAGACTGAACCAGCCTGCCTGCTGTAGGGCTGCTGTGATGATGGGAAGGTGACACCGTGAAGATGACAGCACAGCAAAAGGACAGAGACACAATGCAGTGTCACTGACTGCTGTTCTGGGACTACAATTAGTGATGTGAAGGGCAGACAATAGGACCTCACAATTGAGAGAGAACTGTTCTCTGAAGTTCCACCAAGGGGGAACTATCAGCAAAGATCACCAGAAGTGTATGTGCACAATGACATAGTAGATGATACATTTCTTGGGGAATCAGGAATTGAGATCTGCAGCTAACAGTTCTCAAACAACTAACAAAAGCTAACAAAAGCTCCAGCACAAGAATAAATTGCTGCATCCTTGATGCCATGAGGTCACCTATTTGCTCCCCAGCATCCCATCTTCCAACCAGGTTAGAATAAAAGCCATCATATTAGAGAACATAATTATTCTTGTTGGCTAATTATCTTTGCATTGACTGAATATTTGCCCCAAAGAGACTGTTTTGTATTGAAATAGACTGTTTACTTTAAGAAGAGACTAAATTTAGTTTTCTTGGCAAGTTAACAACATCCTCCTCCCACCTCTGAAACGGATATGGATTTGAAGATAAGAAAATATGGGCTCTGTTGTATCCCATGACTAATATTTGATATATATTTTCTCTTTAAAGCTTTAGAATAATTCTATATAAGAAACAATATCCTTATTTTGTGGATGAAGGAAATAACTTAAAGGCTGCATCCACTAGATAATGTAGTTAGAATTCGAACATAGATTTGTCTTCCTCTAAAAGCAACCCTTATAAGTGTCGTAACTTACTAGCTTAATCCTAAAGCAATGAAATTAAAATCTCTCATATAGTTCATTATTAAAAGAGCCATTCATGGAGTTCCCATTGTGGCTCAGCAAAAAATGAATCTGACTAGCATCCATGAGGACGTAGGTTCAATCCCTGGCCTCGCTCAGTGGGTTAAGGATTTGGTGTTGCTGTGAGCTGTGGTGTAGGTTGCAGACATGGCTCGGATCTGGTGTTGTTGTGTCTGTGGCACAGGCCAGCGGCTATAGCTCCGATTTGACCTCTTAGCCTGGGAACCTCCATGTGCCATGGGTATAGCCCTAAAAAGACAAGAAAAAAAAAAAAGAGCCATTCATAAGCTTATGACAGCCTCCTCTTGTGTAACACAATAATCATAGTTATTATTACTATGATTGTTATTTTGTAGCACTATCTAAATATCTCACTAAGAGAAATTTGCATCCTCCAATATTATTACTAAATTATCCCACCAGTGAGTTTTTATAACGGTGTATACCTCCTGGTATAAGAGCACATGCGGTCGTTTTGTGGAGAACTTACCCTCTGGTTTACTGTGACTCCTCTAAATAACAGTATTGAAGAATAGATCTTTCCTAGCTTGTATTCTTGGTTACAAACTACAGAAACCAAACTGAATCAACCAAAACAAAAAAAAGGGATTTATTCCAAGTGTTGTAAAGGATTTATAGAACCTGATGGAAGCTCTCAAGCCAGAATCACTACAGTCAAGGCAGAATCTGACTCCACCACTGGTGCAGGGTGTGAAGGTTAGTATATGTTAGGAGTAGGACACCAGCCAACCTTGCAGAATTCAGCCAAGCGCACCCCTCCCATCAGCAGCGGAAATATTCTCTTAACTCTTATTTCAAGTACGTATGAGTCAGCTAGGGCTACCATAACACAATTCTACAGACTGGATGGCTTAAATGATAGACATTTTTCTCAAAGTTCTGCAAAGCTAGACGTCCAAGGTATTTACTGAGCCGGTTTCTCTGAGTCTTGCTCTTCTTGGCTTATGGGGGCTGCCTTCTTCCTGTATACTCACAGGGCTTCTCTTTTGTGTGTGGGCACTTCTAGAGTCTTTCAGTTTGTCCAAATTTTCTCTTCTTACAAGGACACTAGTCAAATTGAATTTGAGCCCACTTTAACTTCCTCATTTTAACCTCTTTAAAGGCCCTTACATTCTGGGGTACTGAGGATTCCAACTATGCAGATTATGGGAGAGGAGGGCATATTTCAATGCATAATGTTGTCATAGACCCCCAAGTCCTGGATAGGATTTTTGACCTAAGTATGGATTTATTTTTTTTAGTAAACAAATGGATAAATCTTGTGTCTGATTTGGTCACATTCTTAAGTGTTTTTAAACAATTCAAGCTAAAGGATGTATAAATTATATTTATATACTATAACCAATAAAGGGCATAATCTATTCCCTTGTTTTTTAAATTAAGCATAGGAAATAATTTCTATTTGTATTTATATAGAACATACTACCTGAAATCCATTACTACTTTTTATGATTCAGTGGGTTGACTACCCACTGGGTAGTTTTCATTCACGGTTCACATGTGGTTTTCGTCAGAAACCACAGGCTTATGCTGGAGTCATCTGAAGATATAACTGGGCTGGGAGTCCAGATGGCTCTTCACTCACATGCCTGGCACTTAAGCAGGAATGGTTGGACTAGCTGGAGACTGACTGGCATCTCTTTCTTTCCATATTGCCTCTCCACACGACTAGTTTGGGCTTTCTCACAGAATGGCAGCTCAGAATAGTCACACTTCATATAAGGCCACCAGCTTTACCCAATAAGCTTTCCAAAACAACCAAACAGAAACTGCAAAATTTCTTATGACCTTGCCTCAGAAGTCACTTTAACCACATTTTATTTGTTACTCTGGGCCAGCCCGAATCCAACCAGGGGCCAAGTGAAGTGGCATACAGTTGTGTGACTATCAGAGGCATGGTCCATTGGGAGACAACTAATTGCAAAAACTGTTTTATAATGGGATTACCAATAATGACTGCAATTCAATGGAGGGAAGAGGAAATTTCCCACTGATTATTCCCTGAAAAATACATCAGTAAGTACAGAATTCACAGCGGCATAAAAAGATGTTACCTAGTTATTAAATAAAACTAAGCAGAAAAGTCTCTTAAGTCTTCTTTGCATGTTGATAATAACAATATCCTGTACAATCATTTGCATTCTGAATGCATAACTAAAGTACTCCCTTGTAAATGTTTTATATAAGTAGTCCACAGCCACTAGTGAAGTCCTTTACACCCAATATGAAATGACAACAAACAACACATACCCTTAGCAAGAAACCTAGATGTACCAATTACTGTGTTAGATTTTAAAATGAGTTGTCATTATATTTTCATTGCAGCCTTTTGAAACAGCTATTATTATTCTCCTTTTACTGATGAGGAAACCAGGAAAGAACAAGTAGAAAGCTTTTTTTTCTAGTTAATGTAGCTAGTCTGTGTCAGACCTGGGATTTGCTCTCTATTTCACTGACTCTATATTTTTAACTGTGCAACGATTCTAGGCATTTTAAGGTAAATTTTCAACATGGCTCCTAATCAATCTGCCTTTTGGGAATTAATCAAATGGACAGTGTAATAAAAGCTCATCGGGGTAAAAGGACCTGATAGTCGTACCTAGAGACTGTCACTTGCCTTGCCAGTTATTCTTCAAGGGAACAGGATCCTTTCAGTGACAGTGACTTTACTGAGACTTGGAGGTGAGAGCTGGCAATTCTCTGAAGCAAGCCAAAATTAAACTCTACCTCTTTTCTCTAGAAACAATGGTGGCATATCATTGTTTGAGTAGTAGACAGGACAATATTTCTGTAATTGTCTTTGAAGAGTCATGGCATCACATTTTCTTCTGTCATTAGTGTTCTGACATACTTTTAGTTACTGTGATACTAGTGATCAGAACATTTGTTTCATGTTAAGTGTGAAATGTCCACATGTTACATGTTAACTGCTGATCTTGGCAAACACTACCAAAGGTAAAAACACTAAATAAAAAGTTAATAAGCAAAGCCATGAAATACTGAAAATACTTGCAGACACTCCAAAATTGAATAAAAAAAGAAATTACCACAAAAATAATTTGAAACTTCATATCATTTCAATATTTTTCCAATTATTAAACATAAAATCCTAGGCTAAGTTTATATTGTCAATTTAAAGTTTTCCTTTTACAGAAAGACATAATCAGACTTTTAAAAAAGAGATATAATTACATTCCTACAATTCTGAAAAATCTATTTGATTAGACAATCTGTTAATATAGATGATATCTGAAAGCATATCAGATATCTTCTATACTTTTAAAAGATATGTTTTCTTAAGAGATGCTAAGTCAGAGAGTTCATGGATTACTTATTGTGTTCTATCTGGAAGAAATACAGTTAAAAACAAAATGTCCTCTCAACCCAGAAATACCTCTCCACAAAGCGAAAGCAAACAGTTTTGCTATTGAATAAGCACTAAACCAGAATGGCATGTGCGTGATAGGCAGTCTTCCAAGAGATTATAAATAAAGACAAGAAAGAAATCTCACCCTTTTACACAGCCAAGCAGAATCACCCATTATATACATGTTCTCAGTTTAGACACTGACTAGTCCTCAAGTAAGAGGACTTGACAGAACCATTTGTCACACATAGTTCATCTAAATTCTCTTGTTAATTGCATGACTATCTGTGTGACTAACTGTGTCATCTAAGTGATTTTATCCAGCGGAAAATAAACTTCTCAAATTTGCTGACAAGAGGTAATTTTGTAGCTAGGCACACACTGCAGTTAGGCTTCTGTTATCCTATAGAAACTGGTAGATAAGGTCACCATGTTCTTTGACTACATTTTAAAGCGGTATTTACTAAATCATTAAGAAAGACAATCCTGGGCCTTAAAGATGGCAAGAGGCTTTTTAAAAGATTTGCATACATTTCAAAGAAACAAAAAACTTAAAAGTTTACCAAAGTAAATGCTTTAAGGAAAAGGTGTGTTGTGTGTGGGGGGATCTGTTCCTCTATTTTTATCAGAGAGAATTAAACACTGTTTTTTCATCCTTGCCCTTGGCATGTGGGAGTTCCCAGGCCAGGGATGGAAACCACGGCAAAGCAGTAACCAGAATCACAGCAATACTGGATCCTTACCTTCTTGAGCTACCAGGGAACTCCTAAACCTCTTAATTTTTATTTACCTTTATATCTACTATCCATAACTGCTTCTGGTGCTGAAAACAGTGAATCAACTTATGAAAGAACACTCGTATAGTGATTCTATGGGTATCAGGAATACTAGATATCATTCACATTTTTAAAAGAACATATTTAATATTTGAGACTTTATAACTGGAAAGTGATTTAATTTTACATTTAAAAGATATATGTATAGAAGTTCTTGGAATTTACTAAAAATTATATTTAAAAAATTAATGTACAAAACAATACTGTATTTATATAGTGTTATTATTTTTTATTATTTTTTTGGGGGGTCTTTTGTCATTTTTTTTTTTTTTAGGGCCACACCTGAGGCATGTAGAGTTTCCCAGGCTAGGGATCTAATCCAAGCTGTAGCTGCTGGCCTGCACCACAGCTACAGCAATGCAGGACCCGAGCCATGTCTGCAACCTACACCACAGCTCATGGCAATGCTGGATCCTTAACCCACTGAGTGAGACCAGAGATCGAACCTGAAACCTCATGGTTCCTAGTCGGATTTGTTTCTGATTGTGTTATTACTTTAAATGCTTATAAGTTTTACTCTGTCCAATCAATCCCTGACCTTAATTCATTGTATCCAGAGTCTAAGTGAAAACGATGCCCTCTCAAGTCATGTTATTCATAACTCCCTTCCTTTTATAAACATCTGTACTTGTGACTTACTAATTGAGATGTTAACTCATTCTCTTTCTTTAATATAGAAAAAAAAGCATCTGTTTTTTTAAACAATTTTGATTTTTCCTGCAGTCCACAATTACCCCATGATAAAGAGCAATTTTAGAAGGACTTTTTTGTTTATATTAATGACTTCATGATATTTTTCTCAATAGCTAAATGTATTAAAAAAAAACAATAAAACTGCACTAAGCCTGAATATTGGGAGTCTGGAGAGGCTCCCTCCGTTAGTTAAGAGATTATATTTTATATACCTGTTTTTCATGCAAAAAGTGCGATTTGAATAATCACTTCAGTAGTAGCTATGAAATTTGGGGTGATAATAGAATGACTGTGTGGTTACTTTATCCTGTTATCAGGAATCCCTCTGTGTGGATGTGGACATTGAAGGCAAGGTTATTGTGGGAGCACCGCCTTGATGTTCTTAAGCTGATGGTGGGAAACGTTTGCTACATTCTCAAACCTGGAAGAAATGTACTGGATAGAATAGCATCCTCCCAAAATTCACATCCACCTGGAAGCTCAGAATGTAACCTCATGCAGAAAGAGCTTCCAGTAGTCAGTCAACATGAGGTCAGACGGGATTAGAGTGGCTTCTAATGCACTGATTGGTGTCCCTACTAAAAGACGAAACAGAGACCAAGAGACAGGGGAGAATGCCATGGGACAAGAATGAGGTGATGTGCCTAAAAGCCAGAGAACACCAAGGAGTGCTAGCAGCCACCAGAAGCTCGGAAAGAGGGAAGGAACAGACTGTCCCTCAGTACCTCCAGAAGGAACCGACCCTGTTGACACATTGATTTTGCAGTTCTGAACTTCAGAACTGTGAGAGACAGATATCTGCTGTTTTAAACTACCCAGTTTGTCATGAGTTGTTACAATGGCCCTAGGAACAAATACAATGTGCCACCCGGAGGCTGGCAAAATTTTACTGTGAAGTGATATATAATGAATGTTTTAGGCTTCATGGGTCACATAAGGTCACTGTTGCATATTATTCTTTATTTTTATAACCCTTTAAATTTGAATACTGTTCGTGGCTCTGTGGACCATGCATAAATAGGCCCTGAGCTAGATTTGACCCTGACCCAAGGATCACAATTTGTCTCCCCTTCCCTATTCTCTCACGCCACTGCTTAGGAGAGGAAGCGATTACTTGGTCAAATATTAGGATATCATCAGGGCTGTATTAGGAGGTGGAATAGAGGGGAGTGAATATAAACAAGTTTGGAAAACTCCACTTGGTGCACATTTTGTTGGAGTTTCTTTTCCCTCACATTTCTATTGCAGAGGAAAGCTGGTTCAAAGTTAAAGCTTAAGAAATAGAAGGTCTTCATATTTTTA
Organism: Catagonus wagneri; assembly: GCA_004024745.2. Classification (NCBI taxonomy): domain Eukaryota; kingdom Metazoa; phylum Chordata; class Mammalia; order Artiodactyla; family Tayassuidae; genus Catagonus; species Catagonus wagneri. The sequence continues at coordinate 27,230,628 of PVHT021183710.1, read as the reverse complement.
TGTCTATGTCTATCAGCATAAGGCATAAAGCATTATGAGAACTGGCTCATAATGAAAAAAGTCTGAAATGTTATAATGGTCAGGGGTGAGTCGTATTTGGATCATTTTTATTATCATTTCTTTGTTTTGCTTTCTGTTACACACTGTATATCTTTGATCAGTGTTTGACTGAACCGTTTAACTGCTCACTCAGTTACTGATGAACAGGACGGGTGAAGGTATTGTTTCTAAGGTGATTTTTTTGGCCTAGTGATATAAAATTAATTCAAGTAATGCACTGACCCATATAAGAGGTGTTATTGGTTGCTGCAGGGCTTAGTTTTATTTGTGGTTTTACTTTAGGAGAAAATCCAAGTAGACATTCATAGTCTTGAGGATCTGAATAATGCATTTCATTACTCTCAGGTGAAAATACAGAGATCGTTAAGAGTAAAAGGATGAAGAAATGATCCTCGGATATAAAGCCTTGTTATATCTTCAAGATAATTTTTTTTTTTTGTCTTTTTAGAGCCACACCCTCAGCATATGGAAGTTTCCAGGCTAAGGGTCAAATCAGAGCCACAGCCCCTGGCCTACACCATAGCCACAGCAATACCAGATCTGAGCCATGTCTGTAACTTACACCACAGTTCACTGCAATGCCAGAACCTTAAACCACTGAGCAAGGCCAGGGATGGAACCTGCATCCTCATTGATGCTAGCCAGATTTGTTTCTGCTGAGCCACAACGGAACTCATTGAAGAGAATATTAATGGCCTTAGTTGACTATGAGATTAACAGAGTTGACTGGTTTTCTACCTTTAGAGAAACTCAAGAAAACTTCTCCCCTCTCTTCACTTCTTGAAGAGGACAGAACCTAGGACTCATATAGGCCATCTTTCTACCAGGTGGTGATTTACCAGGAGTGGGATAAATACATTAATTTGGGTCCAGTTCTCCTTTTGGGGAGGTTGGCTTTACTATATTTTACCATTTCTTAAATCTTCCTGCCTGTCAAGGTTATACTGTGGGCAAAAGGAAGAGGCCTGCCAAGAAAAATTCCTTTCGGTTTTTGTAATCTACATAATGCACCATGACAAGAGAGAGTTTCCTTATATAAGTCCATCTTGAATACCAAACAGTGTGATTTTTGTTCAGAGTATCCCCTCTGGATATCTCTCTCCAGATCTCTTGGCTTCCTTTTCTATTAATTATGTTTGGCTAAATTCTCAAATTGGAATGACTAACAGAAAAGATTAAGCAGCTCTCATAAGGTGCACAAACTTTTTTGAAGTTAAAAGAGATTTAAATTCTGAATTTTCTTCTTATCACTTCATCCTTTCTTCCTTCTTTGCTTCATTGGTTGCTTACTAGTTAAAGGATTACAATAATTGAGTCTGTGAAACTAGACTTCCTGCAGGAGTTATAGAAAAGGAAAGTTTTGCCAGGAACAGTGATAAATGATTGAACCAAACCAAGTTTCCAAGATTCCTTTGAGATTCCCGTCTTTTCCACTAAATTTAATATATTCTGCAATGCCATTAAACATGGGCAATATAATAACAGTTTTAAAAAAGTAGTTACAAATTGATAAATACATTGTATTTAAAAATTTTTAAAACCTAATATTCACTTATTTCAAAGCTCTCCATGTAGAAACATTTTTGATACAAGTTGAAATGAAATAAATTGACCAAGTGAAGATTTTCTCTAGTTTTTAATTAATGCACTTATTTATATTCTACCTTATTTCAAAATAGATTTAAAAAGACTTTGCAGATGACTTAATCCGTTTGCAGTGAAATGCATGAATACACAATACTGTTATCTAGCCCTGAGTATAAAGTTGAATAGAAAAATTGAAACAAGATTTTTAAAAGGCTATTTAGTTATGCTGTATTTGTCTAATTAATTGTTAGGGGGAAATACTCTGAGTCAAAATGAAGAAAAAGACCCTCATCCAACATTTTTGTCTCTTGGTAGAGATTTTTCTCAAATATATTCTGGACAGGAATGTCTGGCTTTTAGATTTCTCCAGAGGACTTCATAGCATCCCTAAATATCTCATTCTAATACTTAAAAACCAACTGTCAGAAAATATTGGTTAAGCAAATGTGAAATCTATTCTGTTGCTTTCTCAGTTCAGTTCAGACTTCAGTATGAAGAGGCAAAAAACAAAAGGACTGTACTGTTCATATAAAAACACTTGTAATATACATGTATGCTGCACAAGTAATATAATTCCATCAACTCAGGAGTCTCCAGATTCTCTATGGGACATTGTGATGAATGAGGCCTCAGATAAACTCCCTATGTGCAGAAGAGAGTTTGTCAGAGCCAGGGACATAATTCCAAAGTCAGTATGAATATATATGTTAAATATTGTTCTACAACAGTACAGAGAAAAAATAAGCGTGATCAGCATCATTCTTAAATTCTCTTGTCATATTCATTTATCACAGTCACATTTCTATAGTTCTTCAATGCTGTCATTTTTGAAATGCAATCATTTTGAGCCTACATGTATGTTTTTCTCTTATTTATCATTTATTACTTTGTATTTATTTCTATAGGCACTTAATCTGTCGATTTAAAGAAATTATATGTATAAAGCACTTGCTCAAGCATACTCAAATAAATGCAGAACTTTCATCTACTGATAAGGACTTGTTGAAAAGTCTTCAAAATCAGAGAGTTCTTTAAGACAGTATGCAATTAAGAGGTTGATTATTTAGTACACAGCCAGGGGAACATGGGAATTCTGAGATGATGCAGGTAAATGAGCATGGTTTTCCTTTCCTTTCCTAATCCAGGTTGGCTGACTCAAAAAGTTAAACCTGGGAGGGATCCTTCTTCCTCCGTGTTTGGGAAACTGAAACATCATGAGAGGGGAGAAAAATGAACAAAGCAAGGGCTTGAAACAAAACAGATCTGGGATTAAAATGACATTGATATTTAGCTGTATGGTTTTGCACACGCCAACTAAACATTTTATATTTTTGTAAAATCAGGATAGTGTTCTCTCACAAGGTTTATTTAAAGATTGGATGTAAATCCCAGACACTATGTCTCTCATATAGAAGTTATTCAATACGTAATAGCTACAAAAATTATTATAATTACTATGTAAATACTAAATAAACTACCAAACTCACAATGACTTAAATCTTTACACCTGAATAAAAGTGTCTTTTTTTCATCCTGCACAAAATCAGTACGCATTTTAGAAACAGACATGAAAGAGGTTAAGGTAATTGTCAGACAAATATATGGTACTGATGGTTTTTAGGATTTGGTCTCAGTAATGAAAGGAATAACAGAAGTCAGGTAGAATCAATACGCTGAGTTCTGTGACAGCAATAACTTTTTATTCTGGACACTTTTGATGGGGTATTTTAAATCTTAGAAAATAGTGTCTTCTATAATTCCTTTTAGGTTTCCATACTATGAACTGTATATGTAGAAAGACCTGGAACTTTTTTCTAAGGAAAAGAAATAACTGTAAATTTGAAGCAATGTTTGACCTCCAGTGCTTCTCACTTCAGGTCTGGGACTTCAAGGGAAGAACGTGGTTCAAGGACAGAAATACTTGGCTGAATTCTGCCTTTATATGACTTAATTTTAATTAAATAAAGCTGATGAATCATGCATTAGGAAATGGCATTATGCTATCAATGAGTTAAAGCCAGAAATCTTTGTATATGAAAATGATAAAAATTGCCATAGCAGAAACACAAATATCGAGTTTACCAATGTTAATGACCTTACACAGAGTGATGCATATTTTCCTGCATTTTTACATAACTGAACATATTGGGTGCTAGATTTTTGTCCTGACACCATTATCCCTAAGGTTTCATTATTATTTTCCAGATTTTATTCATGCACATTTTAAAGCAGCTTTTCCCTCAGATTTTAGAATAACAGACCATAAAGGAAAACTTATTTATATGCCTCAGTGATTTCAATTAAATGGACCCTGCCTTCTGTGACTGTCCAGTCCTTTCTGTCTAGAGTATCAGACAAGGCTTTGTGCTTAAGAATCACAGAATTCCTATTCTCTGCTACGGTGGGCTGGCAGGATGGTGGGGATCAAGATAGTGAAAGATGAATCAAAGCAAAAACTGGATGCCCCATATTGACAACATCTGGAACTTCAAATGTATACTTTCTGCAATCAAAACAAATCTATATACCAAACAGAAACAGGCTCACAGACATAGAGAATAAACTCATGGTCACCAAAGGGGAAAGGGATGGGGGAGGCATAAATTAGGAGAGTGGGATTAACAGATACAAACTATTACAATTGAAATAGATGAGCAACAAGGATTTACTGTATAGCATATACAGGGAACTATATTCAGTATCTTGCAATAACTTATAATGGAAAATAATCTGAAATGTACATAAAACAGCATCACTTTCCTATATACCTGAAACTAACACGATATTTTAAATCAACCATACTTCACTTTTAAAAAGAGATACTGTTTTGGTAGCTAAGTCATCTCTAAACAGTCAGATCACAGTCATGCTAGTCTGTGGGAAAAGCGTGGACATGAGTACATATCAGGATCGGCTTTCAGAAGCCAAGACAGTTTAGATGCATGGTTTCTACATGTCTAAACATCTAGAAAGTTTCTCTCCAGTCAGGGTCGGAAAACATCACCCGTAGACCAAATCTGGCCCACCTTCTGTTTTTAAAAATAAAATGGAGTATTTTTTTGGAATTTGCAGAGGTTATTTGGAAAATCATCAAATGACTGCATCTCTCCTGTCCCAAACATTCTGAAAAATCTCACCAATTCATGCTTCTGTCTACTTCATTATAGATAACAGCAGACATTCAGGCTATGCTATATTCATAAAAACACAGAGTACAAAGCATAGTAAACATAAAGAATATTTCTTGATTTATTTTCCCTAAATTTGTGTGATTTCTGTTAAAAATAAAAGTCAAATTCTTATAAAACCATCATAAAATGTGGCCTAGTTCTCTTAAATAATTGCATTTTACAGTTGGTATTTCCATTTGACCTCTGGGCCAAGCCAGGGTGACTCACAGGTCACTATAAATAAAACTCTAAAAACTAAGGGCAAGATTAAATAAAAAACACATCCATCTTCTCTAGTCCAGAAACCAATGTGGTGTATATTTGTCCCTAGCTAAACCTAGAACGTAACAAATGCCTCATTTGTAATCATAGCACCAACTTAAAAGTCTGTAAATATTTAAGTAGATCTCTAAAAAGATGCCCTCCTAGATCGCATTTTTTGATACAATGTGTGCTGGCCAGGTATCATATATTCCTTTAAGCCTTCTAGTTCTCTCCCAGTTTACCTGCTGTTCCATGTAAGAGGGATCATAATGCCTCACTTTTATGAAAGCAAAAAGCTAAGCAATATAGTATCTTGAGATCATTTTCAGATCCGACATGAATGAGGGAGGTATTCATTGAAAATTAAGCTAGTCATTATTTTATATGCACTCTTCAGAACAGAATATAAAAATTAGGAAATTCTATATCCTTTCAGGTCTCAGGAATTCTATCTGGTAGCTCTTGCTGCTGCCCTAATAAGAGAAAAGGAGCGTGTGCACACACACACACACACATACAAAACACACACTTACCTATGCACACAACTAAGTCTGCTTAAATGAGGGGTTGGGAAAATTCACAGGAATATATCACTATCAGAATTTTCTAATCTGGTTTACATGAGATACCAATCATGGCAGCCATGGAGATGTACCACTCGGATCTCCTAGCACGAGAACAGTTCATCTTTAGCAGTAAGGAATACAGTTTGTTGATAGCCTCTAACTATTCACACCTTATAGATCATCTCAGCTTTCAAGCTGCACATTCTTCTCGGGAAGACAAATACCGACTATGGTGGAGGTACCAAGGCAATGCCATTTTCCTCAAAATGTGGATTTTTTTTTGTTGTTCAAGAGCTTTTTGTGGTTTGGTAAAGATATATATCTTCACTGCAGTATGTTATTCTCTCTGTTCAACATTGCTATTTCTATAATTCCCCCGTCACAAGCATTACTTACCCAAAAAAACTCTTGCAATGCAAACTGTGTCTCAGCCTCTACTCAGACTACAAAACACTGATGTTTGATGAGATATTAGTATTGTTCTTGAATAATCAGTTCCATGGGAAAACAAGTTGATTGCACATAAACATTCCCAAATACACATTAGCACTATAGAATTTTTACAGCAATTAAATTGCTTAATGTTGTTTCAATCAGCATTTCTAGGCTTATTTAAGAACATACATAGTGCTGTCCTCCAAACTGAAAGATATTTCAATATCTCCATTGATTCTAGTTTTCTATAGATTTGAACATAACAATGTTCAAATAAATTGGTGTAACAAAAAATATTTTTGGCCACACCCTCATCATGTCAATGTTCCCAGGCCAGGGATCAAATTCGTGCCACATCAGTGACAAAAAATATTTTTTATATTGGAAAGAGGAAAAGCTCTCTCCAGTTCTTCTCCAAGCCATGTCATAGCCCCAAATTTTGCTTCTTCAACAGAGTTAATACAATCGGCAATACTCAACGCTGACCACATGGTTCACTTACTAGAGACCAGTATCGCTCAGAAATTAAAATTCAGACGCCTAGAAGATTTTCTCTTTTTATTTTTCTTTTTTCTACCCATACCCTGGCTGACCCTCATTTTCCTCTTGAAGTGTGTGACTGCTTAAAGCATAAAAAATACTGAGTCAGGGTTGGGTTTTCTGGTTTAAGGAGGTTTCATCAACCTCAAACCTGGGCTTTGATACCAAGGTCAGCATCCTAGAGACTCTCCTGCTTGGGATGGGAGTGGGAGTAATCATAGGACGACACCGGTCCAGCTAACAATAATGCTAAATTGCTTTCTTTGGACATTGCCTTTTATTTGTCTACCTGTCTTATAGAAGTTTTGGCCAAGAAGGATTTCAGACATTCCTTATCTCCCTGGTCATCTTCATATTGTCAGAACTCACCTTTGCATTCTACTACTTGGCCCAGCCAGATCTGATATTTAGCTGCACTCTAGATCTTATTTTAAGACATCTCTATTTTTTAACTGACTTTTTCCTGCACCACTGTACTTAGCCATGGAGGCATGCTGACCCAGAGCCGTAATGCAGGATATATTATGAAAAACTCAGTATGTTTTATTAAGGGAAATTTGAAACTCAGTGATACCTTTGAGATTTGTATCATGGCTCTGGCGAATAGATCTTGAAAATGAATAGCAGGGAACAGAGGACTCATTAGAAATTCTTTTAGTACATCAGTATCTGGATTGGTATCTCAAATATGCTACCCAGGGAACTGTTTATACAAACTTCTGAAATGAAAGGGAATGTGACAGTGACTCCACCATATCCCTACAGTCAGAAAACATCAGTTAAAGATATTTTTGCATCTCTGTGTATTTGTGGACAAATAGACCAACTGGCCTTACTGAGGGTATCACTCAGTTATGCAAACATATATGGGGGTGCTAAGATAATCTTTATAGACCTTGTAAGGTGCCTATTAAGGCGATCTTTACAGAGACGTTATGTCTATGATGTGTTATATCAAATTAAGAATGGAAGTCTGAAAAATCTGAATTGGTTTCTAGCTCTACCTCTCATTACCTGTGAGAACTTCAGCTGGTGATTAACCTCTCTGAGGCTCAGTCTCTTCACTTGTAAGAACCGAACAGAATCACAATGTCTTCTTTCACCACAGGAATGATTAGAACAACCAGATTAGAAAATATATGGTAATTACTTTTTAAATGGGAAAGCATTAGAGAAATGAAAATGAAAAACCTCAGAATAAACCTTAGATGAAAGCTATAAAGGGAGTTAACTATTTGTTTTGGTCCTCAGATCTCACTGTGGATAACCCAAACACTTCCTGCCACTCTAACATATCTATGGTTTTAGATTATCTAAGTATGGTAAATATAATTCCAAGATCCATACCAGAGTAAGAGACTCTGTGAGTGGCCTTGAAAAAGCAAGTTGAATTCCCTATCAAGAACATTAAGTGCTAAGATTTCAGGAGGTAAGTGCCTCAGTCCTGCAAACACAAGCAACTAAATTCTGCCAATAAGCAGATGATCTTGGAACAAATTCCAGAACCTTATAAGAAACTCCAGTCCTAGCCAAAATTTTAATTGCAGCTGAGGAATACTAAGCAGAATCCACTTAAGATATATTCAGACACCTGACCCAAGAAAATATGAAGTAATAAATGTGTATTGTTTTAAATCATAAAGTTTCTAGAAATCTATTTTGTAGTCATGGAAAACTAATGCACCTGGCCACAGATCTTTCCTGTCTCATTAAACCTAACCTGTTTAGTTTTCCAAAGCTAAGACTGAATTGACACTATGTTAATTGTTCAATATGCTATTCTTCCCAGTTAACATACTTGAATAGTAAATATACATGTACAATAACTCTAAATGCCTTAATTTGATGGTTTACAATAGTAGTTACTCAAAGCCTTTCATTTCATGGAAAAGACTTAGGGTTATAGATGGGTAAATTGACAGAAAATGAACATGCAAAATAATCCCAGGCCTCAAATCTTGCTCCTGTGCTATAAATACAGCAATTCCTTTAGGTGTACAAGTTAGAAATTACTTTTAAAAGAGTTATTATAAAATATTTGAAAATGACTTTCATAAGCCAAAGCATGACTGAATGGAATGGAGGTTCAATGATAGGAGGTATCATCATAATCTCAGTTCCAAGCATAGCAGAAAAGGAAAGAAAGGAAGGTAGAAAGGAGAGATGGAAAGAGTGCATGTAAAAACAGTAGGCATCTATAAGACACTTAAAATTGTTAGCACTTAAAATAATCTCTTTTGCATATACATGGAATTTCATTCTATAGGGAAATTCATTCTCATTCAGTTCTTTCATTATCATAACCCTGACAGGCAGCAATATTTCCTTTTTTAAGAGGCAAGTTATAACCATATTAGTTTTTTTTTTCAGTTTTAGTTTAAAGATGCTAAATTCCAAGCAAACTAATAATAATCAATAGGCAAAACACGAAATAAAACTTGTTCTACTCTGTATACATAAAAAAGAAGCCAATGAAAGGTGAGTGAATTATCCAACTTGTGATTCTTTAATGACTGTTCTCTGTTAGCTTACACATGTGCTAAGACCAAACGCCTTGACCAATGAACACAGTGCTCACTAAAAGATATACTGAAAGAGATGTAAATTTCTTTCTAATTCTTTGGGCTAAAAGGTAAATTCATTAGAAAGTTAAAGCAATTCAAAGAGTTCACTTGCAATCACTGAACTGAAACACTTAGCAACTCGATTTTAAATGGCAAAACAGAATTCAGCTTTCCGGGAGTTCCTGTTGTGGCTCAGTGGTTAACGAAATTGACTAATATTCATGAGGACACGGGTTCGATCTCTGTCCTCACTCTGTGGGTTAAGGATCCGGCGTTGCCATGAGCTGTGGTGTAGGTCACAGACACAGCTTGGATCCCAAGTTACTGTAGCTCTCGTGTAGGCTGGCAGCTACAGCTCCGACTAGACTCCCCCAGCCTGGGAACCTCCATATGCCGCAGGTTCAGCTCTAAAAGACCAAAACAACAACAACAGCAACAAAAAATAATTCAAGTTTGCATGAACACAGAGAAGCAATTCTTGGCCTGGCAATAGCACACAAATGTAAAGCTCAGGAGATGGGTTTTTAAGTTCATACTCCAAACCCAATGAACTCGTTATAACATTTTATATTAGTTACAGGGCTGGAAACAGGAAAGCATTTTAATGTGTCATCTCCTTTTATCTCCAGCATGTCTATCTTGGTTATAATGCAAAGCTATCCACTGGCTTTTATCTAATATACTTGCTAGTATCTTCAAACTTTCTCTTTGACATCCTTGCTATTAAAAAGCCAGCAAGCTGTAGACCTGCAGAAATCTATTTTTTTGCTACTCAATGAAATATGAGAATATTTTAAGATGTATTTGAGACTTTAAGCTCCTGAAAAGTAAATAAGGAATTTTCCGTTATAGGCTGCTAAGATGGGGTTTCATTTCCCATCTTTCCTAACATAGTTTTATAGCCAAGCCATGGGAAAATGATTTTTGTTAGTGTTCATCACTGTATAAATTTTAGGCATCATTTAATTGGATCTTGTATGTTACCTGACGTATACAAATTATGCCAGGTATAGTGCGGTAGGAAGAGAGGATGAAAAGGACAAAAGACTAGTCTAGTTTGTCTAGGGAAGCTATATAGGTAGCTCATGATGTTCGTAACTCATTTTAAACATAAAAAGTTACATGCTCTATGATTTTTGTCCTAGAAAATCCATGAGTAAAGGGAATTTCTATACAGTATAAAAGTACAGAGTAGTTAGTAAATAAAATAATAGGTTGATGTGAAAAATCAAATTTAATTATGGTGGCCATGGGAATAAAATGCTCAAGGGTCTCATGGAGAGAACCTATTGCAAATAGCTTGTTGGCTGACAGACTGAAGTTGCTGCATTTTGGGATTTCTTGTTAGTTCTAGGGGTCCACATGATCCCAGCCAATGCTTGAGCACATGTGGGGTGCTAGAGTTGGGCTGTTTATGCCATCTGCTGAACCCCTCTAAATGGCAGTCTTGTTAGGAGAAGTATTGTCCTGTTGTCCTGAATAATGCTTTCTCAGATCTGATGATCTCTTTTACTTTTATTTATTTTTTATTTATTTATTTTGTCTTTTTGCCTTATCTAAGGCTGCACCCGTGGCATATGGAGATTCCCAGGCTAGGGGTCTAACAAGAGTTGTAGCTGCTGGCCTTCACCACAGCCACAGCAACGCGGGATCCGAGCCGTGTCTGCAACCTACACCACAGCTCACGGCAACGCCGGATCCTTAACCCACCGAGCAAGGCCAGGGATCGAACCTGCAGCCTCATGGTTCTTAGTAGGATTCGTTAACCACTGAGTCACAGTGGGAACTCCTGATGATCTCTTTTACTGTTTTGCATCAGTAGAAACTCTATTTAGAAGACATGTGATTATAATATAGAATTTAAGGTCCAGAACTAAAGTTGTGCTTTTCTACTGTTTCATGAAATAAACCTACAAGAGCGGTAGAGTTGCTTATCTGGCCAACCAAAGACTTATTGGCTGTTTTTATTGTTCCTTTTTGTTTCTTTTGCCTTTTTTTGGTAAAAATGAGATATTTCGGTATATCATTAATGGCAACATATTAGTTTCAATAAAGCTGGACATCAGTTAATGTATTAGAAGTAAGAGTAGCTCAGTGGCTCAATAAGAAAATAATATGAAATATTTTCTCAATGACTGTAAGTTCCTTGTGCAGTATTAGATCCCTGAAATGGATAGTTCTTTATGATACAGCAACAGTTGATCTTTCTTCTTACAAACTTACTTAGGTCAAAGAGTGTCTTCATGCTTTTGATGCTTCAAACGATGCTGACTTTCTTCAGAATTGATATTAGTGGTACTTCTTTGGTGCTCAGGGTTGCTTTTCAGTTGAAATCACAAGTGTCATTTATATTTGAACAGTCATTACTTTCTATAGTTCTGTTAAACATCCTCTCAAAGAATATTGTACAGATGGCATCTGTTGCATGAATACTAAGCAAAATCATATTGATTTCAGTTGCACTTTGCCTGCTAGCATTTGCATCATAAATGTAGAGCTTAGATATCACACAATGGAAAAAGAGTGAACACACTGATGCTTCTGCTCCACCAAATGACAAACTCGACAGCTTCATTTACATTACTTTAGGGCTGGATAACTGAGTTGTTATGTCCTGAGAATATGAATCTCTTCATTTCTTATGTTTATAAGGCTTGAAATTGGTATCCTAGATGTGAACAGGAAATTATGCTAATATGGAGTTAAATGATCATTTGTTAACTCGCTAGAATTTTAAAAGTGGATTTGTTTTTCTATTGTATGTAAGCATGAATCTCCAGGTGTCTAATTAAAACCCATAGGTTCTTAAGTCAGAGGGCACAGCCTTACCCCAGTATTGTGACAATACGACTCATCCCAGAAATGGCTATGTAGGAACAGCCCACCAAGAAGAGCTCAGTGACATGATGAATCCTAGATGGTACCCTTTTAAATTATGGGGTGGATGACAGTCACAACCTTCCCATTTTATTCTGTTCATTTTGTATCAAAGTGCATTGTGTACTGAAAAATGTGGTAACACTTGAAAATAGGTACTCCCACATCCAGATAGCTTACTATCAGGGGTAAGAACTAAAGTGGTCTTCAGCAACGTGACTCTACAATTTTTTTTTTTTTTCAGAAAATTCTTGCTGTGAGAGAAGACTAGAGAGATCAGTAAATAATTTCATTCAAGGTTTTATAAATTCCCCTTGAGCAATACATTTCCTTCAAGGTCCTAAGCCATAGTTTGAAGTTCTTAGGATAAGTTTTTTTGAGTGCAGAGAATAGAGAACTCAATGCCCTGTTTCCCCAGATGGGTAGGTAAAGTGGTACACTGGTTACTCCAAGACATAGTTAAATATAAGCATCAGAAACCCTTGCTCCCCTGTGCTGTTGTCAGCAGGGCTGTCAGAAGAAGGAGGCTCAGATTCCAAGCAGCCCAGGCACATTAGCTGTATTTAGACAGCTCAGACAGCCACTTTTCCTGTTTGGGGAGTTGCTTATTTCTGTTGCTTCTCAGAGCTGACTGGTATCATAGCACTAACTCTTAACTGCCTTGAAAGTAGCCCACAACACTCTCAAATATGTACAAGTGGAGGGGCCCTCACGGGACCCACTCACACACATAACTCAGATAGCCTAAGAAAGCCCTAAAAGGTATTACCAGTGTAAACGGGTATGCACATGGATCCCAGCGACACTTCCAGGGAGCTCTTAGAAAGTCAGAGTACTGAAGCACTAAGCCCTTGACAGCTATAGAGTAAAGAAGTCATTAGGAGAACTCTCATAAGTACCTCAGTTGAACACACAATAGTTTTATATCAGTGTCTTGAATCTGTTCAAGGGCCAATCACCTCAAGGAGCTACCAACTTGAGGGTAAGTCTGTATTTAGTAAATGTAATTACTATCCAGAAAAAAAAGTCCTTTGCATTAAAGTATAATACCAACATCTACCATTTATAGAGCATTTACTGTCAGAGATGTACTCCTTTAGACATTCTATATTCTTTACCTTATTTAAATAAAAAAATTAAACTGGCAATATTGGTACAATTATCTCCATTTGAAGATTGAAGGCAGTGAGCTTCTTAGATATCAAATAACTTTTACAAGATTAAAAAATTAGTAAGGGATGACCTGGAATTAGAACCACATAAGTCTGACCCCAGAGTTTCACTTAGAACCCATGTATTATACTTATGACATTAAATCTTCTCCAGAAGCTTATATACCCTGAGCAGTGGATTTGGGTCTGTGCTAACAAGTAGATTTTCAATCAGTGCCCCGGGTAACCAAAGGCATATACTTTTTTCTTGATGGTACTTGTTCTGTGAAAAATTTCTCTGGTACAGAAACATCAACCAGCAGTATTATACTGAATCACACAGTTCTTGGTCCCTGAAACCACGTCTCCCAACATCTTGTCTATCTTCTCTGAATCTTGATTTCTCATCTACTGGCTTGGGCATGTATAATCTCTATTTCTCATCTCATGGTTTCTTTCAATGGATTCCTGATTCTCACTAAGCAGTACTAGAATTATTTCTCTAAAATGGATATTTGTCTCTTTCTTATCCAATCACTATCCCCTCTTTTCTTTCCAAAGCGCATCCAAATGTTTATCTTGTAGCCACTGTTTTTACACAGCCTATATATCTCTTGATGCTGACCCCACCTTATAGTAGTTATCGGCTCTGATTATTTTAGCTGAGTCATTACCTTGCCTATGTTTAAGGATGGTTTAAGAGTGGGAAAATTATTTCAGCTGATACTCCCAGTCTGAATTCCTTGAAATAAAATATTGTTTGATAAACACTTTTTTCCTTTGATCAATATGGAAGAGGGAAAATATAACCCCAGTCACAATAGTTTGTCATTGCATATACATAAGATCAGCTCATTTGAGGATAAAACTTGTTATTTTGGTTTTCAGAGCAGAAGAAAAGACAGAAAGAGATTAGATGTTTGATACTATTACTGGGCTTCTGGACCCACAAACTCTGTAGTGTCCTTACTCTGATCTCCAGTTATAACAACCAGTTAGGCCAGTGAATCCCTTTACCCCTTTACCACTTTACCACTTATGCCAGTTTGAAAGGGGTCCACGTTTATATGCAAACATAACAATTCTGACTGATACAGAATTTGGCATCAGAAGGTGGGGGTTAACTGAACAGGAAATGCAATGTGGAGAATTGCCTGAATTTATCTCAAGCTGGCAAGCCAGTGAGTGATCTTCCATAGGTGTTCATGTAATCGGTTATATTGTTGCCTTTGTATATCAGGACACAAAACATGTCTTTTACGAGCATAGCATTAAGAGATTGCGATGAAAATTCATGAGATTGGAGTGTACGGGCACATTACCCTGGCTTTCAGTGAGTTCCTACAAGCACAGCAAGTTCAGGCCAAAGGTGGACTGAATACTCATAGAGAGGGAAAAGAAAAAAAAAAAAAATGAAACACTACTTTGCTGAAAAAGGTCTTTTTTGTTTGTTTTTACTATACTTTGTAATCTTAGTGCAATAATTTTGATCCTGCTTGAATTGGAAATTTTTCTCTCCCTCACACTAAATGTTGTATAAGCATAACTTGGGGAAAAAAATAAGCTCTTAATAGAGGACATATCTGCAAAGGAAAGAACAGTTCTATCTCAGTATGTTAAGGAAGACTCCTAACATGTAGTTTGAACTAGCTTAGTCTACATCGGGGCCATTCTTTACTATAACCAGAAAAGTGAAATGCACTGAATAATTTAAATCAACAACCAGATCTTTTTTTTTTTAACAGTTGTGTTAATGTATAACCAATATACACAAAACTGTATATATTTAATGTATACCATTTGATGAGTTCAGACACCCACACATACCATGAAACCGTCACTGAGATCAAAGTAACAGATATATCCATAACCTCTAAAAGTTTCCTTATGCCCCACTGTAGTTTTGTTCACTTGTTTGTTGTGTGATAAGAGCACTTTATGTGAGATCTACCCTCTGAATAACTTTTTAAGTTCACGATATAATATGGTTAAATACAGGCAGCGTATTCAACAGTAGATTTCTAGAACTTATTAGACTTACACAACTGAAACTTTATACCCATTGAACAACACGCTATTTCCTGCTCCGCATAGCCTTGGACAACCACTATTCCAGTCTGTGTACCTATAAATCTGACTACTTTATGTCCCTTATATAAGTGGAATAATGCAGTGTCTGTCCTTCTGTGACTGGTTTATTTCACATACACACAAAGCTGAGATATACATATTCAAAGCAACGAGGATTACAAAGAGCCAGGGGGATAAATGAAACTAAAGATTTTGAAAGAAAAGTCCAAACACTAGGAGAGACACACATACAAATAAAACCTTAGTCAGAGCTGCATAATCAAAATGCAGAAATGGGAAATAGCACTTTCTATATAAAATACTAGCAGGGGCACAGCTCAGGTTTCCTAAATTATGCCCAGATTGCTGCTCATCCTTACTGAGCAGTGGATGGCTTCTGACTCACCCACAGGAAAACAAAGCCCTTACACAATCTGCAAAGTCCTCCACTGCCATTTGTCACCAGTTCACCTGCTACTTACTCTCCCTTTCACTCTCCACTCCAACCACAGACTTCTTTGCTGCTTTTTGGATACTCCAGGCTTGATGCCCTCTCAGGCCTTTTGCATTTGCCATTTCCTCCCCCATATAATGCTGTTTATTCAGATGTCCACATGTCTTAATCCTTAACAACTCAAAGTTGAAATTTAGCTTATTTGAAAGGCTTAACTCTAGCCATTCTCTCAAAATTTTCACCCCCTTTCCCTCGTCTTCATAGTACTTCACATCTTTTTCTACTGGCTTATTTTTTCCTCCTTAGTACTCACCACTAAATACTATATGTATTTGCCTATTTACATCATTTATAGCCAGTCTTTGATTCTAGAATGTGAGGTCCGTGAGGGATTTTTGTCTGTTTTGTTCACTTTTGTCTCTCTAAAGCCTAAATTATGTTTATAATTTAGCAGCCCTCAATAATAAAAAAGAAAATGCACTGAATGAATGAATGAGTAAATCAAGAAGGCAAAAAGGGCCAGAGGCAGGAAGGGTAGGGCTTGGAAGGGCAGGCCTGCAAACTCTAATGGATACATTAGAGAGAATGGTAGCTACTGGCAGAGCCACTCCTCCAGAGGCATCCTATGTTTACCAGTAAATATGCATTCTGCAGCTCACTCAATGAATATATGTGGAGGGGTGATTATAAACCAGGACATAATTGTAAGAGAGTGACTGTGAATAACTGTGACAGGGAAGAAGTAGTGAGTAGTGACAGTACCTTCAGGAGAAGTGTACTGTGTAAGAAAGAACAGGGTTTCTTTACTTCTTTCATCCCTGCAGTTCTTTCTAATGTAGATCCAGTACTCCAGAGAATTCTCAACCCACCCATTCACCACATCTGAGGAGAGTTCATTAAAAGAAAGCTCATCTCTTTGTTAAACTTTCCAGCCTAGAAATATTTAATTTTTAAACAGAGAGGAGACAGAGCCCGGTCCCATGTTCTAAAAAACTGAAAGTCCGTTCATGTTTTCACTCTGTCTAGCCTGTATCCTGGAGGCAATGCCAAGCACTGTCTGTCTTCCTTTTGTTGGAGACAGAATTCCTAAAATGATCCCAAGTCTTCTGGGTAGTGTTACTCTCTCTACTCTATAACCCGCAAACAAAAAGCAGCCCATTTCTCCCTGTGAGATTTCCTGGACCTTAAACTTCCTTCCTCCTCCTTTCTGCCCATGATATACCTGAACTTGGGTTTCATTTATAACATTATAGATGAGACTTGACTTAATTGTCACCATGTCATGAGAGGTTACAACAATAACAATATCACAACAAAGAAAAGCTTCAAAAGTGCCATAAATCTAACCTTATTTTTTAGGTCCAGGCCTGATTCTCTTCCGGCATGCTCTGAGGTAGCCTCTGGCAAGGCAAATCAATCGTATTCTGTTTTAAGGAAGATTCTGAAGGAAAAAAATAAACGAGAAAACATAGAAAAATCATGAGCATAATATTGACTCACAATATTCAAAGATTTTTCTCTAAAAGGAGAGAACTTTAAGGGGAAATGCAGGGATTTTGATGCCCATGATAATGCATACCTGAGTGTTTTTGTTGTTTTGCATGTAATCGTCTTTGTTTCTACACCTAGAAACAAAGGTTTAAAAGGTTTTAAAAATCAACTTTTACCTGTATGCATAAGTTAATTTTAGAAGCACAGGCCCCAGCAATATAAGAACTGCCTAGATCTGTTTTCAAGCCCCAGGCTTAGAAAATATTTACACAAGGAAGATGCCTCTGCTCCCATCCAGCTTAACATTTTTTGGTGCTGCTTTGAAATTTTCTCTACTGCTCATGTTTCAAGGTGCGTGGTGAAACTATTTTTGCCAAAAGCATAGAAATCTCAGGTTCTTTCTCAACTTGCAGGAGTAGCATTATTTCAAAGCAGGGAGCTGAGCCTTTTGATCCAAAGGAAAACATAATACTCTTCTAGACTTTAAAAGTTAGAGAACTATTTCACAGATTTTTCTGAGGATAAGAATTTCTAGGATACAGATTCCCAGGTTCTACATCCAGAGATTCTCATTCAGTGGGTCAGCTATGATATCTAGGCATCTATTCAGTGAATATTTACCAAAGAGCTGGGTGATAAGTTAAAAGACATTGACCTCCGAGCATATCAGAATGGAGTTTATTATAGCAAAGTGTGAAATAATGAGGCTTATATTTTTGTAAATTTCTATACATGATATCACATAGCTCACTGGTTAAGAACATGGTCTCTGGTTCCAAAGCTGGTTTCAAATCATGGTGCTACTACCATTTATTTAAACTATGACTTTGATAAATTTCTTCAATGTGTGAAAATAGTGCAACCTCATAGGATTTTTGAATGAACTGAATTAGGTTACCCATGATAAGTACTACGAACAAATGCCAAATAGTGTTCACTGCTCAATAACAGCTATTAATAGTTCTGTTATTATTGATATTATGACTATTATGTGAATGCTGAATGTATGATGGCAACTACATGGCCACTATATCCTGTTAGACATATAAAAGTAAAACCACAGCTCTATGTTCAAGGTTTTCAGGGTTTTACCTGAGTGAGAATTTGTGCTGCCAGGCAACTGTGAAAAGTTGTATCTTTCAAAGGGCTACTTTAATGAATAGGTAAACATCTAGGTAAGCTTTAAAGTTAAAATAAGATCCACTTGTCTTTACCGAATTAAATTAATATATTTGGGGAGAAGACGTGGTTGTTGTAACATAAGAGAATGAAGAGGATTTATTTTTGGCTGCTCCTGGGGCATGCAAATTTCCTGGGCCAGGGATTGAACCTGCACAAGAGTAGCGACCTGCGCCACAATGGATTCTTAACCCACTGCACCACAAGAGAACTCCAAAAAAACCAACGCTATTGACAAAGCAAACCAGTTTTCAGAATTGATTTATTCTGATGACAGCTGAGATTGGTGTTTTTATTTCTATTTAAAATTGAAAGAATAACAGCTCAAATAAGTTAATAACTTCTCTGACTTTACTTACTCTTAGTTTGCCAGAGAAATTATTTGAACTACAATTATGCTGACTTTTCTACAGTAGAGGAGGGAGTTCCCTTCATGGTTCAGCAGTTAATGAAGCCAACTAGGACCCATGAGGACGCAGGTTCAACCTTGGCCTCGTTCATTGGGTTAAGGAGTCTGCCTTGCTGTGAGCTGTGGTGTAGGTCACAGACGTGGCTAGGATCCTGTGTTGCTGTGTCTGTGTCTGTGGCCAGCAGCTGTAGCTCCTATTCGACCCCTGGCCTGGGAATTTCCATATGCCATAGGCACAGCACCCCCCCCCCCAAAAAAAAAGGCAAAAAAAAATACAGCAGAGAAAAGCTGGGTACAAAAATAGAAATCAGCAGTGTTGCTTATGAAGTTGCAGAGTCAAAGGGTAGATATTATGAATTTTGTATACTTTTTTAAATTTTATTTTTTTACAGCTTTGTTGAGGTGCAACTGATATACAACAAATTGCATACACTTAAACACTTGGATAAGTTTATTTTTATTTTTTTCCATTGCTTAATGAATTTTATTACAGTTATAGGTGTACAAAAATCATCACGACTCAATTTGAGAGCATTTCCATTCCAAACCCTCAGTGCATCCCCCGACCCCCCAGATTGTCTTATTTGGAAACTATAGGTTTTCCAAAGTCTGTGAGTCATTATCTGTTCCGCAAAGAAGTTCACTGTGTCTTTTTAACACTTGGATAAATTTGGACATAAGCATATACCTATAACACAATCACCATAGTCAAGGTAATAAACAGATCTATCTCCAAAGTTTCTTGGGTGTTCATTTATGCTTGTGTGTGTGTATGTATGTTTAATAGTAAGTTAATATTTTATATGAGATCTACCCAATTAACATGTTTTTTAAGTGCACAATGCCATATTGTTAACTATAGGCATTAATTCTTGCACAACTACACTTTATATCAACTGAACAACTCCTCAGTTCCTCCTCCCACATCTCCTGGTAATTACCAATCTATCTTCTGCTTTGCTAAGTTTCACAATTTTAGATATCCCATGTGAGTAGAATCATGCATAATTTGTCATTCTGTGACTGATTTATTTCATTTAGCATAATGTTTTCCAGGTTCATCCATGTCATTGCAAATGGTAGGTATTTCCTTCCTTTTTTAAAAGACTGAATACTATTCCATTGTGTACATACCACACTTTTTTTAATTCATTTATCTGTCAATGGACTTCTGAGCTGTGTCTATATCTTGACTACTATAAATAATGCTGCAATGAACACGAGGTTACACATATCTCTTCAAGATCCTGATTTCAATTACTTTAAAAAATATATCCAGGAGGAGGATTTCTGCATCATATGGTAGTCCTATTTTTAACATTTGAGGAAACTCCCATACTGTTTTCTATATTTACATTCCCACCAAGAGCGTACAAGTATCCTAATTTTTTCACATCTTCACCAACACTTGTTATCTATCTGGGTTTTTATTTTGTGAGGTAATATCACATTGTGGTTTTGATTTGCATTTTCCTGATGATTAGTGATGTTGAATACACTTTCAAATACCTGCTGGACACCTATATGATCTTTTATGGAGAAAAGTATGTTCAAGTACTTTGTCCATTTTTTTAAGTTTGATTTTTTGCAATTGAGTTTTAGGAGTTCCTTACATATTCTTGGAAAATGTTTCCTTTTTAAATAGAAGATCAAACTCTCTTTTTGATTTGTGTTTCTTTTAGTCTCTGTATCCATTTCTTTTTCATTATTCCCTTACGGTTTAGTGCAGAGTTTTTTGAAATGTACTTTCTGCCAGCTTTACAAAGGAAAATCAAGAAGGGGACATATGTGGATAGTTGGACAAGAACAATAATATTAGTATAATAACCATACTAGCTAGCAATCATAGAGATTTTACTGTATATAAATAATGGTCCGAGAACATAATATGCTTTATCTGATATAATCAAACTAAAATCAGAAGTACATATTATTATTATTGTGGTTGACACAATAGATTGGCTAACTTAACATCTATTCTGATTTCCTTCTATATGTTTTCTTTGGGACTCTAAAATCTTATCTTCTTGATGCTCCCTTGAGACTAGGTTTTCTGGATTTTGTTGAGTTTGCCAATCTGAGGCACTTGCACATGTCTGGAACTTGGAACTATATTAAGTGGGGGAAAAGGGCAAGCTACAGGCATTTATTTTGATGGTGCACATTACCACTTGGTTCTGTGATCAAATGATTCCTGATTTCAGGGCTTACTATAGCTCTAGGTCAGTTTTCAACATAATGGGAGAAACAGTGAGATTCTGGGACCTGATTTGTTCCTGAACTTCAACTTGTTCAAAGGAACCAGAGAGTTCCTTTGCTCATCCAGTAGATTTTGTAAGCACTTAGAACCTGTCTGCTTAAACCAGCTAGAGGTTTTCTTTTTAATAGAAACCTTAAAAATATACTTTTACAGAAGGTGAAGGTGAGTCTAAAGAGAGCTCAAGTAAATTGCCTAAGTGGGTACTAGAGTGATGATCACAAGTACGTCTGTCTGCAGAATTAAAATTCAATCTCTATGTTTCATTTCAATCAAGGTATATGGTAGGCAATAGATCCCTAAGGATTGGCATTTTGAAGTTAGTTAAAGCAAACAGTTTTACTAGGATGGTAAGCAGTAGAAAGGTAATGTCAAAATCTTGTAAGACTCTCCATTTTGCTTTATTAGTTAAATGGAGTTTTCTATTATATTGTTTTACTCCTCATTCGGGATAGTATTATTATGAATTGCACATTTTTCTTGTCTTACATATGATGATAACAATTCAGTGGCTTTGACAGTCTTTTTGATTTTTTTTAATGGAAGAGGGTTACTGATGCAAGTTAATGTAGTGTATTTATTTAAACTCACCTGACATGAACAGAGTAAAAGAGAATATTGAATGACTTAAAAATGATAATATGTGGAGTTGAAGGCAAGAGCTCTAGTCCTAACCTTTTCATTTATGATACGTAATAAAACCCGTCGCTTAATTTTTCTGAGTCAGGTTTCTTGTAAAATGGGATGATGATGTCATATACCTCAGGAGTGAAGTGCAAATCATATAATGTGATTTATAAGGCAAGTATATTGTAAGCTATGTTTTTAATTACAGGCTTGCTCTTCTCAATACTGAGGAGTATAAGAAAGCATAAAATTATTAAATATATTAAAAAAAATCATCCATCCTGCTCTATTCTTATTAAAATCTATGTGCTAAATTCTCTCATTCTTTTCATAGTTATTTTAGTACTCAGTCACAAATTGCAGAATGATGATGATTTTAAATGTATGTAGAATATTGAAGACATACTGATTGCCAAATTTGGGACAATATATACAAAAATGAATAACTACTCAGTATAAGAGGCCCCTGAAAAAAGGCAAATGGAATTATACTGGAATTCAGAAAACTATCATGAAGGTGCAAGTAGCTTCCCAACTGTGCAAAATATTATTGGCAGTTAGTTTCTTTCAGTTTAAATACAATGACAAAATCAGCAAGTAATGTCCATGTGTTAGATATATACTGTCAACACTTAAGAAAAAAAAAAAAGGCTATTGTTACTTCCAAGTTGTACATCGGAAATTAGATTGAATCAACACATGAGCTGACATGTCTTTTTGTCTGATTGTGTTAGTTGAAACAAACAGGACAATTATGTGAAAAGGCATCCAAGAGAAGTATAATGATTCAGTGTTTCAAATAATGAAGAATATAATTATTAAAGCTGATTGAGTCTTTCTTTATTACAATTAATTATCATGAATATGCTTCTGGTAATTTAGGGACATGTTTCAAGTTTTCAATAGAGACAGCTCATTTTCAGTGAGAATCATTAAACAATTGTTCAAATATATAAATGATTCTACAAAAATGAATTAGGATGGACTGGAGGAAGGCGTTCAAAAGCACACACTTCCAGTTATCAGATAAATGTGTATTGAGAATGTAGCATACAGCATAATGATTACAGTTAACACTGGCATATGGTACATTTGAGAGCTTCTAAGAGAGTAGATTCTGGAGTTCCTTGGTGGCCTAGTGGTAAAGGATCTGGTATTGTCACTACTGTGGCACAGGTTTGATCCCTAGCCTGGGAACTTCTGCATGTCATGGGTATAACAACAACAACAACAAAATCAAGAGAGAGTAGATTATGAAAGTTCTCATCACATGGAAAAAAAATTTTTTTTGTATCTATGTAAAATGATGGATGAACACCACTACTTATTGTGGTAATCATCTCATAATATATGTAAGTCAAGTCATTATGCTGTACACCTTAAATTAATATAGTGCTGTATGTCAATAAAAGAAGGAAAAAAAAGAATTAGGGATATGGAAAAGGGACAAGATAGTCTTTCCTTATGTAACACACATACATAACATGTATTTAGCACTTATTGTGTGCCAAACTTCGGAGTGAATACTTTACATGCGTCATTTCTTTAGTTTTCGCATCTCTTTGGGGTGGATCTTAAGTCATTTACAAATGAGGAAATTGAGACTCAAGGTGGTTATATAGTTGGGAAATAATAATCGTGGGTTTTTAACCAAGACCCATCTAATTCCAAAGCCTTATTCTACTCTCTACAGGACCCTACCTTTCTGAATGCGCAGAAATTAAAACTTGGATCTAGTTTATTGTGGGAATGTAATCTTACCATATCTTCAATGTAATAATCTTTAATATCATTACACTAAGGTTAACATGGTTCCATAACAAATTTTTTTTTGAAAAAGCATAATCCTCTAATCTAAAAAGAGAATTTTTAGCTTATCAAGATCACCTATACTTACTGTCGTCAATTTTAGAAGAAGGAACATTCACGTATTAAAACATTCACTCAAAGAACATATCTCTTGCCAGGTACTCTGCCAAATGCTAGGAGGCCCAAAGCGGTGAAGGGATTTGTTTAAGTAGTGGGGATAGTCATAAATACTGAAGCTGAGGTCCAAATTTTGACCTCAGTTTTCCAGTCAAGAGTGTCTTCCAAATCTGTGGCAAGTTGAGTCAGTACATAGTGAACACCCATATTTATTTTATGCATGTACATAAAAGCATGCAAAACAGCAGGTGCAACATTTCATGTTGCAATATTCAGATTTAGAAAACTATCTTTTACTTCTTAATATTTATCTATCAATATAGATTCACCATTATTAAATTTTATACTGAGTATATGGTGTCATTTATACATACACGTAAAATATATTTAGTATATACCTGTTTTTTAAATTAATAAACATTTGATAAGTTTTTGTTAAGGAGAAATTATGTGTCAGGTACAGTTTGAGCTGTTTGGGATAATTCAGGGAACAAAACAGACAAAGATCTGCCTTCACAGAGCCTGAATTCCAGCATGAGAAATACAATACTAATAATAAACATTAAAAGACTGCAAATTATGTAGAACTTTAGAAGGTAAAAAGAAGAAAAAGAGTAAAGCTGTTTACGGAAGGTAACTGGTCTAGTTGGGAAGAGGGATTTAAATTCTCAGTGGTGGGAACATTCAATGTAAATTTCATAAGAAGAGAGCATGCCTGGCATTTGTGGTGTGCATGGAATTTTGAAGGTAAAAACAATAGTCTTAAGTTTTGTCCATAGCTATGGACATGAGCATAGTCTTCTTACATTCTATTCCATATTCGTATGATAAAATTATCACAGGTAAAGTCATAAGGTATATCAATATTCATAGAAAACATAAATATGCTTTATGAGTTTTAGAACATTAATGGGTCAATTTGCCACCATCTGCTTTCTCTTGATTTAACCTATTTAAACATTTTTGTTAATATCAAAAAGTCAATATTTTGAAGCAAGATATTTGGAATATTATGCAAAATAGCATTTAAAATTCTGCTCACACGAAGATTTAGCATTGGTTCCAGACATTATTATTCTAAAATATTTTATGCATTTGCAGTATAGGAAATCTAGTTCATTTATTTCATCTGTCTTGCCTTGTTTCCTCACCTACCAAGTGGAATAGTACCAACTCAAGCTTCCATACTCTGATACCAAATCCTTTGCTCTTGGCACTATTTTGAGAGAAATATTACCTATTATATTTTGCTTAAAGGTGGTATGTTTTCTTCTGGTATTTATTTATTCATTTATTTTCAAGGAGGACATTTTATCATCAAGAACTTTTTCAAAGCACTTTTAGAAACCAAAAAGAGAAAACAGATAGTACCCTTTTATAATGCCCTAGCTTTTCAAACCATGTCAGAGGTATCTGGAAACACTATCCAGTGTGCTCTATATGTATACAAAGCATTTGTTTTGAAAAATTTTTATGTTCTATTTTGAGCTTTCAGTTCCTTAAATATCCAACATCAGAAAGATGGTTCAGAGATATTACTGACAATAGTTATCTATATATTCTTTTTTTTATTATTCAATGAATTTTATTACGTTCATAGTTGTACAACGATCATCACAACCCAATTTTATAGCATTTCCATCCCAAACTCCCAGCACATCCCCCTCCATATATTCTTTATAGCTAGTTATAGACATCAGAATAATTATGCTTGGTAGTTGCATTCTTGGTATAGAAGAAAAAAAAAAAGGTCTGGCTCTGGAATCTTAAGCCATACTGAATTCTAGTCCACAAATTAAAACAAATATTTTCATATTTATGTGGTTCATTTAATATTTATGGTAACAGTGGGTATATATTTTATTAATATACATATATACCCCATTATACTTTTTAAACTTGTATCAGTTAGCATAAATTCAGGTCTAAGGGATGAAAACCCAAGTCAAAATGACTTATACAATGTATATATTTCACATACTAAAGAGTTATACAATCCTTCAGTTTCAACTGGCTAAGTAACAAAACAATGTCAACAAAGGTCAGTGCTCCTGTCATTTGTTTATGTACTAATTTTCCTAGCTCCTCAGTGCGTTAGCTCACTCCTTTCATGGTAGTAATATAGTGTTGCACACCACACACACTCACAAAGCAATAAAGACTATGGTGAGGGCCAGAAGAGTCCCTCTCCGCCTCTCTCTCTCTCTCTCTCTTTTTCCCTCTCTCTCTCTCTCTCTCTATCTCATTGAAGTATCTGTACATATGATGAAGAGCCCAGATACTGTACAAACAAGTTCTGATAAATTACACATATTTGTGTAACTAACACTTAAAACAGGATAGAGAAGTAGCCATCACCTCGAAAATCTCCCCATGCCCACTTCTAGTCAATCTCTATCTCAAAAGGCAAGCACTGTCATTAGAGGCACACTTCAATTTAATTTGCTTTATTGCTCTTCTTAGATATCCTGGGTTTTTCATAAATTGAAGGTTGTGGCAACTCTCCCTTGAGCGATCTGCATCATTTCCCCAACAGAATTTGCTTACTGGGCATTTCTGTGTCACAGTTTGGTGCTTCTATTATATTCCTAATTTTTCATTATTATTATATTTGTTATGGTGGCCTGTGATCAGTGACCTTTGATGTTACTCTTATAATTGTTTTGGGAGGTCCCGAACCATGCCTGTATTAGATAATTTAATCAATAAATGTGTGTGTGTTTTGACTACTCCACTGACAGGCTGTTCCCCCATTTCTCTCCATTTCTTGGAGCCTCCCTATTTTCTGAGACACAACAATATTGAAATTAGGTCAATGAATAATCGTAAACTGGCCTTTAAGAGTTCAAGTGAAAGAAAGTTTCACTTGTCTCTCAGTTTAAATCAAAATCTAGAAATGATTAATCTTAATAAGAAAGGCATGCCAAAATCAAGATAGGTCAAAAGATATGCTGCTTGCTCCACAATCGAGTTATGAATGCTAAGGAAAAGTTCTTGAAGGGAATTAAAAGTGCAACTCTAGTGAACACACAAATGATAATATAGTGAAACTGCCTTATTGCTATGGATAAATTTTTATTGGCCTAAATAGAAGATCAAAGCAGCCACAGCATTGCCTTAAGTCAAAGCCTAAGCCCCAGTGAGGCCCTAACTCTCTTCAATGAAGGAAATGAGAAAGCTGCTGAAATTAAGTTTGAAGCTAACAGAGACTGGTTCATGAGTTTTAGGGAGAGAAGCTGTTTGCATAACGTTAAAAGTGCCAAGTGAAGTAGCAAGGGCTGATGTAAAAGGTGCGACAAGTTACCCAGGAGACATAGTTGAGATACTTAATGAAGGTGGCTACACTGAATAACAGTTTTCAGAGTAGGTAAAACAGCCTTTAAATGGAAGAAGATTCCACCTAACGCTTTCATAATTAGAAAGAAGTCAATGACTGGCTTCAAAGCTTCAAAGGACATGCTGACTCTTGTTAACGCAGCTGGTGACTTTAAGTCGAAGCCCATGCTCATTTACCATTCAAACAATCCTAGAGCCCTTAAAAATTACATTCAGTTGGCTCTCCCTGTGCTCTATACTATAAATGGAACCACAAAGCCTGGATGAGAGCACATTTGTTTACAACATGGTTTACTGAAAATTTTAAGCCCATGGTTAAGACCTACCACTCAGAAGAAAATATTCCTTTCAAAATATGACTGCTTATCGACAATGCACATGATCATCCAAGAGCTCTGATGGAGATGTACAACAGACGTACAACAGGAGATGTACAATGTGGTTTTCATGCCTGCTAATGCAACATTCTCTCCTATAAAGATTTGGTCTACAAGGAAAGAGCATATTTTTGTCTTCTTATTTTAATAAATATTAAAATGTACAGCCTTTCCTTTAACCCTCTCTACCACCTTATTTGCTGTAGCCCTCAGAGGACTGTGAATCTTAGCTGTCAGACCATGACATTCATCTATCCTTATTGGGCAGCGGAGTTAATGTCTATTAAAATTCAGGGCTCATAAAAAGACCAACTTCTAGCCCTCTTCTATGCGTTTATTGAATGAGAATCTGGCCCTTTTAAATAAACTGACAGTTTTTAGTGCTGGAATCTGCAAATAGCACTCATGCAGTTTTCTGCCTCATCTAAGATTAAAAAGACTGAAGGACTGGTGTCCGCACTGCTCAGCTTCTCATTGTGGTCTGGTCACATACAGGGGCAGTGTGGAGGAGGCCTCTGAGCTTCTGCTCCTGTACGTGAGAAACACATATAGTTATTGTATTTAAGAGAATAAACTGGTAAAGTCTCTATGTTGAAAAAAAAAACTGGTAGGACCTATTAAACTTGCAAATGAAAATTTCTTTTACCTGGAAATTCCATTTCTAGAAATTTATCCCAAAAACATATTTTCTCTTGTGTAGCATTATGTATATACTAATACATATGTTTTAGTTACAACAAATTTTGGAAATGCTCTAAATAATAATCTATGGGACTAGTTAAGTCATATAAACCATGCAATGTGCTATTTAGAAAGCAAGGAAACGCTTCATGAATTAATAAAGAACCAACTTGGATGTATTTGTTTAAGTGAAAAACAAAACAAAACAAACACAAAGCCACAGTGTAGAGGAGTGTCAAGTGCCATATTTTTTAGAAACAAAGGTGGGAAAATTATACATATACATCTAGTAGTGTTAAAAAACATACTAACAGCATAAGGGCATATTTGGCTTCCATAAGGGAGAGCTGAATAATGGAAAAATAGGAGTGAATGGCTGTATTTTAGAGCTAATACCTTTGTACCTTTTGAATTGTGAATCAAGTGAATATATAATCTCTTGAAAAATACAAATAAAATATTGTTTTAAAAACACTTAAAAATATTTAAGATAGACAGCAAGAAGCCACCTGAGCTGTTTCCTACTGACTAGCCCTGTGTAGGTCCGTGCCTCCTAGTCTGCTTAACTCTTCAATTTTATCCAATCTTTTAGCAAGTAGTAGAGGGTAAAATTAAATTCCCCCACTCCCAAAAAAAAAAGACTTCTAGCAGGATTAAAAACCAAAATTTAACAGTTAGAAGGGCTTTCAGAGAGACAGTACATAAACTAATAGAAAGATTTAAGTGGTTACTTCAAATTCTGTTTCTCTTTGTTAGCTTTGATTCCTCACGTTTTCATGTAATGAGCTTCAAACTTAAAATTCAACTTTAAGTTTTCATAGGCATTGAATAACATTCCTAATATGGTGTTTGTTCATGTATATCCTTTTCTTATACATTTTAAAATGCTCGATAAATTCAATTACTACTCCAAATTCAAATGAAATTTAAAGAAATTATGTTTTCTCATGACTACTCTATGCTCTTGTTTTATTCACCTTGTATGTCACATTTTATCTCTAATAGCTCCCCAAGGAAATAATATTTATCCTGATGAAGTATTCTCATCAGGAGATAAGCAATAGATAAATTCATTAAACACTGGCACATTTTGTTGTCTATTTACTACCACTAATAGAAAGTATTTGGGAGTTCCCGTCGTGGCGCAGTGGTTAACGAATTCGACTAGGAACCATGAGGTTGCAGGTTCGATCCCTGCCCTTGCTCAGTGGGTTAAGGATCCGGCGTTGCCGTGAGCTGTGGTGTAGGTTGCAGACGCGGCTCGGATCCTGCGTTGCTGTGGCTGCGGCACAGGCCAGTGGCTACAGCTTCGATTAGACCCCTAGCCTGGGAACCTCCACATGCCACGGGTGCGGCCATAAAATGACAAAAGGCAAAAAAAAAAAAAAAAAAAGAAAGTATTTAATGTTTCCTATGCTCTGTGTTTGTCACTGTGTTTGTATTATTGCTGTAAGGATTTTGTTTGTTCTACAGTCTCAACAGTCCTGGACATTACTAGACCTAAAAAATAATCACCAAACTAGTAGATAACGTTCTCTTTTTGCTTATTTTATTTCCCTGAAATCTAGTAATATGAAATATCTTTTATGTATATATTAGCCATTTGATTTTTATTTTCTATACGTTGCCGTTAGATAGCTTTGCCAATTTTTCCATGCTTTGTCTGTAATTATTGATTTACAAGTATTCTCTATATATCCTGGATAAGATTAATGCAATATGATTGAGATTATTTACTTAACAAAAAGATATTTAATGGCTTAATCAAACTATAAATTAGACTTATTTTTCATGAAAAGAAGTCTATAGTTGATATTGATGGACTGGTATGGTGGCTCCTATAAAATAAGGTATCCAAGCTTCTATTTTCTTCCTTTGGACATTATTTCCATCATCAGAGATATTTCATAGCCAGATGACTACTGAAATTACAGCTATCAAAATCATATTCTGGGAAACAGCAGTTGTGGAACAGAAGGCTTAAATGTTTCTTGAAGATTTCGTGAGCATTTTTTACAGTTTTTGTTTTTATATCTTATTGACTGAAATTTATTCAAATGGTTACGCCTAAATGCAATGGAGACTCAGAAAAGTTGGTTTTTATTAGTGATAAGCTACCCACTAAAAATCAGAGTTCTTGCACCAGAAGTGTAAAGTGATGACTAGCAGTCTCTTCTACAATTACACGTCTATTCTGTTAACTATTCATAACAAACCACTGGAAAGCTTAGTAACTTCAAACATCAACCACATATTTAGCTCATAATTCTTTGGACTGGTAACTTAGGCTGAGATCAGATGAGAAATTCTTGTGATTTTGGCTGGGATTTCTTAAGCATTGTGATCAGCTGTGAACCTACTGGATAGTTCTGCTTCTTGGGGTTTGCCGAAGCTTCTTAGCTTTCCCTCATGTTACCTCTAATCCTCCAGCCTGACTGCTGGGCTCTTTCATAAGTAAGTGTAAGGTTTCCTAGGAAATGAGTGAGAATGTTCAAAGCCATCTGAGGTCTTGGTTCAGAATGGCACATCCTCATTTCCTCCTCACTCTCTTGGCCAATGCATGGTCACGGAGTTAAACTAGATTCAGGCGTTCATGTGAAGAGCTGTAGCGTCACACTCCTACAGGGAATCAACTTACTCTAGTCATATACCACTTTCTGAAAACAAGGCTTGCAGAATCACCAAAATTTGCTTTAGATTGATATTTCTTTGCTCTTATGAGTTTAGGGCTTTAAAAAATTGAGCCTGCTGTTTCCCCCTACTCTTTGCCCAGGAGAAGTAACAAATTGAATCAATTGCATAGGTTTTTTTTTTGATAGCTGAGTTGCATGTTTGGCAAATTGTCAAACAATATTGTGTATAAAACCTCTGTTATATTATTTATCTTATGTTGTGTCTTCTACAAGTTATTACAATCACATTCTGGAAAAAAAACGAAACAACAAAAATGATTATGAACTGAATCACTCTTCTGTGTTTTGAGTAGAGTTTAGGTTAAAACTCCTAACAGACAAATGTGGCCAGGACCATTTGAAAAATATGATTTGAAATTAGCCAAAAGACTTAACTGACATGTCAAATGACGTGTCATTTGGAAAAAGCTCAGGAAAAGTGGTGCTTAAGTCAAAGAGTAGTTGTGTAATGATTTGATCAATGTGCTACTTTATTTGCTTTGTAAAGTATATAAGTGCTTGCAAAGGACCACCATGCAGTTTTTCTCTTCTTTGTTTCAACTAGCTGGACAGACTGTGCATTTCAGAGATGAGGGCTTTTAGAAAAAGCCACAGTCATTTATCTGGGAGGGCTGCTTCCTCAAATGATACTCTGATTTTTTCCCATCTGTCTGCTTATTTCCTTCCCTTTGTTCTTTACTACTTAGTGACATGTACAAATTCAGTTGTGTTGATTTCGGATCGGGCACATTTCAGAGAATTGACAAGACTGGAAATAAACTCCTAAAGAGTCTAATGCAGAAAAAGTTATGACACTGCCCCTCCCTTTAAAAAAAATAATAAAGAAATTAACAAATGCAAATGGAACAGCAAAAATATTGTTACTATATTAGAGCAATTGATAAAAATCTAAAAAATGATTTTGATCTTTAGAATCACTTTCAGGGGGAGGTACAAATTTACTCATAAAGCTAATGGCAGTCTTCTCCTCTTTTCCCAGAGTCTTTATCTCACAGGTCTGCAGTATAGAATTGACAATCTGTGGATCCAAACCTTGTTGATGCCACTAAAACTTTTCATTAAAAAGTTCCTATCATGTCATTGTCCAGTGTTTGATGGACTTTTATCTTAGATATTCAACATATTAGAGAAAAACAAAAAGACCAGGTTGAAGTTCTTCGGTTATTCATTTTTCTTTCTTAAGAAACACCAACTGTCACCAAAAATGTTGCATTAATACAAATATGATCCATTACTTATGAATAAAAAGTTTTCTTTTCCCTTTATTTCAGACATAGTAGATCAAATTTGATTTTTCAACCAAAGGTGAAAGCCTTTATGTCATGCATTATGATTCTTCTGCTATAATCTCTATCAAAACTATGTGATTTATAAGCTGTATAATGCATATATAGAATGTCAAGAGCTTCAATTACATAACACATGACTCAAGTGTAAAGCATACAAAAAAATGAATGGTATTCAAACTGAAGGAATATGTCATGGTGTTCTACCAATTATTTAAGTCGTTTTACAATAGGGAAGTGATTTAAAGTTTTCATAAATCCTAGTGAAGGAAAACATTTTCAGCTAATCAAATTAGTCCGTTATATTTTTGAAGCAACTTGAAACTGAATTAAATAATTGGCATAAATCACACCATAAATGTTTCTCTTGAAATCTATTTAGTTTTGATCTGTATAAGGAAGCACTCAGGTATATTAACACAAACCAGGCCTCTAAGACTCAATGTATTATTATGGGACATTGGTAAATGTGTTGTTACTTAACTAGATTTAACATTTTAGTGCTTTGTACAATTTAAAGTTATCTCTTCAAAATTATCTTGATTTCAGTGATTTTCTAAGGAGGAAATTGGTTTATGAAGTGTGTTATTTGCCAAATAACTAAGAGGATTTATTTTAATGTGTTAAAATACACGTTATGTTGCTTCTTAGACTGTGATCCATGTATTAGTTTAAGCAGTAAATCTTTTTCTTATTTGTAATTGTGACTTGCTCTTCGGAAATGTCTGGCTTTTAGGGAGAGGAAACACGTGGATATTTTAAAAAATATACAGAAAACAGAGATATCTGCATATCTATATATTTGTTTGTGTAAATACTGAATACTGTTTACACGAATCTATACCTGATCCCATTTTAAAGCACATAAGTGTATTTTCCTTTGAGATGATCCTTGTCCATGTATTGGAAAAATTGACTTAAAATGTTGAGATTTCATTACCTCGTGCATATGGGAAGGATATGCTGATGTTAAACGGATAAAAGTCCTGAGTATACTACCTGCATGGGAAAGCCTGCAAGAAGAGCTTGTGCTGGGAGGAAAAGTTATGATGATCTCAGTTACAGAGTATTAAGAATGAGAGACTTAGTCATCAAGGTGAATAATGCCATGTATTGAATGGTTCGTGTCTGAAAGGTCAGGCTCAGGGTCTGGGCTATAGATTTAAATTTGGGAATCATGAACACACATATAATCTTTATTACTTCATGTCGGCATGCATTTGAAACTAGGAATCTTCA
This sequence comes from Catagonus wagneri, assembly GCA_004024745.2. NCBI lineage: Eukaryota > Metazoa > Chordata > Mammalia > Artiodactyla > Tayassuidae > Catagonus > Catagonus wagneri. Next base: position 27,197,389 of record PVHT021183710.1, on the reverse strand, counting down.
TGTGAATATTTCTTTAGAATTATGCAATAAATTCAGACATTTTTTAAATATTATAAATATTATTTCTGACTTCTAGAAATTAGGTGACATCAATTTACCTTTTTTATCTTTTTTTCAGATTGTTATTTTTTAAAGCAATATGAAAAAATATTTCAGGTGTCCGGGGGTGAGGGTGATTTTATTTCTGCTTTTGTTATTGATGTTTAGTTTGATATTTATTAGTTTTATTTGTGACCATTTTCCAAAGTGGTTATAATAATTTACAACCCTGTGCCAATTTATAATATTCAACATACTGTTATATATTTATTTATCGTATTATTTTTTGAAGATTTCCTTTTTTAGAGCAGTTTTAGGTTCACAGCAAAATTTAAGGGGGAAGGAACAGAGACTTCCCATATATCACTATTTATCTTAAAGAAAAACCATTACTTTTCTACATGTATATTTTTATACTCCTCTCCCCCAAGGAACTCCTGTACTTTTCCTCCAAGAGCTTGGTTACCTATATAAAACATAATTTTAATTAGCTAATATTTTTACTCTTCTGTACTGGGAAGGTTTCTATATGGTCGAATATCACATTCAACCAGAAATGGGGTCCAGTGACTGGGTCACTTTGCTGTAAAACATATATTGACAGAACACTGTAAATCAATCATAATGAAAATTTAAAAAAATAAACTTAAATCATATTTTTCTTTTCCAATTACATAAGCTTTAATTTTATGAATTTTTATGTTTTTTTCTGTTTTCAATGCCTGCCCCATCTTCTGTTATCTGTATTTCTAAAATAACTTTCTAATTCTTTTTTTGATTTTCTGTTTTCCCCTGATAATTATGTTCTTCAAACTATGTTAAGAACTTTTTGAATTATAAAATGTTTCCTACTTTAGAATCAAAATATTTACCCCACTGTTTTTATGAAAATTTGCAAACTCTTTATAAGGTAACAAGTACAAATGACATTGTAAAAAGTGGTATATTGTCAACTAAATTTGGATTTTTGGAATAATTGTAAAATGAAGGTCTCTATCTTTGGAAAGCACTGGCAATGTTACGAACTTAGGTTTTCTAAACTAGATGACATGGGTACAAATTCTACTCTGATGCTTTCTATTATGACTTTAAGAACTTAAAATTGTCTCTCAACTTCATTTTCCTCATCTGTAAAATGTGGATGTCTATCAATCAGCCGATTATCTATCATCTCTCTATCTTCTATTTCTAATATTTTTTGGTTAAAAAATAAGTGAAACAACACATATAAATTGTACTGAATTTCTTATGGTTCTTCAAATGACCTAAGCTCTTTCCTTACACTATGGGCCTTTATTTGCAGATTTAGTCCTATTTGCAACACTCCCTGCACCATATCATCTCTTACTTTTACTCTTAAATTAGGTCCTAACATAGATGACACTTCTCATGGAAAAAACTTTCCATGTTTCCCAAATCCTGAGTTGCAGACTACTTTATTTTGTCCTCTAGCAACCTACTTTTCTTTCCTTTTATGTTGTTTACCTTACTGCATTGCAGTAATCTTTTATTTTCCAAACATCGATCCTCACAAACTCTGAGTTTATAAAGATAAGAAATTTGTAAATTCATGGTTAAAGATTCTGTGTTTGGCACTTAAGTATGTACTTAATAAACAGTGAACCGATGAAGGAATGACCCAATGAAATTCTGACACTGTGTGATGAGGTAAAATTTAGACTCTATCCTCTCAGTTTTTAATTCCCGGAAGCATAGATGTTTTCAAACTCACAACTAGTGCTTAACGTTCTATACCAATTGTATTACATGTATATAATGTATATATACACACATACAAGCACAGTATTTCCTTAACTAATTAGAGAGATACTTAAGGCAAGGATTGGTCAGACACCATCAACCTTTGGCTTTTCAACTGATATTAACTGAAAGTATGGGACTACCCTAGGATGTGAAACAAAGGTTGTAACTAGCTCATCTCTTTTACCCTTTCCCTTGCCCTCATGTTCTCCTCTGCAAGTGCAGGCAAGTTTCTCAGGTATTTAAGCCAAGCTTGTCCCACTCTTCAATATTACTGTGTTCTTATCTGAATGTCAATACAAGGACCTATTATATTAGCAAAGTATTACCATTTTATGTATTAATTATTCAATAAATATTAGTTGAATAAAACTTATTCACTTTAGGGCATGAAAGACAATTCTTTGCAGCCTCTTTAAATAACTGTATACTTATTTAGCAAATAATATGGACCCTCCAATATGAGCCAGTTTTTTTTTTCTCAGCATTCAGCATGAAGTCCATATCTAAAATATTAATTCATAAATTGAGAATGAAGACTTTCCCATTTTATGTAACTAAGATAATATACAAAGACATGACAGATTTTAGAGTAATATAGAATTACATTCCTGATTGCCTATTTTTGCGTGATTTTTTTAAAGCAGCAACTCCACATATCGACACACATATTTAAATACATGGATTATTACTACTTCATTAAAGATTAAAAGAAAGACATCATTGGTCATTTAAAGTCGGATTATTCTTGAACCCATTAAGCTATAGGTCAAGCTCTAGCATTATTAGCCAACAGAGACTTTAATATTTGTATCAAAAGCAAGGTCTTCTAACATTTGTGATTTGTGTTAACAAGTACATGGAAAATCAATAAGGATTGTCTTAGATTGAGGAAGAAGTCACAGACGTACTACATACTGACTGTTGAATGCAAATGATTCAACATCTATAAAACCTTATATGTATATTATCTGAATAATAAATCCTGATATTTTTGTTTTACTGCTCAATTTGTTTCTTTAACTTATTTTTTCTTTTCGTATTTTATTACTGTGCTATGGATACAAAATTAATTTATGTAATTCTCTGGTTTTAAGTAAGTCTCAAGTATGAAGGAAAACCATTTTTCAACATATAAATATAATGCAATTAATTTTCTTATAGCAGAGAATGGTGCTTAAGTTAAAGGAAAAGATTAATGACACAAATGACTTGCAGTTTCAAGTACGTGCAGAGGAATCTTTTGGAAAGGTGGAGCACCTTGTACATGGACCTTTTCTCTGGGACTATTATATCTTCTCCTATACATTCTTGAAGGCTTTAAACACAGGAAAGAAGGCTCTGTAACTGGTTTGCATATTTGTGACATGTTGCTGAGTCCTATTCTAGTCCTTGGACAGACCACTAAAAATAAATGAACCATGATCTGAATTTCTAGTCATCAAAGTCTATGTTAATCTATATTATTTTAAGGTGCATCTTCATAGAATGCATGCTCGTTGCCTTTATTAAGGCTGAATTTTAATATGCCCTTTTATTGCTTAATAATACAGATCAGTAGTTTTCAAATTGGGCTCAGAGGAGAGCCAAGGGTTTCATGGAATCTCCCTCAAGGACTTGTCTGATGAAGATTGCAAAGGTGAGCAAAGAAGCTCTTAAAAAAAAGAGAAAAAAGACAGAAAAACCTCTGTTTTATATGCTGAATTTCCACACAAGAGCACTACAGAAGCACATTTAAGGAGAATCTAATATAATCATGTGGGGTTCTAGCAAATCTCTTTAAATGAAATGAAATCTAAATCAATGGTGAAATTACTATGAGCAATAAGATTCCCTTTTACTATTTAGTTTCATGACAAAAAGAGGTGAAAATTTCTGCACTGTACCATACTAGTAATATAAACTGTACCCTTTCTTCATGATTTAGTTCTCTTCTTACTCTGCCTACTCTGGGGCTTTGGGCAAGTTATACAATCCTCAGCTTTATTCTATCACATATGGGTTTTGGACTAAATCATTATCTATGAGTTGATATTTACAGTATCAGAATTCTGTGATTCATTGTGTCCAGAAGTGGCAAAGTAATAGGCTTATGTGATTCTGCATTCAGTTTAACTCCCCAGAATTTACATTTAAATAAAAAATGAGAAATGGGGTCTCAGACTATGGGAAGTATTGCACAGGGGAAATTCTCAGGTTTTCAATAATTTAAATGTATTTTATTTAATATAGCAACTGACTCTTGGGTTTTAGGCAAAGAAACAGATGGAATGTCTCCTGTAAGTCACAAGAAAAATTTCCATGCAAGACGGACTGACTTGAAGCCTGAAGGCAATTTTATGACAGAGAATACAATAGTCCATGTACTCTAAAGAGTATTGGCATATCTTATATAAAGGAATTCTGATTCATATGTACCTCTGGTTAACAAGTACGTGACAAATAAATAACTGAATATTCTAAAAAGCAATGTTCAAATAACACTTGTCTTTCATTGATATGGGAATCACTATTCATAACTGATAATGAATATATTCTCTTCTTTGTATATTATAATTTAGAAAAATTTTTAATTCTTCAGGTTTCAATTGTAGTACTGAAAAGTAATAACATTCACATCTATAAAGAAATGTCTTACATTGAGTCAGTGACATCAAAGCAAAAAAAATGTTTCTGTAAATACTTTTGCAAGTTTGTAATGACCCAGGCTATGGAATAAAATCACTGCTGGCCTGCTTCACAGTGGATATGTGAATTTCATTTTATTGCACATGGAATACCAGAAAAAGCAGTCACTGCCATTTACCCTCTGGATCCAGTGAATCTTTCTTTCCAAATAATTCAGAGAAATAAAATTAAACGGATAGTGAAAAAGAATTTTATTAGAAAAACTTAGTTAAATATTTTCACTTTGAGAAAATTTTAGATTTATTTGAAGTTGTAAAAAATAACAGAAAGATTCTATGGACCTTTTACCCATTTTCCTCAATAATAACCTCTTACAAAAAGATAGTAAAATATTACAAACACAATAATGTCATTGATACAGTCAAGATACAGAAACTTTCCATTACCACAAACCCCCTCGATCTGCCATTCTATAGTCACACCAGTGCCCTTCATCCCATCCAAACTTAATCCCTGTTATCTGTTCACCACTTCTTATCTGTTTTCTATAATTTTGCCATTTCATTAATGTCATATCAATGGAACTATATAGTATGTAACCTTTTGGTACTGATTTTGTTTTTTCCATTTAGCAGAATTTTCTGGAGATTAGTCTAGGCTATGTGTGTAACAAAACAGTATTCCTTGTTATTGCCCTGTAATATTCCACAGTATGGACGTACCACAGTTTGCTTAACCATTCACCTGTTGAAGAACATGGAGGTCGGGGGTATTACAAATAAAGCTGACATAAAAATTTGTGTATATGTTTGTGTGTGTTAATTATCATAATTTTCATTTCTCTGGAATGAAAGCCCAGGAGTGCAATGGTTGAGTTCTATGAAGACTGCATGCTTTGCTTTTTAAAGAAATTTCCAGAATATTTTCATAAGCAGCTATATCACGTAATCTAGTTTCCCTAGATCCTTACAAACTTTTGTTGTTGTCACCATTTTATTTTAGCTACTCTGACAGATGTGCAGCAACATCTTACTGTTACTGCATTTCTTATATGGATAATGATTTTTAATCTCTTTTCATATGCTTCATTCACCTATGTATATTTTATTCAGTAAAATATATTTTCATGATTTTTGTCCATGTTCTGTGTTGTTGGTTCTTCTCAACTGTCTTGTTTTGAAAATTCTTTATATACTCTGGACATTTGTCATTTGATGGATATGTGGTTTGCAAATTCCAGTATTCAGCTTTTCTTTTCCTCCTCTTAAGAGCAAATGTTTATAACTTAATGGAGACCAATTTACAGTTTTTCTTTTTATAGATCACATTTTTGGTGCTGAGCCTTTTTTTGTCAAGCTCTAAATAACAAATTTTTTCTCCTTTTTTTCCAAGAGTTTCATAGGTTTAACTTTTTCATTTAGGCCCATGATACATTTTGAGTCAATTTTTGTGTAACTTTTTCATTTAGGCCCATGATACATTTTGAGTCAATTTTTGTGTAACTTTTTTATTTAGGCCCATGATACATTTTGAGTCAAGTTTTTCATTTTCACTTCATATGAAAATGAAGTCAAAATTTACAGTTCGTATATAAATGTCTTGTTCCAGTACCACTGGTTGAAATGTCTGTCTTTTCTCTACTGAGTTGCTTTTGCATTTTTATCCAAAGTCAGTTGGGCAGGAGTTCTCTTTCAGAACAGAGATGCTGAGAACTTGGAAGTTGTCACTCCACCTTTATGACAAAACAAACCAAACATACTGAAAATCAATTACTTTTCTTAGCTTCTTAGAGAAGTGAGGATTCAGAAGAATCAACACCTTGAAATATATAGAGAAAGGCAAATCCAGAGTGTCACACCCAAGATTTACTTATCTAGGCTAGAAGCTATTAGAACCACATATTAATAGTAACATTTAAGTGGTGATATTTATGAATTGCTGGAGGCTGAGTATGAATTACCTAAAGAAAGTTCTCTAGGCTGCATTATCTTAGATTTTGCCTCCAGGTTCTCATAGTGAAGATCTAAGATTTCCTCATGGTATTGGCGGAGACAGGGCAGACTAATCAGTGTGAAATATATGGAGGTCATTTTCTGCAATGAAGACCCACTCTCCAGGGAAAACAGCTTTACCAGTCTTATCAAGCTCAGGAAGTGCATTCTTCCATCCTAGTCCTTCTGGACTTATTATCTTAAGAGGTGGGGGGAAGTTATACCACTAGAAAAACAGTTTCGAAGGTTGTAGAATAGATACAAGGACCCACTAAAAGACCGAGATTTAATTGCAAAATTATAGAATACTTCCTGAACCCTACATCTGACCACCAAACCAACAGGGCTCCAGTATAATAAAAGGAGATTACAGTCAATATATGTAAAGATTCAGACTTCCGCTAAGCAGGGATATTTAGGAAAACCCTAAGCCAAGAAGAGAGACAAAAACAAGGAAAAGAGAGAACATTAAATACATACTAAACCCTAGCTATATAAACACAAAACCTCACATTAAATGATTGTTTATATCAGTTCCTATAACCCAAAACATTATGGCAAATTTACAGAAAAATTACAAGGCATGAGAAAAAAAAAGAAAAAAGAAGGAAAAGTAATTACAGTGTGAAGAGAAAAAACAATCAGAAGCAAATAAAAGCCACCTAAATTTTGGAATTATCAGAAAGGAAATTTTAAATAACTATGATTAGCACATTAACGGTAGGAATGTAAAAAAGTAGACAATATGCAATAACAGATTAATATAAAGAAAGAAATAGAAACTCTGAGAAAAACCCCAGGGAGAGTCTAAAAATGAAAATAATTTTAATACAAATGTAAATTTCCTGTTTGCACTCATCAGTACATTCGCCATGGCTGAATAAAGAGTAAGTGAGCTTGAAAGTCTACAGAAATTTGCCAAACTTAAATGCAAGAGTAAAATTCAAAATAAAAACAAGCCGCCATACCATCAACAAAACGCAGAATACAGGTACCAAGATCTCTGATTTTAAAATGTGTAAAAAAGTATAACTGGAATACTATGAGAGAAGAAAGAAAGAACAGAGTTGAAGAACTATTTGAAATTATAATGGCCAGAATTTTCAAAATTAGTAATAGACACCACACCAGAGACACAGGACACTCACAAAAAAACAGAATAACAACAACAACAAGTTATACCTAAGCATATTATATTCAAACTTCAAAAAACAAACACAAAGAAAAAACCTTTAAGGAAGCAGAGGGAAAACATATCTATAAAAAATCAGTGTAAATAATTACAATGGACTCATTCAGAAACTATGTGAGAAGAGCATGGAATGAAACAGCTCAAGTGTTGAAAGAAAAAAAAAAAAGACATGGATTTCAGTTGTGACTTGATGGGTAAAAGATCCAACATTGTCTCTGTGAGGATGCAGGTTGGATCCCTGGCCTCGCTCAGTGGGTTAAGGATTTGGTGTTGCTATGTCTGTAGCATAGGCCACAGCTGCAGCTCTGATTTGACCTTTGGCCTAGAAACTTCCACATGCCACAGGTGGAACCATAAAAAGAAAAAAAAAAGAGTAAGAAAAAAAACCCCCACCAAACTGACATTCTGTACATGTATCCTTTGTAAGTGAAAGAGAAATGAAATTTCTCGAAATAAAACTGAATGAATTCATTCTCAGAAGATCTTCCCTGGAAGAAATGTCAAAGTTATTCAGGAAGTAAGAAAATTATATTGTTCAAAGACTTTAATCTATGTAAAGAAAGGAAAATTTTCAAAGGTACAAATAAAGAAGATCTAGAAATCCAGTATCAAAGGAAGAATGCTGTGAAACAATCTAACTGTATTACCAATGAATGAAACAGCCTTACTGAACAAGGTGGGAGGGAAAGTTGCTGACATAAGCAACTTTGGAAATGAGTGGTGTTTGTAAGACGAAAGAAACTGTACATAAATACTATATTTTATGAGATTTTTCTCATAGAGTTCCAAGTTAATTTTGATACTTCCATACTTGTATCCTGTAATTAGAAATTCTCAGAAGAATCAATAGAAGGGGAATTTCCTCAACATGACACAGTGTATCTACCAAAGACCTGAAGCTAATTTTGTAATTATTGTGAAAAACTAATGGCAAACTATTGGCAATAAGGCAATAATGTCTGATCTAACCACTCTTACTGAAAAAAGTTCTGGAAGTTCTAGTCAATTAAATCTAGGGGATAAAAAGGAAATAAAAGTCATTAAGTCAAAAGTTGGAAAAAAATTCTATTTATACCTTTATGGATAAATTAATGAAGGTCATACGACACAAAAGAGATAAACAAAAATCAGTCATTTCAATTGAGAAAATTCCTCTTCTCTTTTGATTCTTCTGAGAATTTTTGTTATGAGTAACCAGAATTTTGCTATTTTCTTTTTTTGGTGTCAGTTGACCTAATCATGCAATCTTCTTTATTCTGTTAGACTTGTAGGCACTGGCTGCTAGCCTTGCTTTAAAATCTCTACAGCATTACTTTCCAACGATTTCATCTATTTTTATGGTTCACACTAACACAAAAACTTTTTTGAAACTTGGAACTTGTTAATATGCTTTTTGTGGCCGTGCCTTTTATTTTCAACAATGAGAACTAAATTATTCTTTATTTGAAAATCCATACTAATGATCCTCCCAACCATCAGAAGGCTGCACTAAATCAGTTTTCCTGCAGTAATGCTAGTAGTCTATGCCTCTCTGTACACTTTTGATTTTCTGGAGTCAGGATAAAAAATGCCACATAGTTTCTGGTGCCTATTACTCATAGTTTAAGTCCTGAGAACAAGAACCATATCAAGAGATAATTTCACCTATCTTATTATTGCATGTGATTCAATCAGTAGAGAGAGATTTGTAAAAGTCCATAAAAAGCCAAAGGGGTAGCTGGTTCTAGAGTTGGTATATTCCACTTCCTGCTGCTGGCTGAAGTCTGGTTCTGGATGGACTGATTGCAGAAGATCCTCTGTTTTTGAGATTTAAATTTGACAATTCCATAGCTATGAGAAAATTTTTAAACTTGGGCAAAGACTTTTCACTATGATTGCTACCAAAATGGCCACCTTTGTTCTTTGAATTGGAAGTAAATGAGATTTATAGGAACTAGCAATCTAAAATGGTTATAGAGAAGCTTCTGCATGCAGCAGCATGACTGGCATGTACCATGCCTAACCTCCAGCGTGAGATGTTAATAAGGCTCGTCTTTTCTGTCTGACGGATTTAATATCCCTGAGCTGAATTTTTCCAGCTCAAATTTTAGGCAAATTCTTTCCATCACATTTGTCACATCTCACCCCTGACTAAAACTGAATATAATCGAATTCCTAAACTACTTCACGGGGAATGTAATTTCAGTTACGAAATTCCATTTAATCAAAGAATGGATTTTTTTCTTTTACTTTCATAGTCACACTCTCTAGCTTAAACAAAACCAACAAACATAATGCTTCTACTCTCATTAATATATGATTTAATCCAAGTTTTAATCTGGTTTGGCTAGCCAGACTATATTGGATCACATCTATATTTCTAGCAAACTGTGCAATTTTACTTATAATACTACAAGTTTCAATACATTTATTTTTCTTTATATTTTATAGTGACTGTCAACATTGACTTGCATATTTTAGACCTTGGAGTAGTTTCAAAACACTATCTGGCTCAGACCCATAGCTTCAGGCAGGTAATATCCCAATAATTCTCAATAATAGAAATTCTTATTGGTGAATAATTTTAGAGCTCTTCTTACTTTCTGATTCTCTTCGCTTACCAGATGTCTGGACATTTGTTACTATTGTTGTTAGTATTATGCTATTTCTAAAGGGTACCTGTAAAATCAGCTGATGGGTATGATGCCACAGGCCACATTTAGGAGATTTTAAATGGGAGAGTGTCTAACTGCAAAACCTGAAGGTATTTTCTCTGAAGTGGAAAATATACTCCCTACTTACCGAGTGACTTGTTTTGTCTAAAAGAAAGGCACTTGGAAAATGAAAGAAAAATGTATCTTTGTCCCTATAGCTGTCCCGAATTTAGTGTTATTCTTTCTGTATGATGATTTTCTTCCTTTACAGTCATTGTGTCCTAGAGTTGTAGGAAATGAATGATTCTTTCCCCCCTACATAACCTCTTTGTGCTCTTGTTTCAGGACATTCAACTACAATGTCTTGGACAACCTGGCACACATTTTGTTGCATAAGGTAAACTATACATACATTAACCCATTAAGATGGGGAAAGTCACACTGCCAAGATAGTGTTAAAAATGATAGCTTGTATATAGTAGACTTTCCAGAAATGAAGCAAATGAATAAATGTCCCAAGGACTAGTGGGTTCAATATCAAATAATTACGCTAGTTATGTGTTGGAGTGGATATTTTGAGCATTTCACCAGTGCCTCCCAAATCCACTGTGTGTCGATTCAGGGTTAAAGCATATTTGTTTAAATTAATGCTTTATAATAATGATGATTATTCTTGAATTAATATGATTATTAGAAAAACACTAATGATAGTTAACATGAATTGAGTGCTAGGCATTATGTCAATTAGGTATTACTGGGTTTGATGCTTATGATAACTTTATGAATCTCAGAAATTTTCTTGCTGTTTATTTGAGGTAGAATACACACCCTTATAGAGACCAGCACAAATTTACACTATTTTTTTTTTTGCCAGACCTAGCTCCTCAAACTATATTTTCAACTTCATTCCTGATGGCTAGTTTTTTCTGTATTAGTTTGGATGTGTACAAAATGTTTGTTTTGCATTGCATGCAGACTTAATTTTTTTTGTTATCCTCTTATTTGTGGGATTCATGGGGCATGGTAGGGATGGCTGTTCATTGCTACTGACAAGGCCATGTCCTAAAGGAGTGACTGTTGTCTAGAAAAGTAAGGGGCCCATCCCAATGACAGGGAGCCTCGGTTAGATTTTCTAACCATACTGATGTTCCAAACGTGTATCTACAAAATACAATTTGGTATTTGTATTACAAATATTAGCCAAGGTTTAAAGGAAAAATGCAAAGACACGTGACTCCATTTCTCTTCTACTTCAGGGCACAATGCAAGAGGAAGGGAGCTCTTAAGAACCCCTAAGATTTTCCATCGAAACATAATAATACCAAATGCCTGGGATTCTCTTTGGGAGCTCAGAAGTTTACCTGATTTGATGTATGGCTCAGAATGTTCAGATCAACATTTTTCAAGATGCAGTATATGTACTAGTTCATGTCTTCTTTCATCAGTCCCCAAATCTTTAGTCATACCAATAAACTCTAGGTAATATATAATACAGACAGAGTGGATACTAATTCTGCCTCTCCATTTTAGCAGCATATAACTATTATGATTTTATTTGTTTTACAGTTTAGTGGGTTATAGTATATCATATACAGAAATCAAGTCTGGTCAAATCATGACCAATCAACCTGAGAGAGGTTAAATCATAAAATTATAGACTGTTAGAGCTATGAGAACATTAGATCCAATCTAGTCAATGTCATTTATTTTATAAAGGTAGAAATGCAGTTTAAGAATGGTAAAATGACGTCCTGTTCAAGGATGAACAGTTAGTCTCAGTTTCATTACTAGTATCCTTGCTGTTTCAAATTATATATGTATGAGGACACATTTTATTTTGTACCCCTAAAATAAAATTTTGAATTTTTCTTATTGATAAACAACAGTAGTTCACATTGTGTTTAAGAAGGTTTAAAATCTTTTTAATTTACACAATATTCTATGAGTATAATTACATATATTAAGCTGTAGTATTTATCATTAAACACTTTTTAAAATTTCTATTGGTTTCCTTGAAATGAACAGTTTGCTTCCTGTTGCTAAGGAAACAGAATCTTGCACAAGATACAGTGTAACACTGATGTCACAGTAAACCACTAAAGCAGAAATTTTTAAAGTCTGTCTATACCTTGAGTCGTAAGCAGTTTGGTCTAATGAAAATGAATTCTGAGCATGTACAAGTTTAGAAACATGTTTCTGCCTGGAAGGACTTGTTTTGTTTATCCACTTTCTTCAAAATCAACATAAAATATTTTAACAGGTGCCTATATTATATTAAACTTACATTTTTTCAATTCTTAAACTTTGCTGCAAATTGAATTAAAAAGCACTGTAGCAATGGAACAGTAATTATGGTAAAAAAACAAAACAATAACTGAAAAATCAAGTAAATTTTCATTCTGAATGGTCTTAATGTTATCTTTTATTTTTAAAAAGGGTGAAACTAAGTGATATTACTTATATTTTATTTTCATAGCTCAAGTTTCTTTAATAAAAATAAAACATGGTCCAGATATTTGGAGAAAAGAGGTTCCATAAAACAGACCACTTCCTACGTCTCTTCTTGAGTTATTCTACAAAACTTAGTATGATTTTCCTCCCAAATAATCACTGTTTCTGAGCTGGATCCCTTGCAATTATGATACGACTACTTCCCAGAGCTTCTGGGAATAGGAATTTAGATCCTAGGTTACATTTGTGGGAGATTTGAGAAAAATGATTAAGGATCTTGGTTGCTTGTAGGGAAGGAGGCAGTAAAACTTATATATTTTTCTATATTCGGGAGAATCTGGGGCCTAATCAGAAAAAAATAATAGTTTTGGAAATAAGGAAAACTGAATATGAGTTTTGTATATCTTGATGTATTTAACCCTGCTTTATATTGAAGTTTTTGGCTTAAATGCCTGGCCTCTACAAATTTTAATCATATTTTTTTCTTATAGCCTTTGTCACATCACTAGATAATTATCAGGACATATTCTTTTCCATTCTGTCTGCAGTGTAATGTTTAAGAGACAATGAAATGATTTATTCATCTAAACATGCTTACATAGTATAATGTTATGTGCATATCACAGTAATTATGTTTGTGATGTAAAAATAGGAGAATTGTATAACTTATTTGTGTTGTATCAATAATTTCCTTACATAGCTTTCCTAACTGAGGTAAGAGAGGGGTATGTGTGTTTTGATGCTATTGCTTATCCTTGGATAATTATTATAGTGAAATCATAAGAAATGGTCTGATCAAATCAATTTAACATTTAAAACTACTATGACAGTTATAGAGTATTTTGTTTAAAATGTATAATAAATGATGTTGTACATATATAATCCATTTACGAAAAAAAATTCTATTTACTAAACAACAGACCTACTGTTAGAACGTGAGGTAACTCAAAATAACACAGACCAGTTCCATACTTATTCCCCCCCCTTTTTTTTTTTTGTTTTGGTTTTTGCTTTTTAGGGCCACACTTGCGGCACATGGAGGTTCTCTGGCTAGGGGTTGAACTGGAACTACAGCTGCCAGCCCACACTACAGCCACAGCAATACCAGATCCAAGACATGTCTGCGACCTACACCACAGCTCATAACAATGCTAGATCCTTAACCCACTGAGTGAGGCCAGGGATCGAACCTGCAACCTCATGGTTCCTAGTCGGATTTGTTTCTGCTGCATCACAACAGGAATTCCCATATTTCTCCTCTTGAGTCATTTTATAAAACTTAGTTTGTGTGATTTTCCTCCCAAATCCATGTTTCTGAGCTGCTAGTGAACATAATAAAAGGCCCTAAAAAATGCCTCAAAAAGGGAGATTTTTTTTTATTACTGTAGCATCTGAGTACTTTCATATTTAAGAACAGAATTAAAAGAAATAGGCTCAGTTGCTTAGTAAATCTCTGCTGCTTTCTCAATGCCCTGGAAACCCCATTTTCACTCACTCAGGGAATGTTGCTAAAGTGCTACCCTTTCATCTATGCTGCTCTTTACCCTCCTCCACCCGTATCTCTTTCTGGCATCACTCTTCTCATCCTTCTGCCTGAACCAGGTGACAATAAAAACTACAGGGCTCAGAATGGAAGCTTAAGTAAAGTTACTCTCCTCAGTCTCATACTTATTAGCTATATAACATTGGGCATGCTAACAAATGCCTCCCAGCCTCCATCTTCTCAAATGTAAAATAGAGATTAAAAAAATGAACTTATTGGTAAATTGCATGTAAAGCCTGAGGCAGGACCTGGCATATAATTAAATGCAATAAAAGTCATAATGATGATGATGATAATGATCTACACATAGAGAGAAGACCCCCCAGTAAATCAAAGGGTTGTGAAATGTTGGCATTAATACCTGTGTGAAGGATTAAATTAGGAAAAATAAATTACCAAAACAAGATTAAGATAAAATCATCCTAAACTGATTTCAAACCAGTTTTTTTTCCCATTCTAAAAAAGAAAAGATATTGAACAAGCTATGTAGCTTATCAGAGATAAGGAGCTCAGCAACTTTTAATTAAGTTATTCCAATTAGAGGAACAGTACACTAAGGTGCAGACATTTTATCTTTACCTAAGAGCTAAAGACCATTTCCACTTAGTGCTAAGCTATACCAACTTCACCTGTTCTAAAATGATTCCAGTAAATCTACTGCTTTAAAAGGATATGTGTTAAGGTAGTCCTTGCCTTAGGGATCTCAAAAATTACAGAAATTTGAGGAGTGGATAGTGTGTTTGAGTAGGAGGATGTCTTGAGGAAAAGAATAAGAATAATAATTTCAAATATTTTAAAATTAATAAAAGAAGTTTTCATGCTGCAAAGAGAGTCCTGCCTTAAAAGGTAAGCAATTCATTGTATTAATAAAGCTTTTATACACTTGCAAAGCCAACTTTGAGCAAGTATTAATAGGGAAAAATGGAAAAGAAACGAAAGAAAAAAGAAAAGAAGATAGCAGAGCCAAAGCTAGCAATATTATTTTGCTCTCTGAAAATATTGAATATTTACTTTTTTTCCCTTATATTAGATTTTGAAGTCTGTTTCCATAGAAATTATTCCATTAGGTAACAGCTTGAACTTTTTTTTTTTTTAAATGGGCTGGCCAATCTCTTTTTCTAGAGAGGTGTAAATAACCTAAAATAGCATGCAATTTTAAACGTAAGCGGATATTTAAAAGGAAACCCCTGTGGTTATCAGCCAGAAAAGTTCACAGAATTGTTCTCTGATGGTTTGGCCATATAATTCTCAGATTAGAGGCCACTGTGACTATGTTCCTTTTTTCTTTCTTTTGTTACTCCCTCCTCTTCTTTCGTGTATTAGTTTCCTATAGCTGTTGTGATACATGACTACAAACTTGAGGTCTTAAAACAGAAAATTATTTTCTCTTATAGTCTAGAAGACAGAAGTTATAAAACGATTTTACTGGTTTAAAGTCAAGGTGAGGGCAAGGCTGGTTCCTTCTGCAGGCTCTAGGAGAAAAAAACCCTTTCCTTGGCTTTCTGGGTTTTTTACATACTTTACATACTTGCTTACTTTTTTGTTGTTGTTTTTGTTGTTGTTCTTTGTTTGTTTGTTTGTCTTTTAGGGCTGCACCTGCAGCATATGGTAGTTCCCAGGGGTCTAATCAGATTGCAGCTGGCCTATACCACAGCCTCAACAATGTGGGACCTGAGCCACGTTTGTGAACTATACCAAAGCTCAAGGCAACACTGGATCCTTAGCCCACTGAGTGGGGCCAAGGATTTAACCCATGTCCTCAAAGATAACAGTCAGATTTTTCATCACTGAGCCACAACGGTAACTACTGCTTATCAGCTTGCATGAACAATCCCCAAACTCCCAGTTCATCCCACTCCCTCCACCCTCCCACTTGGCAGCCAAAAGTCTGTTCTCTATGTCTGTGAGTCTGTTTCTGTTTTGAAGACAGGTTTATTTGTGCCATATTTTAGATTCCACATCTAGGTGCATTTGCAACCGACAAGGGCTTAATCTACAAAATATACGAACAATGCATACAACTCAGCAACAACAACAACAACAACAAAAATCCAATAAAAAATGGGCAGAAGAGTTAAATAGACATTTCTCTAACATGCACATGAAAGGATGCTCAATATCATTAATTATTAGAGAAATGCAAATCAAAACTACTATGAGGTACCACCTCACATTGGTCAGAATGGCCATCATTAATAAGTCTACAAATAACACATACTGGAGAGGGTGTGGAGAAAAGGGAACCCTCTTACTCTGTTGGCAGGAATGTAAATTGGTACAACCACTATGGAAAACAGCACAGAGATTCCTCAGAAAATTAAATATAGAACTACCATATGATCAAGAAATCCCACTCCTGGGCATATATCTGGAAAAAACTTTCATTGAAAAAGATACATGCACCCCTATGTTCACCACAGCACTGTTCATAATAGCCAAGATGGAAACAACCTAATGCCCATCAACAGATAAATGGATTAAGAAGACGTGGTACATATATACAATGGGATATTACCTAGCCATAGAAAAGAATGAAATTAGCCATTTGCAGTAGCATGGAAGCAACTAGAGATTCCAGTACTAAGTGAAGTAAGTCAGTTATTAAAATTTAATGTTTCACTGGTAACTGGCTTAGGGAATAGTACAAAAAATAAGACTCAACTTTAAATGTGACTTGATTAGAAAGCATTCAGGAGTATTACACTCCAAAACATATTAAATATTACATCTTACCTCTACCTCAGTGTGGGCAAAAAGATAATAATTTTAGATAAAATTTCAGTTATTAAATAAAATTGAACCCTCCATTTAATGAGTGTAAGTAGTATAACATAGTAAAGAACAGCACAGATCTGTACTTTGATTCAACTTCTGGAATTGACCAATTCTGTGTGTGAAGTTAGGAAAATCAAATATACCCTCCAAATTTTATTTTCAGAAATGGAAAAAAAAAGATGAATGCTCTTCAAGGGACTCTTGAGTACTAAAAGAGATAAGGGTAAATACCAGGCACATGACCTGGGACAAAAGCCAAAAAAACTGCCTTAAACAGCTTCAGGAAAGAGTATAGGGATTAAGATGGTGGAATAGAAGGACTGGAGCTCAACTTCTCTCCCAAAAAACAGCAAAACTACAACCGAATGCCGAGCAGCCTTCAACCAACTGGATTGTAAACTTCCAAAAAAGATATTCTACTCCAGAAGACAAAGAGGAGACCACATCAAGAGGTAGGAGGGGCGATTGCGTGATAGAAGCAACCCCATACCTCCTGGGTGGGAAGCCCCACAGACTGGAAAGTAACTGCATCACAGAGACTTAGCTACAGGACTGAGAGTTCTGAGCCTCACGTCAAATCCCCACGCCTGGGGATCGGGCACAGGGAGAAAGAGTCCCCGGAGCATCTGGCATTGAAGGCCAGCGGGGCTTGTGTGCAGGAGCTCCACAGGACTGGGGGAAACAGAGACCCCATCCTTGAAAGGCACACACAGACTTTCACGTGCACTGGGTCGCAGGACAAAGCAGTCTCCACAGGAATCTGGGTGCAACCTGACTGCAATTCCTGGAGGATCTCCTGGGAAAATAGGGGTGACTGTGGCTTGTTGTGGGGGAAGGACATTGGAGATGAAGCTCTCGGGAACATTCATTAGCCTGCATTTCTCTGGAGGTGGCCATTTCTGGGAAAATCTGGTCCCTCCCATCAGCACTGAGAAGCCCCAGGCCTAACAATAATCTTGGTGGGATCGCAGCCCCACCCATCACTAAACAGGCTGCCTAAAGACCCCTCACGCACACAGCCAGCCTCTAATCTCATCCAGAGACAAAACCCCACCCATCAGAGGGAGAGGAATCAACCCCACCTAGCAGTGGGCAGGCATCAGTTCCTCCCATCAGGAAACCTACAGCAAGCCCTGCCCATACCAGCTTTAGTCACAGGGGAGGCAAAAGCCAGAACTAAGAGAGGCTACCACTCTATTGTTGGCAAAAAGGTCACCACACCAAAAACCTATAAAAATGAAAAGACAGAAAACTCTAACCCAGATAAGGGAGAAAGAGAAAAGCCCAGAAAAACAGCTCAGTGATGAGGAGATTACCAGCCTCTCAGAAAGAGACTTTAGACTGTTGATGCTGAAGATGATGCAAGGC
>PVHT021183710.1:27068091-27168808 GCA_004024745.2 Catagonus wagneri | reverse complement strand
CTATTTATAGCTTCTAAGAATCTATAATACGCATGCTGCATACTTCACTGCTCCACTGAAAAATGATTTTCATTGTTCTGATGTCCTATGGTTGTTCTTCATTACCTGAAATGCTACTCAGGGGTTTGTATAGCTAATAACAATTAATGGTTTCCTGATCGTGTAATTATCACTGTTGGCAAATTATGAAGTGTTCTGGTCTGTTGTGCATAAAATCTATTCTCATAATCTTAAAAAAAATGCATTCTTAATTCTGAAACAATTTGCTGTATGAAACATAATTTTTTAACTTAAAAAATGGCAATGCGTGTTTCATAGAGAATGTCTGGATTACTCAACTGCAGGATAAATCCTGTGAGAAACTTGATGCACTTTATGCTGTGGTTCCTTTTTGAAATCTTCATGTTAACATATGGGGGAAAAAAAAAGAAGTCAACAAAACTTTGGGGTAGTTCTTGAAAGAGGCATTAAAAATAGGAAGCTTGGGATGTTTTCCAGGATTATTAATTAAGGAAATATATGTAAATAAGTTTATTAAGCCCATTTCCTGATTGCCAATTAGGAAAATCACCAAACATCACTATGATAAATTCCGTATTTATTCTTATAATACTTTCCTTAAAGCACATATTTTTCTGGTTTCAGCTTTATATATTTTGATTAATAAACCTTTTCTCCCCAAAAGCATTAACATATCCCTCCTGTATTTTCTAATTCTTTAAAAAGTTTTTGGCCGCACCCAAGACAGATGGAGGATTTCAGGCCAGGTACTGAATCTGAGCCACAGCTGCAACCTATGTCACAGCTGTGACAATGCTAGATCCTTTAACCCACTGAGCTAGGCCTGGCATCGAACCTTCACCTCTGTAGCAACTTGAGCTGCTGCAGTTGCCACAGCGCGTACTCTTTGTAATTCCTATTACTTTGTATTGATTTGTTGAATATTTATTAGCTATATTTTTAAATATCAAAAATCAAAACTGTATACAAGATGACAATCTTCCCACACTTGTCCCCCACTTACTAAAATACTATATCCCATAAGAAGTAGAACAGCTGTTAGCTTATTTCCTAGAAATTTTTTTGCAAATATATCTAAATATGAAAAGACAATACATCTTGCCTTTTGTAAACAAAATTTAACGTTATTTTTGTACTTCTGAACATTCTTTTCCATTTAAGTATAAATTCCACAGGTAGAAGTGTTTATAAATATATAGGGTTCTAATTTTTCATATTTTCATAATAAATAGAAAAGTCTCCAAAATCATTTATTATAAACCATGACTCGGGTTTATATAATTATCTATTTATCCACTGAAAAATACTTAAGACAATATTGATATCAATATGGACTAATTTTCAGACTATAGTAAGTGAAAAGGACATAGTCAAAACATTGTGTACAAACTAGATATATGAACAACAATATATGCATGTGTGTGTGTGTGTGTGTGTGTGTGTGTGTGTGTGATGATATTTTGAACAATCTGCCACAGCAGATTAAATCTATTTTTAAATAGAGGTGGAAAAAGAGAATAGTATCCAGAAAAAATATTTCATTCCTATAGAAATAGAATGATATGCTATAGAAAACTGCTTAAATTCTCTAAAATGAACAATATCATTTAAAAGTCAGTGCCATTAATTATGATTCAAAAGCTGATATTAATGTTATTCCAACTGTTTGCTCAGCATGATGTTCCTCAAAAGTCATAAAAATATTTTATTGCTACTCCCATGAATAAACCAAGGTTAATCATGTATAGTTATATTTTCACACCTGGGTATCAGAATATACAACGTAGGAAATAATTTCTTTTGCTCTGGGTTTGTCAGAAAATCTTCTCAAGGGTAAGCAATGAAGGATTTTGACTGACTTAGAGTTTGGGGCTATTTTAGATAACCTAACTACAGAATCCCCATTCAAAGATGAATATAATATCTAATAAATTTTCCTTTTAAATAAGCGTGGAAACAAATTTACTGATATTTTGGCACTAAGTATGAAGAGATCAACTGGATTTTTCAAAGCTATCCAGAAAAGAGAACGTCAGTAAGACAAAGATTTCACTTATATTTCATAATACAACACTAGCTACAATCTTTCCTTCAGTATTCATTACTTACATATAGCATATACTTCTTGTGCATAAAAAGATGTGGATATATAGTTCTTTGTCATTCTGAGAAATAACATTACTTCGTAAGGTGCAACAATTAAAATGCCACCTCAATTTATATTTTGATATTTTATAATGCAAATAATAGGAATAATAGAACATTAAATATACATGCCTTGTGTCTGGCTCAAACAATACTGCAAAATGCTTATAAAAGATAATATTCTTGAATCTTAGCAATAATAAGAGTTATTAAAAGAAAAGAAATCGAATGCTGTCATCTCAATCATCATTAGACTTTGTCATTTTCTTTGATACACTGGGATGTGGAACCCAGTGATAACTAGAAGTATCAGAGCATATCTGTTATTATGCACTCTCTAAACCTGATGCTTCCCTCACCCTAATTTTATATAGTAAAAAAAACTAAGAAAAACAAGAGGATACTTACACATGAATAAGTTAGTATGCTGGAAATTAAATAAATTGAATGAGGTTTTAATTAAATCAAAGTGCATATTTTGAACAAAGACTGTTAACAAATTATTGCTTGATAAAATTACACACTTCAATACTTATCTCACTAGGTTCATTTAAATTAGTTTCCATGTGGTCACTATAGGGGTAACTAATCACTTGCAGGCAGTAAAGTCTGTCACACTTTCTACATTGGGATTCTCTATTATGAAAGAAAAAATTCAATGAATGGCACTTAGTTCTGGGCTTATTAGACGCCAAGAATTCAGTAGACATTAGACATTTCACTAAGCTCCTCAGCACAAATGCATCAAAAATGAAAGAACACGGTATTAATGCAGTGTCTCACAGTAGTATACAAAAGATATTCTTAAATTCTTCTATGATATTTATTTGCTACCTTTAAAAGGGATGCTCCATGGAAATGACAAAATAGGCTATTTTGAAGAGTGATGCACCAATTATAAGAAATGAAGATTCTTGGATCAATAATTTGTGCCAGTTAAAACATCAAATTGTAAATTACCATATCAAGGATACAGATTTTACTATATGTACTAGAGTGTACTCATACCTTTGGTTTGAAACAAATGAAAGTGATGTACTCTGAGATATTTTCCCTGACTGTCATGCCAAAATTAAAGGTACCAAGAACAGGGATCAATAAATAAGTAGTGTTAAATGATGGTCAGTTTTCTTATCCATTAAATCTTTTCTGGCTTCTTTATAAGCCCAAACCCTCAGACTCCTGAACTATCTTTCATTCGGATTAAGACATTATTTTACATAAATATTTGATAGAACCTCAGTCTGTAATAAGGTTGCAAGTCATCTACCCAGTCATGAAGATAACCTCATCATTTGGTAAAGGTGTCTTTATTTGTCTCAAACAAATACTTTCTTTCATTCTTCACATCATGAAATGGATAATGTGGCAAAAAAAATTTAAACAAATACATAGAACGCAAACCTATAAACATTTCCCAAATAATTACAAGGTTTTCTTTGGAAGATGGATTACCATGGAAACAGATTTCTACTGATCCATGAGCAGAGAGCATATACTGAGTGTTTTTGTAATTCTGGAAAATACACTCAACAGGACATTGGGACCACACTCCAAAAATCGACATAGAATGATACAGGATCAAGTAGACTGGTGGAATGCTACTTGGTGCAGTGGAGCAACATAATTACACTTCCAATAGGTTAAATAATTATGACATGCAGGTACTTGAGGTATATTTTTAAATTTAATGAAGTTATTTCTCTTTATTTCCATCTGTTGAAAATACTGCAATACATGTGCCCATTTTTAAAATGTAAACAGGTCCATAATATGAAAATCAAAATTCCAAAAGGCAAATGGTGAAATTCACATATTATTTGTCCTACTAAATTGTGTGTATTTTGAGAGATGAAAGTGTCAGTAGAAATTAAAAGGATAGCAGGATGGCAAATACCAGCTGTCCAATAAATAGTTGTTAAGTTACAATGAATAAAATCTCCCCTATATGCATGACCTTTCTGTAAGGGGAGAATGTTATTGAGAACATGAATATTGGTGGAATGATGTGCACCTGAATTTCAGAAATGAAAGGATCTGAGATAAATAACTCAAAGTTAAATATTATAATAATTCCAAGTTATCCAAAGTTTATGTATAAGTATCCAAAGATGTAAAATATTATAGATTTAAGCTGTATTGATTTAGGAATTAATCTTGATTATGGTATTGAATTTTCTTTAGAAATATAACTAGTATGTGTTTTAATTTATATTAGTTCAAAAAATATAATTTTTCAACTTAGCAATTTTTTCAATATAAGTATTATTCTTGTATAAAAATGTATAAACATTTTAGAAATAAATTTTTTTATATTTTAACACTATATTATTTGATAAGTTTTAATTATACTTGTCTACCTATTTTATTTGTTAATAACTTATATATTATAAATTATGCTATATTGCTCCAATTACTTTCGAATGTGTATTTAAGCTTAAGTCATCTATGCAAATAAGGATCAGACCCTAAAGTCATTCAAACCATGATAGTTCAGAAGAAACATAGCATATACCTCAGTTTCTCAATACTTTTATATTATTATATTTCCAGATTGGGATATATTAATAAAAACAACTCTCCATTAAATTAAAAAAAATCAAACTTGGTGTATGCAATAACTGCAATACAGCATGACACAGAGAAAAACAAAGTCAGGGAGTTGGGTCTTGATTCAAAATCCAGATCTTTCAAAAGTAGTTATATGACTTCACTGAAAAAAGTTTCTACACCTATAAAAATAATGTGATAGTAGTAAGAGCTTAAACATACGTTTTATCTACTGTATGATAGACATTACTGTAAACAAATCACATTAACTCCTTTAACTCTGGCAACCCTTTGAAGTAAGCATTATATGATCATCCCTACTTTATAGTGAAAGACATAGCACAAAGACTCCAATTGGCCTAAGGTCTCAGGGAGTATTACAGGAAAAAGTATGAATTCAGGAGTGCTCCCTTCACTTATTTTAGATTAGGTAAGAGAAGAACATAAATGCATACAAACAGGTCTAATGCTTTGCATGTACTAGTTATTCGAAATTGGTAAATTTCATAGAAACATACAGGACAATGTATTTGAATTAAATTAGCAGCAAATGAAGCGACTGACAACGGATTAATCTCCAAAATTTATAAACACTTTTGGCAGTGCAATACCAAAAAAAACAAACAACACTATTAAAAAATGGGCAGAAGATATAAACAGACAATTCTCCAAGGAAGACATACAGAAGGCCAAAAAACACATGAAAAGATGTTCAGCATCACTAATTATTAGAGAAATACAAATCAAAACTACTATGAGGTACCACCTTACACCAGCCAGAATGACCAGCATCAAAAAATCTACAAACAATAAATGTTGGAGAGGGTGTAGAGAAAAGGGAACCCTATTACACTGTTGGTGGAATGTAAATTGGTACAAACACTGTAGAAACAGTATGGAGAGTTCTCAGAAAACTAAAAATAGAACTACCATTTGATCCAGCAATCTCACCCCTGGGCGTCTATCCAGAGAACCCCATGACTTGAAAGATGTGTTCCAGTGTTCACTGCAGCACTGTGCACAATAGCCAAGACATGGAAACAACCTAAATGCCCATCAACAGAGGAATGGATAAAGAAGATGTGGTACATATACACAATGGAATATTACTCAGCCATTAGAGGGAAAGAAATAATGGCATTTGCAACAACATGGATGGACTTACAGAAATTATCATGCTAAGTGAAGTCAGTCAGACAGTGAGACACCAACATCAAATGCTATCACTTACATGTGGAATCTAAAAAAAGGACAAAATGAACTTCTTTGCAGAACAGATACGACTCACAGACTTTCAAAAACTTATAGTTTCCAAATGAGACACGTTGGGAGGTGGGGGGATGCGCTGGGGGTTTGGGATGGAAATGTTATAAAATTTGGTTGTGATGATAGTTGTATAACTATAAATGTAATAAAATTGAGTAATAAAAATAAATTAAAATATATTTAAGAAAATGAAAAATAAATTAATTAACAGAACTATAGAACATTGGATTATGAAAGGAAGGAAGAAGGAAAAAAGGACAGGAGGAAAGAAGGAATGATGAAGGGAGGGAAGGAGACAGTTTAGAATGAAATCAAAGTTAAAAGCTTCATTCATAACAAAGTTGATATAATGTAAACCTCTTGAAATAATGTTATTAAGGCAATTTTGTGTAGGAAGATTTTCCATAAACCAAATTTTATACTACCTTCCTTTATAATACCACTCCCTATATTACTATATATTCTATATGTACTATATATTCTATTACTATTACTATATATATTACTATGTACTCGTGTGTTATTGTTCATAACACTTCTATCACTATAAAATAATTTCATGTCTCTTCTATCATTATAAAATAATTTCATGTACTTTCCCTTTGAATGTGATTGTAATGACTCAGAACTGAACGGAACCCTACAGGGCCCCTCTGAGTAAAAAACTGAGCAGGTACTGATAAAACAATTGAGTAACTGACCCAGTGTCTGATGCACACTCCTGAGTTGTTTTACAGACACGATAACTGTTAGAGGAAAAAAGCTAACTGCATATGACTAGACTGTAGCCATGACATAAACTGTTCCATCTTGAGCAGTACTGAATATATGGCTAGCATAATTCCAAGAACTGGCTGCAAGAGAACGGGATTAACATTATTGCTAATAATAATATATAACTATATATTTGTGGGCATCAAAATAAATGTAGCTTGCTCTGCCCATATATATGTAAATGGGCAACTAAAATTGTCAGCAAAGAGATGCTTAAGACGCACACTGACATCTTCTACTCTGAGAATACAGCAGCCTATGTCAGCACAAACAAGTCACAGAAGAGAGACCCCTGATCCCATAGAAATGGAGTGATGTTTGACAGTGAGGAACTGAAAGGAGCTCTTTTGCCCTTTTTCTGTTTGACCATTTCTCTTCCCCTTTAGCCCCGAAAGAACCTTATTACAGGAATGAAATTACTAGGCGATGTAACAGAAGTCCTAACTTCTATTCTCCTGAATGCATACTATGCCTTGTCTAATCTGCTGATTCCTTTCCTAGAAAGAATGACTAGCTCACTACCTCCAATACCCTCCTTAGCAAACCTGCAGGCAGTTCACACAAGCAAGATTTCATGTGACGAGAGAGTCAGCCAGTCTGGGTACAATGGAGAATGATGCAGAATCCAACCTCCTGCCTCAAAGATTCACTGAGATTCTTCCCCGTTTCCTGCCCTTTAAAAAACTGTCATGTCTGAGTAGAATTTTGGGAGTTAATCTTGGGACAGGAGTCCACTTTCTCTGCAGATTGTTGGCTTTTATGATTAAAGCATCTTTCCTTTCTATTGACACTAGGCTCTCGATCATTACCTTCTGAGCACTGAGTAACCAAACCTGACTTTGGTAACATTTGTTTACCCTATTGTTGGGCCTGATCAGAGGATCTTCTTTGCCTAATGGAATGTATATTGGCACAATAACACCATTCCCAAACAGTGCTTTTTTAAGTTCATCTGAGATGGTTGACTAGATTATCTGCATTTCCTCTCTCTTCCGCTTAGATCTAAAAATTGGCTTCTTCTTCATCATAGTCCTATAGAGAGAGGAACTGTAGAGCCAAAACCACAGCTTGGAGTAGAGCTATAGCTGACCCACAAACCACATCTAGCTTGAATGAGAAAGTAATGTTCACTAGTGGAACTTACAAAGATATGACGTATTGTTTTTCAAGTAACATATTCTAGAAAAATTTACTAATGCACAGTGGCAATATCCAGAAATTTATATCCTTGCTTAGAGTACAAATTGTTTTCTCATGACACATCTCTATATTTGCATATTTTCTGTGGGCATTTTTAAAGCTTTTCCATTAAAGTTAATACTTGAGAAATATTTTTAAAGAATCCAGATCATTAGGTTTAAAGTAGGTGTGAAATATTAACAAAAATCCAAGTTTCTGATATCGGTGTTCTGAGAACCAATTTTTGAGTAAAAATGACTGCCATTCCATTTATTTTCATTATAATATTTATTTCTGTGAAATTGTTGTGCATTTTAAATGCAGAATAAATTGGATCCTGAAAACAATAGATATTTTCTTATATCAGCATTAACTATGATCATAGTTTTAACAGTATTCATAAATATTAAAGCTAGTGAATTTCATTTCCATTTGTTTTGTATTATAAAATTTGCCTATATTATATAGGAAAAAGACAATTGCTATGAAACATAATATGAAAAGTTAAAATCTCCAGTCTTCATACAGTCCCTCTTTAATATCCATTCCTCTATGGAAGGCATTAATGGTATTTTAGTGACTCCTACCCCTGTCATCCTTTCTATGCATAGTCCAAATCAGTATCTCCCATACTTCAAATCTTGCTCTATACTATGTTAACTGTAATTTATCTACCAGTCTAGCTAGCTAGCTATCATCTTTCTACCTACTTCCACTTCTGAAGCTTTTTATTTAAGAGGAAAGATACCATGAACTCAGTTCTATAACTTACTGTGCTCATTTACCAACACACTGTGGATCTCTTTTCACATTAATATGTGTAGAAAATACCTCATTAAAAATAATTCTGTTGTGGCTCAGTGGTAATATGAACCCAACTAGTATGCATGAGGATGTAGGTTCAATCCCTGGCCCTGCTTAGTGGGTTAAGGATCCGGCATTGATGTGGCTGTGGTATAGGCCGGCAACTGCACCTCTGATTCAACCCCTAGCTTGGGAACTTCCATATGCTGCAGGTGCAGCCCTAAGAATCAATCAATCAATAAAATTAAAAAAAATAACAACATAAAACTATCTTCTGTGGATAATTTGTGATTAATCCATCCAGCTATCCATTGATAGACATTTGATTTCTATAACTTACCCATATAAATAATAGAGACTATAAATACATGCATACACCTATGAAGTATATATTCTTTTGAGGAAATATTTATTGAATATCACTTTCTGCACCATTTATGTCCCAGTTTTATAATCAACTGATCTAGTATCTGAAAAGTTACTATAACTTCAAAATATTCTTAGCAAATAGCAGCTATGATAAGTAGACTTGCTATTTGAAAAAGAAATTTAAACACTCACTAAATTGGTGAGTTTGAAATGTCCTTCATTATATTTAAATCATGAGCTTTGCTCTTTTGACGTGAAGGCAGCAGAGAGAATGCTAATCATTAAGCAAAAAAAAAATCTTTTTCCATTACAATATAAGTTTATTCACTTCTTGCACATTTTACTTTTTTGGTGAGACTATCTTTCATTAAAATAAGACAATAGTGACCTCTCTAACCTACTCTATCAATAAAATCTCTTCAGTATTCTTTTTTGGCCTTCATTTAAGTTCTGAATGTATTTTTGATGGAGGTTTACTTACATTTTTTAGGAACCATTGAGTGGTTTAAGATTTTGGAGGTAATTTTTACAGTGAACATATCACAACAGATTTTTTTACTTATATTTAGGCAATCACCTAAAAATCATCTAAAAATCTTACTATTTTACCAAGTTGTTTCCTCTTTCCTGATTATTCATTTGCATTATTTCTTTAACTTTCCATACTTTTCCTTATTCTCATATACTAAATAAACACAACATAAACACATTTTCCTACTATAAAATATTAAATTTCAAAATATTAAAATTCATTCTTACAATACTTTCAGGTATATTTTAAGATAGCCTATTATTATAAGTCAGATGCCTGAATGCAAAAAATTAGCAGTCAATAGTTATATAAAATTGGTCAAAAGTTTTGTTTTTCTGAGAGAAAACTAATGAAGACGTAAAGAAATCTTAGACTACTGCATTTAGGAGAACTACCTATTTTTTTTCTTACCCTATTTTCCTGCCTTAACTTATACAGAAGAAATGTTTCACCCTCTCATCACACGTAGAGAAGTTATGTAAAATTAGCTCTGGGCTTTTTTCCTTCATCTTACTCTTAAAATCTTCCCACAAAGAGGAAATGTGGCCTGGTCAGATGTGAAGAAAGCATTCCTCAAATTTTACCAGCGGTTGGGCATTTAATCTGGGGGATTTTCTGTGTCTTTTGCATTCATTTTGATCTTCATATGTTCAAGGACATAGAATACATACTTGCTCGTTCTTAATTTTCTTATTTTAAATACATGACTGCGAGCTGTCTTTTTATTGTAAGATGACCAAGTATGATCCACCATAGGGTCAGGGTTCTCTCTCTCTGCGTTCCCAACTCTCTGCCTAAGACTCCTTATAAAGCAAGCAGCTGGCACCTATGCAGTAGGGTCACTGGGATTGCCACACTAGGGAGTTACAGCACATGCCCATTTGGGTTGAAAGTTTTTGTTTTGGTGACTACAGAGACTGACAATTAATAATGCTGGCACTTATGCTCCTTTTGGAGGAAAAATGTGTCATGGTACCCCTGATTCCCAACATTTGCATTCTGACAGAGGTGGGTATCTTCATATCCCCACCAGCTCTCATTGTTTTATACAAAGCCACAAACATAGCTGGCCTGCACAACTGAATGTTCTGAGATCAATGTCTATTGCACAACAGATAATCTGTGAATGTAAATTATGTAGAAAACAAATGGTATATTACATTTTAATATTTGTATAAAGAAAAGTGGGTATTTAGTAAGGGAACTTTTAATATTTAAAAAGTTGTATGTATGAGGCAAAATAACCCTTTAACAAATCATTTTGTGGCATATGGAAGTTTCCAGGTTAGGGGTCAAATTAGAGCCACAGCTGCCAGCCTACACCACAGCCACAGCAACACCTGAACCTTTAACCCAGTGAGAAAGGCCAGGGATCAAACCATCATCCTCTGGATACTAGTCAGTTTCATCACTGCTGAGCCACAATGGGAGCCCCATTGTTTTGGTATTAGGTATTAGAAAAAATTGGCCTAACTCAAGCAGTTTGGTAAGTGTGTTAAATAGATGCTCTTGAACTTCTGTTATAATCTTATACTACAATTCTAATATATCTACTATTTTCAAGATACCGTTAATATGAAAAAAGGAATGAAAGGAGATTAGGCTAAATAAGTTTTGCTTTTCTTTCTTTGCTGACTCTTTTATAAAAAAGAGCACCTGACATTTTCTGTGCATAAATACATCTTAAAAAGTTATTAATGGCTAAATTAATGTAGACCATAAATGAACATGCTTCCCAAAGTAGAACTCAAAATCCCTCTTATGATAAAAGACCTAGTTATATTTTTTCATTGGTAGAATCTGTAACCTCTTTGTTATTTAAGTTGCAGGAAAAAAAATATATATACCCTCAACAATAAGAAAAAAATGAATTTTAGAATACAACAAACTAGATATAAAACAAAAACAGAAAAGTTGAATGCTTTAAATGGTACTGGAATAATTTGAGAAAATCAGCCTCCTAAAGTGTTGTAATATAGGTGGATATGGTTAAGAACTAAAATAGATTCCCTTTTTTAATATATTTGGTTCTAAAATGTAATTCTCTTATGAAATATTTAATTTAAATCCGGGGTATCCAATATTTTTACAGCTGGATAAAATGATCCTAAAAATCAATAAAATATTTTAAAAACTAGTAATTGTTTTAATGATCTGACTCATCAATGTTAAAATGTTACTCTCTAATCCTATATAAAGTAAAATAAAAATGCAACTTGGAAACCTGGATGTTATATTGAAATGTATGAAACTGCTTTTCTTACCTAGAAATATAAAGATTATTAAAATGATGACAGTTAATTAATATAGTAATCAAATTGACATGTTATCTTGGCCTAACCAGAAATGGTCCTTATGTTTTATTTATATGAGCTTGTCTCCAGACTCATCGTCATCATTTCTGTTAGGCTTGCCAGTTGTCATTATTATTGTCCCTATAATCAATAAAATGCTATAATACCACACAGTTGGTTAAGTAATCAAGCAGGAAAAAATATTTTAAATGAGAACTTAGGGACGTTAAGGAATTTGTTTAAAATTCACTAGCCTGATTAGATCTTAGTCATGTGTTTGTGTATGTATGTGTGCATTATGTGTGAATAACTGTGTGTCTCTGTGTGTGAGAAAAAGAAAAGAATGACAGAACAAAAGAATGACATTCAAAAAGGTTTGAATGCCTATGGATTTCAAACTCATTTTGCTTTAGATGATGCCAGCTACAAGTAGATAGTTTCAGTTTATCCAATTCATAGCCACAAATACTTAGAGAGAAAATGAAGCATAATAAAGAATAAAAAGTGGTATTCAAAATCTCTACCTGCTAAAGAACATAGATTCCTTCGGTCATTTCTTATGATTGAAAAGCAACATAAAGTATGAAAGGAAGATTTGAATAAGAATTTGGAGATATAAACTCTATTTCAAACTCAGACACTATCTTGTTTTATGACTCTGTATTAATAACGTCACCTCTCTGATTTCAATTTAAATATATTTATACATACATAATATATATGTGCTATATAAATAAGTATATGTAGCACCACACATGATATGTATGTATATAATTTC
Source organism: Catagonus wagneri (assembly GCA_004024745.2). NCBI lineage: Eukaryota > Metazoa > Chordata > Mammalia > Artiodactyla > Tayassuidae > Catagonus > Catagonus wagneri. Next base: position 27,156,096 of record PVHT021183710.1, on the reverse strand, counting down.
ATCATACAAAGTTCTGATGTCAAATACTACTTATAGTAAAGATAATGTGAATTTTGAAGTTAAAATTGGTTTTACAATTCAGATTTCAATGGAATAAATATAACAGGATTATTATATAAATATAATGGTATACCATTTATAAAATATTTATAAAATAACAATAACTATTTCGATTTCAAAGTTAAGATTTAAATAAATTGATTTAAAAAAAGTTCAAACCCAAGCACTTAAGACAAAACTATTCACACAGTCATAACTTTTGACAGATAGAGAGATTTTATTCCAAAAAGGCTTAAACCTTACTGTCTCTCTTTCATTTTATGGGCCACATGTGCGACATATTCCCAGGCTAGGGGTTGAATCAGAGCTGCAGCTGCCAGCCTACACCACAGCCACAGCAACACTGGATCCTTAATCCAATGAGTGAGGCCAGGGATCAAACCTGCATCCTCATGGATACTGGGTACATTGAGTTGGGTTCATTACCGCTGAGCCACAATGGGAACTCTCAAACTTTTCTCTTAACATAGGATTATATTAATAAAAATAACCCCAAAGGAACTATCATTGAAAAAAAAAAAAACTACAAAAGATCACACAGTTATATGTGATTTGTAAAACAAAAAATCCTCCATTTCTGTAAATGGAACATGGATATAGGTACAGTCATTAATGAAAATACAGAATAACTAATTTTAGCTTATTGGAAATAGCATATTTCATTAATATGTCATACAAAGTAGTGCTTCTCACATTTGTCTAGAGTTCATTTGTTTCAATAATATGGTATGAACAGATAAGAACATATTACTTTAGTAGATGCAAACTATTTAATTTAGAAAGGATAAAAAACAAGGTCCTACTGTATAGCACAGGAAACTGTATTCAGTCTCCTGGGACAGATGATGATGGAAAAGAATATTAAAAAAAACAATGTATGTATATGTATGACTGATTCCCTTTGCTATACATCAGAAATTGGAACACTGTAAATTGTAAATCAACTATACTTTAATAAAACATGTTTTTTAAAAGATATATTACTTTGAGGATAAAGACAACTTTAAACAATCTAATATTCTTTAACATAAAAAATATTTTAAGTCAGAGATTTAAAAGCTTACTGAAGCACTGAAATGCTATCATCCACCATATTAAAATCTAAATTGAAAATTTGGGGAGACATACTCATTCCACAGAGCAGGGGTAAAATCCATGATTTGATCTGAGTTAGAGGCCAGGCTAAAGTAATAAAAATGCTCAAATAAGGGAGAGGCAATTGCGAAAACAGAAAGATCAGACTAGGTTCAAAGTTGATGGAAGCAAAGAAGGCTGGAATACTAAAGCGATAGAGCTAGCAGTCCACAGTTATTCTAATGGACAATGGAGAGATTACTCCAAATCCTTTGAAGAACTTTTGTTTTTAAATTTATGGTCATATATATTCATTAAGGACAGAAAGAAAGGGCAGAGTTCCCTGAATCTGTGATTTCACAGAATGCTTACCCATCCTTCTGTCCCAGAACGCAGAGTGTGTGATAACAAAAGAAGGAGTTTAGGAGATAAGTTAGATGTAGTTGGTGGAAAGAGCAGATCCGTTAGAGCTGCCCAATAATAGTCAAGTGATTCTTGCTATAGACTATAGAGCAAGGACAGGCTGAAAACGACACTGGAAAGACTGCTAGAGGTCTTAATCTGAACGATGCTAGATTCCTGTCAAAAAGTATGGACAATGATCTATTGAATAAGAAATGATTTATGTGAAGTGAATGGGATCTATTGAAGAAAACAGAGTGAAGAAAAATGATCTATTGAGTGAAGGATTTTGAAGAAGGACATAAAATGATCAGTACTGTCATTTGAAAACCAGTGTGAGGAATGTACTGGAAGCAAAACAATGTATGGACGACTAGTGGATATGTGGTTATGTATTCACTGCTTTTGCTTCTCCAGCATCTACTCTGTTGTCTGGCAATGTACTTCTGGGAACTACTACTGTCAGTCCCTAAGTTTTGGCCAGAGTTAGTTTGTTGACAGCTGACAGTGGGCCTTTCTTTGTCTCAGCGCCATCCTGACTGTAGCTGAAGGTCCAGGAATGAACCAAGGCAATGAAAACAGAGCTAGCTAGCTATTGTCTGAGAACAGAGCCAACCATGAGAGAAAAAAATGCAAATAGATGAGAGTAAAAAAAAAAATTGTCCTGAATACATTGTTTAAACGCCTGCTTCTAATAGAAGCAGTGAAACACCACTTAAAAAATCAGTTTGGGTTGAGTTCCATTAATTTTAACCAAACATGTCTAATACAGAATTTATTTTATGTAAATTCTAGTGACAGTTAAGGAACCACACTGCCCTCTTTTCTTTGATGTATCCCTCTGGGTCGCTCACTTTTTGTTGCCCACTGGTAACATCACATAAAAAAATCCTGGCTGTAGCTTCTAAGTCCACTATGACATTTTAATATTCAGTTTAAATTTCAGTTTTGCATCAAACTTAGAGACAACAGAAAATTTCTTTTCACAAGTCACAGAATCTGTTTGCCAATTACCTATGGGATTCTTAAAGAGACAGCTTCCTATAACTGATAATATCAATTGCATATAGGAACTGTTACTCATTTGCATGTATCCAGTAACTCAGAATATGTCAATTTTCTGTTTGTAGTTATCTGAATCTGAATCTTTACTTAACATGTTATTCAGATACTCTGGTAGTACCTTTTCAGAAGATATAGCACATTCAGATATTGCTAGAAGCTTTATAAATCTGTGTGATTTTTTGGAAGATAGTATATAAATTATTGTCAGATAATAATTTCTTCTTTTTGCATACCATATTATACACATTATAAATTGCAGTTTAGATATACAGACTCAGAAGTCACACTTGGTTTGAATTCTGGCTCCACCTGTACTATGTCTCTGTGGACAATTACTCAGTATCTCTGGAGCTCAGCCTTCTTATCCATAAAATGAGTATTTTAACACACGAATTCAATGTGACTGTTGTAAAGAATAAACATGTAAAGAACTGAAGAGACCTTAGCACAGTGTCTGAAACATGCTTAGGGGTAAATACATTTTAACTGTTAAAAAAAAATACAATCTGTCTTTGAGGATGTTTTTTTTTTTCCTACAGTATAATTTCACGCAGATTTAACCAAGTTTTATAGCCTTTCCACCATAATTATTTATAATAAAAATTAAACAGACACTAACAACTGGGAAATTGTACAATATATTGTAACTTAAATGCTTTCATTCAAGGTCATTTTATGAAGCCTCTGAGTAATATAAATATGAAGACAGAAAATTAGAATAAAAATATTTGAATAACAATGTATTATTTGAAAAAATCTATCAAAGACTTAGCCACACAAAGACAGATACATAATTGCAACTATATAAAGTGAATTTACATACATATGATTAATGTTGATAAATCTAGAAAATGAAAAATGTTAGATTAGTGTAGCAGAGTCGAGAGGTAACTTTTTAAAAAATGTCTTGGTTTCCCAATATCTTAAACATGTTTTTCGTATCACAGGATGTGAATACTTGCTTCTTTGTTGAGTAGGTACCAAGTAACATATTATTAAATCAATGGCTTTGTCTAGATCAGTTAGTCTTTTGGGTTCGTGCGTGTTTATTTTAAGGGGTCATCCACAGACTTAATTGCAAATAAGTTCACTGCTTGCCCAGAATATCCAAGTGTTCAATTTCAATAACTCCGAAAACCAAAGTCAAATAAAATAAATTAACAAAACAAAACAAAACATCAGGTATTTCCCAGAAGGATCCTTTTCTCTCAAGCTCTAATATAATTAATCTCTCTCCAATTGTATTTTGGATTACATTTGTAAGGATGAATCTTGAAAAAAGAAATTAAATACCAAAACATGCACAACTAGATGATTCCTCAATTTATCATTTTTAAACATTTTAATTATAGGATTAGAGTTTTCCTATTACCTAAATTCCATTTTAAAAGTAATTTAATCCTTTAATTCTTCAGATATTGTAGAATAACTTAGGGTCATATTGCCTTATTAAAATTTCTTATGATTTACCAGCATGAAATGGAAAAATAAAGTGAATGAGGCAGTAACTCTTCTCTTCAGCTTTGCTATATATGCTTGCCTTATATAAAGACATATGCATTTATCTTTTCTCTTTTTTAATTTTTAATTTTTTTTGTCTTTATTAGGGCCATACCTGTGGCACATGGAAGTTCCCAGGCTAGGGGCTCAACTGGAGCTGTAGTTGCCGGCTGCTGGCTTATGCCACAGCTACAACAATGCCAGATCCGAGCCACGTCTGCGAGCAACAGGGCAATGCTGGATCCTTAACCCACTGATCAGGGCCAGGGATTGAACCCTCATCCTTATGGATATTAGTCAGGTTCATTACAGCTGATCCAAAATGGAAGCCCTTTTCTCTTTTATTAAATTGAGGTGACACTGGTTTATAACATTTACTTAAGGTTCATGTATACGTCACTAGAATTCGACTTCTCTATACACTCCAGTGTGCGCACCACCAAAAGTTGAGGTTCCATCCATCACTATACAATTGACCCCTTTTACCCACTTTTGCCCTCCCCCACCCCAATTTTCTTTTGGTAACTACCAATCTGTTCTCTGCGTCTATGAATTTGCTTTGCTTTGTTTGCTATTTTTTTTAATATTCCACGTAAAATAACAAGGCATTTGTCTTTGTCTGGCTTATTTCACTTAGCATAATCCCTTAAAAGGTCCATCATGTTGCAGCAAATAAAGATTTCATCATTTTATGGATTAGTAACATTCCATTGTATATAAACTGGACATCTTTATCCACTTATCCATTCAAAGGGTACTTAGGTTGTTTCCATATGATCAGAGGGGTGCACGTATCTTTATGAATTAGTGTATTCATATTCTTAAGAAAATACCCAGTAGTGGAAAAGTTGGGCAATATGGTGGTTCTATTCTTAATTTTTTGAGGAGTCTCCATACTCTTTTCCATGGTGTCTTCACCAATTTACATTCCCACTAACACGGTACTAGTGTTCTCTTTTTCCACATCCTTTCCAAAACTTATCTCTTGTCTTTTTTTTTTAATGCTTTTTATTTTTTCCATTATAGTTGGTTTACAGTTTTCTACTGTACAGCAAGGTGACCCAATCATCATATATATATATATATATATATATATATATATATATATACACATTATTTTTCTCACATTATCCTCCATCATACTCCATCGTAAGTGACAAGATATAATTCCCAGTGCTATACAGCAGGATCACATTGCTTATCCATTCCAAATGCAATAGTTTGCATCTATTAACGCCTAATTCCCAGTCCATCCCACTCCCTCCCCCTCGGCAACCACAAGTCTGTTCTCCAAGTCCATGGTTTTTTTTTTTGTTTGTGTGTTTGTTTTTTGTGGAAAGATTCATTTGTGCTGTATAGTAGATTCCAGATGTAAGTGATATCATATGGTGTCTTCCTCTTTCTGACTCATTGCACTTGTATGAGCCTCTAGTTCCATCTATGCTGCTGCAAAATGCATTATTTTGTTCGTTTTTATGGCTAAGTAGTATTCTACTATGTATATACACCACATCTTAATCCAGACATTTAGGTTGTTTCCATGTCTTGGCTATTGTGAATAGTGCTGCAGTGAATATACAGGTGCATGTGTTTATTTCAAGGAAAGTTTTGTCTGGATTTAGGCCCAAGAGAGTGGCACTGCTGGGTCATATGGCAGTTCTATACTTAGTTTTCTGAGGTACCTCCATACTGTTTTTCATAGTGGTTGTACCAATTTACATTTCAGCAGTGTAGGAGGGTTCCCTTTTCTCCACACCCTCTCCAACATTTGTTATTTGTGGACTTTTTTTGTTAATGATGGCCATTCTGACAGGTGTGAGGTAGTACCTCATTGTAATTTTGATTTGTATTTCTCTAACAATCAGAAATGTTGAACATGTTTTCATGTGTTTGTTGGCCATCTGTATATCTTCTTTGGAGAAATGTTTATTCAGATCTTTTGCCCATTTTCCATTGGGTTGTTGGCTTTTTTGCTGTTGAGTTCATATTTTAGAGATTAAGCCCTTGTCAGTTGCATCTTTTGAAACTATTTTCTCCCATTATATAAGTTGTCTTATTTTCCTTATGGTTTCTTTTCCTGTGCAAAAGCTTGTCAGTTTGACTAGGTCCCATTGGTTTATTTTTGCTCTTATTTCTGTTGCCTTGGGAGATTGACCTGAGAAACATTTGTAAGGTTGATGTCAAAGAATGTTTTGCCTGTATTCTCTTCTAGGAGTTTGATGGTATCTTGTCTTATGTTTAAGTCTTCAGGACACTTTGAGTTTATATTTATGCATGGTGTGAGGATGTCTTCCAGTTTCACTGATTTACATGCAGCTGTCCAGTTTGCCCAGGAACACTTGCTGAAGACTGTCTTTTTCCCACTTTATAGTCTTGCCTCCTTTGTCAAAGTTTATTGACCGTAGGTGTCTGTGTTTATTTCTGGGTTCTCTATTCTGTTCCATTTCTCTGTAAGTCTGTTTTGGTACCAGTACCACACTGTCTTGATTACTGTGGCTTTGTAATATTGCCTAAAGCCTGGGAGAGTTATGCCTCCTGCCTGATTTTTGTTCCTTAGGATTTCTTTGTCAATTCAGGGTCTTTTGTGGTTTCATATAAATTTTTGGATTGTCTGGTTTTGGTATCAGGATAAGGTTGGCTTCATGTTAGGAAGAATTTTCTCTTCAATTTTTTACAAAAGTTCAGTAAGTACATATTAAATCTTTTTGAATATTTGGTGGAATTCATCAGATAAGCCACCTGGTCCTGGACTTTTTTTTGGGGGGGGGAGGTTTTTGATTACTGTTTCAATATTCTTAGTGATCAGACTATTCCAATTTTCTATTTTGTCCTTATTCTGTCTTGGAAGATTTTATGATTCTATAACTTACTGATTTCTCCTAGATTTTCCAGTTTGCTGGTTTATAGCTATTTATAGTAGTCTCTTATAGTTCTTTGCATTTCTGGAGTATCTAATGTATTCTTTTGTTCTGATTTTCTTATTTGAATCTTATCTCATTTGTTTCTTCATGTGTTTAGCTAAAGTTTTTGCTAAAGTTTAAATTTTGTTTATCTTTTCAAAGAACAATTGATCTTTCTAGTCTTTCTAGTCTGTTTCATTTATTTTTCACTGTGATATTTATTATTTACTTTTCTCTACTAATTTAGGGCTTTGTTTGTTCTTTTACTAGTTCCTTTTGGTGTAAGGTTAGATTCTTTATTTGAGATTTTTCTTTTTCCTTGTAGTTGAACTGTATTGCTATATACTTCCATCTTAGTAGTGGTTTGCTGCATCCCACAGATTTTAGTATATTGTATTTTTATTTCCATTTGTTTTCAGGTATTTTTTATTTCTCCTTTGATTTGTTGTTGTTGTTGTTGTTAGTAAGCCAATAGTTGTTCAGTGGCATGTTGTATAGATTTATATATTCATGATTTTTTTCCTTCATCTTTCTTCTTATAATCACTTTCTAGTTTTATATCACTGTGATCAGAAAAAAATCTTGATGGGATTTCAATCTTAAGTTTATGGAGATTTGTTTTGTGTCCTAACACATGTTCTATCCTTCAGAATATTCCATGTACACTAGATAAGAATGTTTCTTCCACTGTTTATGGATGAGATAGTCTGTATATGCCTCAAGTTCATCTGGTCTAATGCTTCTTGCTGACTATTTTTCTTACTGTTTTTTCCTGTATAATCTATTCATTGATGTAAGTCAGGGGTTAAAGTCCCCTAGTATTATTATGTTGCTATAGATTTCTACTTTTAAGTATGTTAATAATTTACTTTATATATTTTAATGCTCCTAAATTATGTGCATATATATTAACAACTGTTATGTCTTCTTGATGGATTTTCCCTTTTATCATTATATAGAGTCTATCCGTATTTTTTGCCTTTTTTAGCTTCAAGTCTATTTTGTCTGATATGAATATGGCTACCCATGCTTTGCTTGGTTTTGGCTTCCATTTGCTTGGAGTATCCTCTTTCTCCTTTCATTTTGAATCTATGCTTGTCTTTGCTTTCAGTGATATTGTGTTACTGTGTTTTTTTTTTTTTTTTTTATCATGCTTGATGAATTGTTCCTCTGCTGGTGGATTTGAGACAGTGAACACTTTCTTATTAAGTAAAACTTTGTTTACTTTGATTCTAAACACTCAACAGGTTGGTAACTAGAGGGCTTTGGTAACTAGAGGGCTTTCTTTTGTTTTTCAGTAGGTAGTGCTAGAGCACGAGTTTTTGGTTTCTTTTACCTGAACTGCCTCTAGCTATTTGAGAATCAGTACTTTCCACACTCTACCACCTCTGTTGGAGATGTCACTGATGCCATTATCAACCCTGCTTGCATATCATTGGTTAGTGGTGATTTGCTGCTGCCAATATTACTGCTGTGGCTGGTATCACCATCAGGATCACCACTACCTTCACTATGTCAGAGTTGCCTAAGTCACGAACACTACTTCCATGATAGTGGGAGTTGGACAGTGGGGAAAGAACTGGGATCACAGGTGCCTCTGCCACGTCCAGGGTTATCCAGTCCATGGGGACTACCATTATCGGCAGAGAGACAAGAATCGGAGGTGCCACCACAACTGGCAGAACTGGGGTTGCAGGCCCTACCATTGCTGTTGCTTAGGTATTTATGGCCATGATGGTTACTGATGCAGCCAGAAGGCAGTAGTCCTGTGTGTCACCTTCACCTCAGTTGCTGGGTTCTGCGGTCCTGCCAGCTCAGCCATCACAACTAGAGGGCCAGGATCAGACGCATATACTCTGTTATTCCCATGCTTTCAACTCATGTTCTCACCTACCCACCTTCAGATGTATGGATTGCTAATCTTTCCAGCACCCTAATGTGTTAGGCAGAGGAACATTTTGTTGAATTATGAATGTTTAACTTGTTAGAGAGTAAAGGGGAGAATAAAAGGGAATATCTCATGCTGCCATGACGCTGATATCACCCCCCTTTTTCTTAAGAGCTGTTTTTACTTCTTAACCAGACTATTTAATGTAACTTATTCTGTATTATATTTCTACCTACACAACAAAAGAATCCTATTTTATTGGAGATGTACTTGTAGTTTCATTGGTCATGGTACTTGTAGAAAAGCTGTGATGTTATTTCTTTTGCTTTTCTTTCCTTTTTTTTTTTTTTTGCCTTTTCTAGGGCTGCACCTGCGGCATATAGAGGTTCCCAGGCTAGAGGTCTAATCAGAGCTGTAGACACTGACCTATGCCACAGCCACAGCAATACGGGATCCAGGTCGTGTCTGCAACCTATGCCACAGCTCACGGCAATGCTGGATCCTTAACACACTGAGCGAGGCCAGGGATCAAACCTGTAACCTTATGGTTCCTAGTCAGATTCTTTAACCACTGAGCCATGACAGGAACTCCCAGAAAAACTGTGGTGTTTAAGTTCATTTTTTTAAATTTCTTTATCATACTTTGAAGATGGCTATTTACTTATGCATGATAAGAGAACACGTATGGAGAGACGAGAATAATTACTTCCTATTATTTATGTGTGAAATGCATCTAGAAAATATTTGATGAGGAATAAAGAATGATAAGCTATTCTTGGGACTGTGGGAATATTCAATGAGAGGGAGAAGCACCTGCTACTTCTCACTTAGGTCTTAGCAGTTTCTAGCAGATAAGCCCTATTTAAGAAGCATTGATCCTGGAATTTAAGACAAGAAAACGTATAGCTTGGCCAGAAACCAAGGATTCTTCTCTCTTAAAAAGCTGTTAACTATAGAATGTCCATGGATGGTCTTCAGGGTTTCTAAGAATCAGATAAAAAAAACATCTGCATGTCAATTTACTTCATTTGAAAACTGGTTATAAGAAAATGTTATTTTCATCAATATCCTAATATCCTAAACCAAACATATGGTATAAGATGATATTTTAATATTTATTTAAATGAATCATTAATTATTATGTAAGCAAAAACCAAAGATTCATGTATTTGAAATCACTTTCTAGCTGAATCCCAACTTGCTTTTTGTTTTTTGAATAATATTGACCTTTTATTTCAGTCAGTGGAAACTTGCTTTTCCAAGAAAAAACAGTCAAATGTGAAGGCTATATTTTCCTGTGTCTGTGTTACATATAATAAAAGAAAAAATATTTTTAAAGTATGCTTAAGTTCATGTTTTTTGGATATCTGTAAACATTCAATAGTTTTTCAAACATTTCTATTATATCCAGAAGGTTAACAACTCTTGCAGGGAGTGGGCTGTACTCCTGACTACTTCCTTTAAGAACTAGAACCTTGAATATAATTTTCAGAGGCCCTCAGTCTAGCAAATCTGTTTATAAATACCTACCCATTTACAGACACACAGCTAAGTAAGTAGAAATTATTTAATGACTTTGGGCCACTTTAGTTAAAAAAGTAGGATTATGGCTTTAACCTCAATCTGATATATTTTTTAATAACAGCATAATTGAGATACAATTTACATCCCATATAATTCACTCATTTAAACTGTTTGATTCAGTGTTTTTTATAATATTCAGAGATAAATACAGTCATTACCACAGTCAATTTTAGAATATTTTCATACTCTTAAAAAGAAACCCTATACTCTTTAGTTATCATCTCTTACTCCCAATCACCCATTTCCAAGCAACCACTATTACATATAAACTATGTAGTCTTTTGTATTCACAGTTCAGTCATTTTGTAACATGCATTAATACTATATCGTTATCATTCTATTGTATGAGCATATTGCATTTTGTTTATTCAACAGTTGATGGATTTTGGGTTGCTACCAGCTTTGGGCTATTATGAATAATGCTCCTATAAACATTCATGTACAAGTTTTGTGTGGACACATGTTTTCATTTATTTTGGATATATATCTGGGAGTAGAATGTTTCAAAGGCTGCAATCTAGAAAGTAAAAAGACAATTCACAGAATGTGGAAAAATATTTTTTAAGTCATCTATTTGAGAAGGAACCTGTATCTAGATTATGTAAATAACACAACTCAATAATAGAAGGACAAACAGCCAAGATCTGAAATGGGCAAAACAAACAAAAAAAAAAAGCATATGTACAAAATGACCACTAAGCATGTGAAAAGATGTTTAACATCATTAGACATCAGGAAAATGGAAATCAAATCCATGATGAGATGCCACAGCACACCCACTAGAATGATAAGCTATATTAGCAAGAATGTGGTTACATCTATCAGAAGACTCATACACTGCTGGTGGGACTGTAAAATGGTACAGTCACTTTGGAAAACGATCTGGCAGTTCCTCAAACACTTAAATGTAGATCGCCATATAACTATGTGTTTTATAATACATTTAGCTCCCTCTGATAGACTGATGAATTACTTTCTAGGATCTTAGGCTACATCATCAGGATTTTTGGTTTTCTATAGATATATATACATATATATGGCAAGTTATTATATATATACGGCAAATTATAAGATTTTATTCGTGCATAAAGTAGTTTTCTAGAAGCTAAGTGAACTTGAGCATGAAGAATTCACTGGCCAGGTTAACTTCTCATCCCTTCATAGTTTTTCATAGGGAAAAAAATAAATCAGACATAGCTATTACAGCATCCAGAGGAAATAGATCTGCAGGTGAATCAGAACTAAGGTTGGCAGGAGATGATTATAATAAAATAGACTCCTCATTATGAACAAAAATCACATTTCAATTTTCCTTTGATTTATGAGATTTTGCCCACTAGTCTTATGCAGTCCATGGAAACTCCCACAGACTCTTTTACAATATTTTTCAGATGTCCTATAACCTTGTATCAGTCCTCGTCATTCATTAAAGCATCATTGAAATAGAATCCTGATTTTTCCTTCAGCCTCTTCCCCTCTTCCTCTCTCTCTCTTTTTCTTGGTTGCTTTTTCCATTTTTAAAAAATTTTTTTAAAGGTTTATTGAAGTATAATTTACAATGTTGTGATAATTTCTGCTCTACAACAAAGTGATTCAGTTATACATGTACACACATCCATTCTCTTTCAACCTCTGTCCTCTCCTATCCATCCTGTACAATTCAGCGTGAATGTTCCTCAAATGTCAATTTGCCTGCTAAATGGCTGTTCACTAGAAGTAAGGTCTCTAATAAGGCCTTTCAATAATTGAGGAGCTCTAGCTTTATCTTTCTCTGTACTTTAACCATGAAATACAACTCAAGCCTCCTATCATATCCTTTAACTATCTGAAAATAATGCACATACCTTGTCTGCTTTCCTTCATTAAAAGTTTTATCTACATTATTCAAAAAGACTTAACTTTCTTTTTTTTTTTTTGGTCTTTTTAGGGTCACAGTCACAGCGCATTGAAGTTCTCAGGCTGGGGCTTGAATGGGAGCTGCAGCTGCTGGCGTATGCCGCTGCCACAGCAACGTGGGATCCGAGCCATGTCTGGGATTTACACCACAGTTTACATCAATGCCAGATTTTTAATCCATTTAGCGAGGCCAGGAACTTGTGTCCTTATAGATACTAGTCGGGTTTGTTACCACTGAGCCACAACGGGAACTCCTTAACTATTTTTTTAATGCATTTGATCTGATAAAATTGATAGTGTGCCAATGACTATTACTCTGCTATTTAGTGGATAAAATAGCACCATATTCATGACCACTATATTTTTACATAGGATTATAACATTTATTAATGTAAAAACATTCTTGTTTCATATACCATTTTTTTTTTTTTTGCCTCAAATACTACTGCAATGGGTGGTAAAATTACAACTCTGCTTTCCTTTTGTCATGCTTACTTGGTATCTATTTTTCTTAGTTGCTAGTCCTATAGCAACTTTTATTCACATTTTTTCTCAGTATTTATAAACATTGTTTGGAATTTCAAAGAAAATAGAACTGCTAGTGATTGCTTACAAAAGTCTGAACCCATGAAAACACCTTCATATGTTACATACTTTGGTATGAGATTTTTAACTCCTGTTTCTCTAACTCTCCACCAATTTTTAAATGTTTAAAAATTCAAATCTAGGAATTTCCACTGTGGCTCAGTGGTAACAAACCAGACTAGTATCCATGAGGACCTGGGTTCAAGAGGTGGCCTTGCTTAGTAGGTTAAAGATCCAGTGCTGCCGAGAGCTGTGATGTAGGTTGCAAGTGTGGCTCAGAACCTGTGTTGCTATGGTTGTGGTGTAGGACAGCAGCTACAGGTCTGATTCGACCCCTAGTTTGGGAACTTCCAGATGCCGTGGGTAAGGCCTTAAAAAGAAAAAAAAAATTCAAATCTGCTACACACTTCTCTGTACAGAGCATATACAATTCTATTATAACTTACCTAAGGAATTTTAAAAACACTTATATAATACTTGTCAGAAAATATCAAGTCAAGATTCCTTCACTGCAGAACCGATCAAAAGCTTAGAGAGAGGTTATCTTCAGAGAAGTGGTGAAGAGTCCTCACAGGCTTTCTATTATAAGCTATATTCTTTGATTAAGGTGCGTCACTGAACAGCAGCACAGATCCTCACAGAATCCTTTCATGGCAATCATATCTAATGTGAGATCTTGACCTTAATTAGTACAAAGAATGGTAGTAAGGAAACCACTCTTAGAATTGACATAACATTATTTCCAAGGCCATCACTGATAAACAATATAAGAAAAGGCTCCCAATAACAATGAGAAAATTTACTTACAGTCAAATCCTGTTAAAATTTTGTTTCCCCAGAGATTCTATTTCTCTGATGAGAGATGTCTAATATTCAGTGGCCTCTTTTGTTCTAGCTATCAATAGATTTGTAGCCAAATTTTGTTTGGGTAGTGTGCTGGAGAAGGAAAACGTGGGTAGTGAGTGTTGAAAGTTGCATAAAACAAGCTGACTGAGAATCTTTGGGCCTTTGATATTTGTTTGATCTGTGAGCCAATGGAAATAAAATACATCGATTTAAAAAATAGATTTGAAATATGTCAGAAAGCATGGCAGACCAAGCCATAGAATGTTTTTAAAAGAAAAATAGAGGAAATATATAATATGATCTTGTCTTTATCTTAAAATATGTAAGAAAAATATTTTCACGCTTGCTACTTTGTTATGTCTCTATTGGAAAATAAATTCTTTTCTTATAAATCTAAGTTAAAGGGGAAAATTGCAATTGTGAGTCATCATTGCCAATTATCTTGGTAAGAGAGTGGGAAATAGGCCACCTTAAGAGAAAGGAACTCTAGGAATGCCCTATCCACAGAACTTTTTCTGTGTGTACCTTCTAATACATCCTATGCTCAATACTATCACAGCTTTGAACGCTCAGAAGACCAAAGATCATGTGACTAAAAAGCTAAGAGGTAAATTCTACTAAAACATTATTTAAATTTATTCTATGTAAAATAAAATTTCTCTAAGAGTTTCGAAATTTCCAGTCACTGACAGACAAGAAAAATACTCCTAATTGATTTGGTAATGTTGAATAATTTTGAAGCTTTCCCTTTTGTGACTATACATCTCATTTTAAAATGCACTTTAATGGTTTCATCTTTTTACTATTATGTTTTTAAACTTGATGAACTTTAAAAACATGAGATAGTTTTAAAAAGCTACTTGAAAGTTCCAAGAATATTTATTTTTCCCTTTAAACTGAGAGTCATTATGGAATTTATTAGGCAATACTTGTATCTGCTAGTAGTAAACCATACAGCAAGATCATGAGCTAGGAACTGGCCAAGTGAGAAATATTACAGCATTTAAATATTTAAATATGTTAAAAAACAAACAACTACATTAAGTAAAAAGGGCATTGCATCTTAGTATTCATGTTACATTGATAACTTTTGACTGTTTTTGTGATTCTTGCCTAGAGATTTAAAATGTGGCTATAAAAAAGTATTAATCATTTTTCTATTTCTGAACAAGGCCAATCTAAATTAAAGAAAATTAAAGGTATGATGACTTGTAACAAAAAAAAATAACAAAACAATATCTCACATCAGGTTTTAAAAGAGATGGTATAAAATAATACAGAAAATCACAAAATCACAAAGTGCTATTTTTCAAGAAGATTTAAAGTTAAAAAAGATTGAGGGAGTTTGGGACAGCTTCAAACCAGGAACTTACTTTCTGGGATCCAGGTAAGATGTCTATTATGAACAGAATGGAGAACAGTAGTCTATTCTAAGTCAAGATTCATTTCTTTCACTTATTCCCAGGTATTTATTTCAAAAATTAAGTGATTTACACTTAATTTGTAGATCACTTAAGTTTCCCAGTATTTTAAACATCAGGAAAATCAAGAACAGGCTTTGAGAAGAATATGACAAAGACCAGTTAGGAGATAAGCCATTAAAACAAACACACACACACACAAATGAACAAAATTCCCAGACAGAATGTAATGTAAAAGTCAAGTCCAAACAATCTGTGACAGAAGATTTAGAAATAAAACTGGAGGTTGGGTCAAATTGGGACACATTACATTAGCAGCAATAGGGATTTCAGCGATGAAACCCTTGAGATTGTTTTAAAATAAGATTTGACATCATAGAAATATTAATATAATACTAGTAAGTATTGATACATTATACATTGTATATATTAATACCTTGTGGGCTTTGTGGTTTTTGTAATAATATCGCAATTCAAAGGCTTCCGATTATTCATGGGAATAATCCTGGTGATGGAAATATCCAAGCCAAAAAAATGAAGTTACAAAGGAAGATCTCATTCCACATATCACCCAGATCTACTAAAGAAAGATATCTGAATTATTTCTATAATGAAATTTTCCTGAAATTCAAAAACAATAACTTCTTACTTGGTTCAAAAAAAAAATAATGTTCTCTCAAAAGAGCTATAAATAGAAGCTTGGATATTCAGAAGTTTGGGACAATTCAAGGTGACAATGTTTTGTTCATTCTCTGTGATACTAGCTCAATCTGGAAAGAGAAAAAATATAAATAATTGTTCATGGATTTCAGAATAACTACAATAAGCCTAGGAGTTAATAATAAAGACAAAAATAATTTCATTTTCATGATAACATCATCTGATGTGATTCTTGAGAATGTAGAGAAAATATCTGAGATAGCAATTTAAAAATGGGAAAATGTAAATAAATCTAAAGGGACCTAGGTTTTCTACACTTCACTCAAAATGATGAACATTACTAGATTGTGATATATTTATTGTATAATGTAATATTGAAAGCAACTATTAAAACATTTTATAAAGAGATATACTTGGAAACAGTATAGATAAATCAAAAATGTTTTAAGTAAATATAACAGGAAAATAAACAAAAACAAAAAGAAATGGAGAAAATCAATAATACAAATTAAATGCCTAACTCAAGATCAATAATTACATTAATTATAAATGGTCTAAACACACCAACTAAAAGAGAGATTGACAGTGAATTAAAAAAAAACATGATTCAGCTAAAAGTTTTGTACAAAGTATAAGATTCACTTCAAATAATGATATGAGTGTTACTGATGCACCATGGGAATATATCAAGCTCAACAAATGTCAAAGGCATGGAAAAAAAATTTGTCTTGCTGAATGACAATTATATGCCAATTTATTGTATTTCCATCATTTATTGATTCCTCTTAAAACTATAATATACACACTTCAGGAAAACCTATAGAACTATAAATAAACATTTCAAGTATCTTAAAGTGCAATAACTCCTTTCATCTCTCTTCTTTCTCATGGTTAGGGCTGCCCAATGTCTTGGTTAGTTCTCTTACTTTCCTCCAAAATTTAGACATTATCATTATTTGTACATAGTAAATATTTTCTTAATTATATTATTTTTCTTCTGGTTATGTATTGAATTTCATATTTTATCAGGAATGATTTTCCATTTTCCTGATGTACAGCTTTCAAAAGTTACTTTAGAAAACAAAAACACTAATTTGAAAATATATATGCAGCCCAATATTCATTGAAGTATTATTTACAATTGCCAAAGTATGGAATCAACCTAAGTGTCCACCAACAGGTGAATGGATAAAGAAGAAGTGGTATATCAACTATAATGGAAAATAAAAATCTTAAAAAAAAAGTAGTACGCATATGTAATGGAATACTATTGAGCCCATAAAAAAGATCGAAATTTTATCATTTACTTGTATGGACCTAGAGGACAATATGCTAAGTAGAACTAGTCAGAGAAAGACAAATATGTATGATGCCGCTTATATGTGGAATCTAAAGTAAAAGAAGTACAACAAACTAATGAATAAAGCCAAAAAGAAGCAGACTCACAGATATAGAGAAGAAACTAGTAATTATCAGTGGGGAGAGGGAAGGGAGTAGGAGCAATATAAGGGCAGGGAGGGAAAACAAGGTGGATCATAGGATTGTATGAAATCGTGTGCAAATTTTGAGAATTGTAAAGCCCTATAGAATTTAAAGAATCATTCAATAAAATATCAATTAAAATTTTAAAAGTTAAAAGATTAAGTTCAGGTATCACCTTCTCTATTTTTTTTCTTTCTTTTTTTTTAAGGCTGCACTTGAGCATATGAAAGTTCCCAGGCTAGAGGTTGAATCAAAGTTGTAGATAGCAATGCCAGCTCCAAGTCGTGCCTGGAACCTACAGCACAATTCACAGCAATGCCGAATCCTTAAGCTACTGAACCAGACCAGGGATCAAAGCCACATTCTTGTGGATACTAGTTGGGTTTGTTTCTGCTGAGCCTGAATGGAAACTCCATCACCTGCTCTTTAAAGTCTGAAAAAATGTTATTCTAGTGAAGTGAACTAATAGTAAATTTTGTTAGTTTCTTTTAGGGTAAAACATTTTACTTCTTTCTTTTTTCTTTTTTTAGTGGTTGCATTCATGGCATTTGCATGTTCCTGGGCCAGGGATGGAATCCAAGACTCAGCTGCGACCTAAACCACAGCTACAGCAATGCCAGGTCCTTTAACCTACTTCACCGTGCCAGGGATCAAACCTACACATCTGCAGCAGTTGTAGCCACTGCAGTCTGATTCTTAACCCATTGCACCACAGCATGAACTCCTCATTTTCGTTCCTGAATTAGGATTAGTCTGGGGGTAAAATTTAGTGTGAAAATAACATTCTTTCTTAAACTTTGATGATATATATTATTCTACTATCTCATAGCTTTCACTGTTGCTATTGATAAGTTTTGTACATTAGTTATGGGTAAACTGTATATACACAATATTTTAATATATTTTTAATTTTAACATTCTGCAGTTTTATTATTATGTGGCTTACAGTGGATTTCATTTTATTGGTACTGCTTAGTGTTTATTAAAGTCTATCATCATTTCTGAAAACATTTTACCTGAAATATTTTCTCTTTTACAGTCTCTATATTCTATTATTTTAGGGCTCTGATTTCATATACATTTGACCTTATTATATCCTATGCCGTTATCTTTAGTTTCATATTTTCTACCTTTCAGACTGTATGCCCTGAATTCTGCAAAATATCTTTAAATGTAATTGAATAGTTCTTATATTCTTTATTTCTCTAAAACAGTTTAAAACATCAATAGTTTTATTTTCTTTTTCTTATAAGGCTTTTCACCGAAGCTCTATTTTTAAAAACATGTCCTTTCTTTTTCTAGTTTTGATGCTAACTTTTATATCATTTACAAAATATTATTTTTCATTTCCCATCCAATATTTCCAGTACTTTATTATAAATCATCTCTAATCCTAATTCAACAGGTAGTATATTAGAGTCCCAGAAAGAGTACACAAGTCCAAACTCAGAATCTTACTAAATTTAAATTGTCAACAATATATCCTATATCTATTTAATTTATTAGGAATTTTAAAAGTTAAATGCATTTTGCAATGCTTATGGTTACTTTGTCACATTGAAAATAATCATTTGTCCTATATTCATAAATATATAAACACTTCATTAAAAAATTTCCCAGCAGTGATAGAAAATTTGACCTCCCACCAAAACGATTAATTTATTGATTCAAGTTATTTAATATTTTAACCATATAGGATGCATGTGCATGCACATGTGTGCATGCACATGCATGCTTATGCATATGTGTTTTGGTAAGGGGTAAGATGTGAAGTCCATAAAGGTGACAGTGAAATACCCTATGCATTCTGTCCTTAATATTATCATAACAATTAGAGCCACTGTAGGTGAAATTAGGAGTCATCCACAGCTCTGTGGTCTCCTGCTCTAAAATCACAAAGAAGACATTCTCTTTTGTTGAATTTATCTCTCAGTATTAATATTGTTGGATTCTTTTAATGACATACTGCCAGCCTCGAATGATTCTTTATAGCATTTCCAAATTAACTGTCCTAACCCACAGTTTACAAAAACTTTAAAAAAATTTCAGGACACATTTCAAACTACAGCCTTTGAAAATAAAATGAAAAATAAAGATTGATTTCTTGGAGTTCTCGTCGTGGCTCAGTGGTTAACGAATCCGACTAGGAACCATGAGGTTGCAGGTTCGATCCCTGGCCTTGCTCAGTGGGTTAAGGATCCGGCGTTGCCGTGAGCTGTGGTGTAGTTTGCGGACGCGGCTCGGATCCTGTGTTGCTGTGGCTGTGGCGAAGGCTGGCAGCTAAAGTTCCTGTTAGACCCCGAGCCTGGGAATCTCTATATGCCGCGGGTGTGGTCCTAGATAAGACAAAAAGACAAAAACAATAAAAAATAAAAAAAATAAAGATTGATTTCTTAATTTACTATTGAAAACCAAATTATAATTTCCAAATATATTACTTTCTAGTCTATAAAATACTTCAATTTTGACCATCTCTTACTCGTTGTCTACTGATAAAGTATGTGTACCTTCACCCCCAAGACAAAATTCTTGACTTCCTATGCATGGAATTGACAACGCCCAGGCCTTCTCAATAAAGTGCTCCATTGCTCTCTCTGTTTTTCCCCAAAGACAACTATATTCTCTGCATAAGGTTTTAATTGATGCAGGACAAAATATGTTTTATACATAAGACACACACACATTTCCCTTATGGTTTCAAAACCAATATAAAAACATGTTAGACACTGCAATATAAAAACATTGTTAGAATTACTGCCCTGTCTTAGTCAGTTTAGGCTGCTAGTAACAGAGTACCATAGACCAGTGGGATTATGAACAACAGGAGTTTATTCCTCACACAGTTCCAGAGACTGAGAAGACTAAGATCAAGGTGCTGGTGGATTCCGAGTCTGGTGAAAGCAAGCTTCCTAGTTCATGGATGGCCATCACCATGTCCTTACCTGGCAGGAGTGAGAGGCCTTTTTTTGTAAGTGCACTAATCTCATTCATGAAGATTTCACCCTCATGACCAAATCATTTTCCAAAGGCCTCATCTTCTCACTCCATCATATTAGAGGTAAGGATTTCAACATATGAATTTGAGAGGAATACAAATATTCAGTCTATCACATACACAAAACTGAATTCCTATAGAAGAAAGGCCAGTTTGAAAAATTAGAACTAGAGAAAAAATATAAGCCAAGCACAGATAACAAAGAGAAATCTAATACTAATCACCGGTACAGCAATACCAGTAGATGAAATATTGAAATAATTCTACACCAGCTGCCAAAAAACTGCTCCTCCTTGTCTTCTGAATATCCCTCATCTAGCTGTCCTGAATTCCCATCAGAACTCCACAAACAGCAGAACATTAAATAGCAAGAGTGTTAATTCCTAACATGGCAAGATACTCCCAGAACCTGTTCCAGCATTTTGACCTTTCCCTGTTCTGATTGATTGGTGTCTATGACGTGCCTCTGGTTAAGTATTTTGAGTATCTGAGGAAAAGTGCATTTTAATGCGACTGCCATGCAGTCAGAAAGCAAGTAGTCACTGGCAGTATGCAGAACCCAGGAGGTGAGTTCCTGCGATATAGACCATGCACAGAGACAGGAATTGCAAGATCAGGAAACCAGAGCTTTAGGTAGGTTAGGATATGCTACACGGTGACTGGACAGTATAGTGTAATGTAGCAAAAATCTAGGGAACATTCTGGTATTACAGTTAAGGCTCTGAGTGCCTAAACATGGTAGGAAAACTGATTTCATAGCCTAAAAACATGAGGTTACACTAAGAAATCTGTTTATATAAATAAGACTTGGTTTAAAAAGACAGATATCGATCTCCTAAAAATATCCATCGGAAGACCTGTTCTGCCATTTTCCTACAGCACAGAGTGCCTTGCTTGCCCCACTCCTGATCTGCACCCTGAGCTCCTTTCAGTGGGTGTTGAGGGTCAGCAGCTGTGATGGTTCATGATTCAGTCTGTGTAGAGACAGATGGCAAGTGTCTCTCTTCAGTTCACAACATGTATTATGCATGTATACTTTCAGTTGATTAGAGTTGAGAAAAATAAAGCAGAAAAAAAGGAGAACTGCAGGGGGTAGGTGAAGCTTTAATATTTTTAGGTTGGGTTAATCTAAGAACGGTGATATTTTGGAATAAAAATCAAGAGAGATAAGGAGAGAAATATGTAAATATGTGGGGAAAGGGAATTCTAGGACAAGGAAGAGCAAGCACAGAGGATCTGAGTAGGCAGCAGGCCTGATACATTCAGAAAGTAGTGAGTAAGCCAGTGGTTTTTGAACAGCATACAAGGAAGACAACAAACCAGTTCACTTTGTGAACATTTTTTTAAAACTTTAGTCAAATTTAGTCAGCTGACCAAACTTTAGCCAGGCTCCTAAGTCGTTATCTCAACCAGGCCTCAACTTGGAGCTTGTCTGTCCTTGTCTTTGCAGAGTTCAGTTTTAGCAAGAATCCTGCTAAACCAGTTTAGAGAGAATCCTTACACATTGAATTTCTGATCCCACTAAATATCTGATCACATCCTCATCTCCCACCATCCCCCAAGTGATATCTGATCACCCTGGCCTGCCTCCAGCAAGAATCCTGTTAGACATCTTAGCGAGAATCCCCCTACCCTTGATGTCTCCTCCTAGGAATTTTATAACCAGTATCCAGGGAGCTCATCTATAAATCCCCACCGTTCTTGTATTTGACGTTAAAATGTCAGAATATTTTTTCCTTTTTTTTTTGTCTTTTTTTTTTGCCTTTTCTAGGGCTGCACTCGTGGCATATGGAGGTTCCCAGGCTAGGGGTCTAAGAGGGGCTGTAGCTGCCGGCCTTCACCACAGCCACAGCAACGCCAGATCCAAGCCGCGTCTGCAGCCTACACCACAGCTCACGGCAACGCCAGATCCTTAACCCACTGAGCAAGGCCAGGGATCGAACTTGCAACCTCATGGTTCCTAATCGGATTCGTTAACCACTGCGCCACGACGGGAACTCCGGAATATTTTTTCTTTAGCAGAGTCTTTATCAATGTTAATATGTATATTGACTTTGTGAACTGGAGACTGGCATTTGCCATCTCCCTCTACACAGATTGAACCATGAGCCCCTGTAGCTCTGACTTTCAGCACTCCCTGAAAATAGCTCAGGGTGGAGATAGCCTCAGGAGTGAGGCACTCTGTGCTCTGGGAAAACTGGCAGAACAGGTCTTCAGATAATTAGATATTTTCAGGAGAAGATTTTATGAGCCCGATTCTTGCCTCCTATCTAGAAAAGCACTAAAATCCTTGCGGGTGATGTCTGCTCCCCCATGACTAGCAGTGAGTGACCTCCACGGGACTAGCAGCTAACTTCTATAAAATGTGTGCTTGGTTGGATGTGCCTTCCCCTTCATCAAAATCACATAAGTACCGACCTTCTCCCCTATCTCTTTGGAACAGTTTCACGGAATTATCCCAGGCTGTAGTCCTCAGTTTGTCACAAATACATCTTAACTCTCAGCGGTTAGGTTGTGCATATTTTTTTAAGACAACAACTTCAAATAACTAAAGATAACCTATGGTAAACCAATGAAACCAATGAAAATTTACCGAGAAAAATGAAAAATTTAACTTTAAAAAACAGTGGAACTGCTTATGTTAGATTATTTAGGGCTCAGTAGCTATCCTCTCAGCATTTATTGTCCTTGATACTAGAAATAACTTTTTAAAAGTTGGAAAGGTAATATTATAGATATAGATGACTGTGTAACAATAATATTTTAAAATATTTACCACAGAATAAAACAAGTGCTCACCCCATTTATTTAAAAAAAAAGAAGAAAAAGAAAAGAAAGCAAGAGAGAGACTGGATAGGATGTTGCTAGATTGTGAAATTCTAAGGGTTTTTCCTCCTAGGGGGAAAGTAATTGTTACAAAGAAAGTATTAAAATGATTCACAACAGGGGTCTGATTTTCAAAATGGACTCAAATCATGAAGTGAATGCTTCTCAAAGAGAGAAAAAAATAATAAAGTTCATCCCATTCCTGAACAAGGAGAAATCTTATTGGCAGAATATAGGAAGACAAAAGTGTTGAACCTAAAGCGTGTGTTAAAAGACAAAGCAAGCACGAAACATACATGCATGGGTTACTGAATAAAGCAAGAAACAAACATTCTGCAAAAGTATTAATTAGGAGCAAAGCCTTTTATAGAAATCAGCTGATACAAACTGTAGGTAAAGGTAGAGTATTTGTAGTACATGAATTCTAGGCATTAAGAGTGTTAAATCATACACCTCTGATTTTAGCTCAGAACAGAATAGAATGAATGGTACAGAAAACACAGAAGGAGCCTGGATTACACCACAGAATAGATTACTAAATTGCATGGCCTAGTGGCGTGCATTAGTTTGAGGAACTGGAAGGGCATAGCAGAATCCCCTAGAGAGCCTTTGTAACTGATGCAGACAGGATTACTGCATAGCACAACAGAAAGACACACTACTGAACCCTCCTCTGTGTATGCGAATATTTTAGAGGTGCTATCCTCTTTGACAATCTACTTGACTTTATTTAAAATCCTGAATTAAAAATTCCTCCTTTTGTTCTTATCAACAGTGCCCTGCTCAGAGTGATTTCTGCCTGGCAACACAGTTAAAATTTTGGCTTCCAGAATAAGTGAGAAAAATAAGCTTTACTCCCTAACACCAGTGGCCTACTGTGCTTTTTATCCTACCCAGAAAACAACAGTTTTCAAAGGGGTCAATGGTTTTGAATTGTGTGTAGATACCCTGTTCAATTTCATCTCAACCCACTTAAGATTCAAGTAACACATGGAATGATTAGTTTAATCAAGCGCAGTACAGTTTTTCATGACCTATTTGATTAAAAGTTCTGTGGCTTATTACAAAAATGACTCAAGTCAATAACATCTCCGTGCTTTTTTTGAAGTATTACTCTACGGAAAACTTTTGACTGTTCAGTGTGAAAATTATTTTCTCCATTTTCTGCTGTGAGAATTTATTAATGGAACTCAAAAGAAGTTAAAAGTGATATGAAAATGTATACTTTGCACACATGGCTGAGATCTTTTCCCATTTGGATATGCTATAAGAACTTGCCATGAGGATCCTCTGACACTCCAGCACTCCTAGTAATTTACGCAAAGTGCCTTCCAATATGATAACTGGAAAAGCCATCTCACTTACAAGTACAGTTGTCTTCATTTATCTTGACAAAATTCTATAAGAAATAGCTAGTTGTTTCTGCTATTACTGCTAGCAGCGTGCCCTTGCAAATTTGAACCCTAAAGCATTTTTTTATTTCCCTAAAAGGAATAGGTATACAATTATAGATAGGGCTCCCAAACAACAACTCATACCCTCTCAGAACCACAGGCTTTGGTTGTTCAGTTCTATGACTTGATCCTTGTATATACAAAACCAGCTCACTTGAAGATCTCGGTACATATTTCCCTAAGATTGGGTCAAAGTGCAAATTAAAGGGACTACTCAATATCAAGCTCTAAATCATCTCTTCTTGATGGTGATTACTGAATTAATTCAAATGACTTCATAGTTCCGTGTTTAATCAAAATTAATGAATTCATAACCAGTGCACTGATTTATTTGTGTGATTAGAACTAAAAAGGTCATTCTCATCATTTCTCAGCTCTTTTAATCTTGCTTTCTCTATTAAGGAGAGTAGATTTAACGCCTCTTGAAAAGAGATGTTTCTTTTCCTTGTATTGTGTGAATTAATTTAATTCTCTATGAATGGATTTTACTCAGCATTTCAATGAGCTTAAAAAGGATGTACTACAAGGGAGAGCCAGTATGTATCTATTTTCTCTAAAAGAATGTCCTGGGGAACAGTTATATGTCCCCATAGAGCACTAGGAACACTTCTGTTATGTATCTGACAGCATTTAAAAATATCTCTTCAAGTTTCCATTTCCTTCTCCCTTTCTTCTCTCTATTGAGCCTGAACTTAAAAAGGAAAGGGACTCTGTCTTAAATATTTAGCATTTGCCCAATTATATTTTCTAAATGGATGGAATGATTACATCACACAACTGGATTACAAACCCATTTACACTTTCTATACACTAAAACTGTTCTTCTCATGCTAGAAAACCACTGCCTTTTTCAAATCAAGAAGTTAGTATCACACAGAAGCAAAGGTGTAAGGAACAAGAAAGGTGAAGAGCTTGTGTTATTTTCTGCTAAAAAGATGAGGAGAAAAGAGAAGCTAAAAAACATATGCAGAGTACTGTCTTTTATTAGTTTTCTATCGCTGCTATAAAAAATGTCCACAATATTGATAGCCTAAAACAACACAAATTTATATTCTTCAAATCTTGAGGTCAGAAGTCCAAAACGGGTCTTAATGGCGATAAAATCAACCCACTGATATGACTTTGTTCCTTCTGGGGTCACTAAGAAAGAAGAGGTTTTCTTGCCTTCTCCAGCTTCTCAAGGCTACCCACTTTCCTTTGCATGTGGTCCTCTTCCTACATTTTCAAAGCCAGAAATTTTGGGCCACATTCTCATATAGTCATATGTCTGATTTCCACTTCTCTGCCTCCCTCTTCTACTTTTTTAGGGGAGATTGGATTTGTATCCAAGGATACTCACCACATCAACTTAATCACATCTGCAGAGTGCATTTTGCCATTGAAGGGAAAATACTGACACACGATTTCAATGATTGACAGGGGTATCTTCAAGAAGTCATTATTCTGCCTATCACATATCCTATACACAGCGGTATCTCCACCCAAGGAAATAATTTTGAGACCCATTCTTCTTTAAAACTCAAGGCAAGAAGGAAATGTCATTCAAAGAGCACTAGTAATGTGGACATATAACTCTTCTCCAGGACATACTTTGTTACTTTTCCACAAATTAACACAAGAAGCCATTATACACTAAACATATATGGAGTATTTTCCATGTTGACCACCTTTCAAAAGGAAGGTATGGGGCACAACATGTTTACCTAGACAGAGCTCCCCTTCATACATTCAACATTCTAGTGCATTTGATGTTAATAAACACAAATGAAAACACAACAAATAAAGTTAATTGTTACTGAGAAATGTTTTACAAAGAGAATAGACATTGTAATTTACTATAAAATAATACATAAAATAAGGTAAAGGCTTACTTCAAGCACAAGGGAACATGTGAACGGTTCTTTAAGACTGAAAACTGACACTCATTCATGTGAAGACCTAATATGTTATTATCTCATTTTATAGTCAAAAAGTAAGGACTTAGTTGAATAATTTATCCTAGGTTAGATAGCTACTACAATGGCAAATTATGAATTCAAGCTCAGATCTTTTGACTAAAAGTAAAATGTACGGTTCATGAAATCTAATTGACAATAGGTTGTGGCTACTTCAACATACAGCAGTAGTTCACAATCAAGAGTGAAGGATAAGGGGTTCCTGTCGTGGCTCAGTGGAACCCCATCTGACTAGTAACCATGAGGATGCAGGTTTGATCCCTGGCCTTACTCAGTGGGTTAAGGCTCCAGGAGTGTTGTGACCTGTGGTGTAGTCACAGCTGTGGCTTGAATCTGGCATTGCTGTGGCTGTGGTGCAGTCCAGCAGCTATAGTTCTGGTTCAGTCACTAGCCTGGGAACCTCCATATGCCATGGGTGTGGACCTAGAAAGAAAAAAAAAAGGAGAGAGTAGAAGGATAAGGATTTACATTTGACAATGTCTGACTGTCACAACTTGGGTAGAGCTGCTAATAGCAATTAGTGGGTCAAGGCCAGGGGTGTTGTTAAACATTCTACAGACACAGAACAGTCTCTCCCCAACAAGGAATTATCTACCCCGAATGTCAGTGTTATTGAGGTTGAAACAGTCTGATATATGTTGATGTGCTGAACAATGGCAGCTTTAAGAAAACTGGCATGTTGTCACTCTAGAATTGTAAAAACAGAATTATATAATCCATGCAAAAATTTATGTAAAGTCAGGTATCTCATAATTGATAGTAGTGATAACAAGGGCAATGATAATGATGATGAAATTATATACATAGGAAGAAAATGCTACAGTGAAGAGAAGAATATGATTTGACAGAAGGGTAGGTCTGATTTCAGTTGACATATATGACTTGTCTTTCAAATTTTATTGCTCCTGGAAACCCCAATAACCAATGTCAGTCTTAACCAAATATTTATCTCATTCTATAATCAAAGTCAATGCTTCTTTTTCTCAGATCACCAACAAATATATTATCACAGCTGGTGCTATTCTCCCTGACAGTCCTGACTGGTATGTGGAATCTTGGTGAATTTCATTGTTAAAGAAAACTTTCAAAGTGTAATTGATGAACAAGGTGGTAACATCTTATGTTTATACTGTGTTACAGTTTTCAAACATTATATACCTACATATATAAATACATATAAAATATATAAATATATGTGGATACATACATATATAAATATATATATGAATATATATATGTAAATCTCATTTGATCCTGTGCAAATCTGTAAATTATTTGTATCAGTTTTCTTCACTTTTCCCATATTATACATAAGAAACATAAATCTGGATGTTTATGTGTCTTTTTATTATTTCTTAAGATATTGCAATTGCAGAGAAAATCTGGAATGTCAGACCCTTGACCACAGGTGTCTATAACTATTCTAAATTTCTTTTTGGTAGCACAATGACAATAGTTTGTACTTTATTTGAGAACACTTTACCTATAATTACCCACTGCCTAAATTTTATTTTTAGTAAACACAAATATATATATATATTAAAATATAACATCGACAGAAAAGAGCATAAAGCAT
The DNA here is from genome assembly GCA_004024745.2 of Catagonus wagneri. NCBI lineage: Eukaryota > Metazoa > Chordata > Mammalia > Artiodactyla > Tayassuidae > Catagonus > Catagonus wagneri. The sequence continues at coordinate 27,127,927 of PVHT021183710.1, read as the reverse complement.
AACTAAATAAATGAAAAGACTTTCACAAATTAACACGTAGTTTAACCTTAACCAATCAAGAGAAAGAATACTACCACTCTCCTAGAATCCCACAGTTTCCTTGTACTAGTCACTGCCTCTTAGATTTATTATTTTATTGGGGAAAATGTATATACATTAAAATCCATTGTCTTAATTTTCCAATTCCATGAGAATCAGCCATTGTATATACCAGTGTAATGATGTAATCATTGCCCAAACAAGATATGGAACATTTCTGTAATATCAGGAAATATTTCACACTCCTTTCCAGTCAGTACCCCTTCCTCATTCAGGAAATCATTCTTTATATTATCAGGGTTTTTCCTTGCTCTTTTAATTTATTGAAATGAAGAAACAATATACGTTTTGTGTGTATGTATATGTAGTAAAAGGTGGCTTCTTTTATTTTCCGATTTTTACTTTGATTTCTTTTTTATTGAAGTGTAGTTTATTTTGAGTTTCACCAATGTTGTTGCAAGAGTAATTCATTTGCTCCATTGCTGAAGTGCATGGATGATCATGGCAAAATCTTTTTATCTGTCTCCTTTGGATGAAAATTTGATTTCTTTTCAGTTTTAGACTTTTGCAAAAAAAAAAAAAAAAAAAGCAAAGACTGGTGGATGCTCTCTGGTGGGGTTAGCATGCAAGATATGAATCTTTACATTTCACTCCTACTCATTATGTACTTCCAACACTGAGCTCTAATTATCCAGTTTTTCTTTCTTTGGTTGACTAACCTTCAAAGTTGCTCACTGCTGTTCACAAATAATAACTTTGACCATTTTCTACTCACCCAAAGTAGATGACAAAAAATGCTGCCTGAAGATCTTCTCACTGGGAGAATTTCTGCTCAACTGGATGAGACTGTAATGCATTTTTCAGCTTGTTTCAATATACAAGCCTTCAGTCTATGGACTTCAACTTTTCCTCAATCACTAGCTGGTCATAAGGGACCCGACACACAAAATAGTCACAGTCAGAGTGGGTGGATGACATGGAAACCTTAGCCATCTTCTTCTGTAGCTTCCTCTAACTCTTGACTCCGTTCATCCCTGAACTATACTTATTTTCATTTTGATAATATATTGTTCCTAGGTCCACCCTAACTTATGACTTGGGTATGACTTATGACTTGGATATGAGAGAACTCAGTCCATGAAGGACAATTTGGGCCACACCATTAATGTCCCCTGATCAGGGACTCCTTCTTTACCAATAGCAAAAGAGAATTTTTTTCCCTAATGATATATAATCCTGTGCTACAGCTCATGCTCTAGCATCTTAGAATTCTCCATTTTGGCTCTCCTATTGAAGTTTCTCCAAAAATTCAAATGACAAATTTTCCTGCCACATACATCTCTACTATCATAGGGCCTTTCAGTTGTTAAAAGCCAAGAATCAGAATTGCTTACACAAGAGTGTGGAGCTGCTACACAAAGCTTTTTTCCAGTCTGAGCTCTACAAAGAGCAAGAAGATTTCTGTGACACACAGGGAATGAACCGGAACTGTATTTCCTAGTGTGGGTGCATTTTGCCACAGCTTAGGAAAGCTTACTAGGCATTTGCTTCCTTCCTAGTTGTGTGAGGAATGAAATGAAATAATATCCTTTGTCAGAGGGAGATGTCTTCACAAACCCCAGACCACTGGGAATCAAAATTTTAATTAATGTGATATGCTCTTGAATATTTCCAGAGTTAATATCCCATAGTTCTTGTTCATCCAGTTTAAGTGGCATATTATTGAGCCAATGGACTGATATGCTGTTCTGTGGAATATCCAGGAGGACCAGGTCCTTTGGATTTATACTATGACAGAAGGTGTAACAGTTAATATGGTACCAGGACAAGGTGTAAATAAATATGGCTTCCATCACATAAGAATTTGAACTATTCCTATGCCTCCCTCCCGAATGAGATATAAAATGATGCAATGTACTTTCGACTGTGCTAATCTCCTGTACAAGAAATACTACATTAAGTTTTCAGTAGCCCACCATCATCCTCCAGATTCATCTTGGTCTGTGGCCAGGGGCCAGGCTGGTAACTTAAATAGGATATGATGGCACCACCGCTCATCCCCATCCTTTGTAGCTTCACAGGTGACACTAATCTCTCTCAGGGATTTTATTTATAAAATTTGCTTTCTTCAGAGTTGAGTTAGTTTTAGAGGCTTCCATTTAGGCTGTCTGACTATAGCAGCTCTTACTTCACTGACAAATGAACCAAAATGAGGCTTCTGTGAAGCACCATGTATTTCCTTTCCTATTATACCTTCTTAGGTTGGAAAGATAACCAGGGGATGTGCCAGTGGATGCAGAGTACATCAGACTTTGTATAGGACTTCATTTACATGTCCCCTATATGTTCTCACTTTAACAGTAAGATTAAGCTCTGGGTCATGGATATTAATGTAAACAGTCCAACAATCCTTGAAATGGTGTTTCTCTGCCCTCTTATATGCTTAGCTAACTAAAGGGCTGTAGGATAGAAATTCATTATCATATACTTGGAATTGTAGAATCTATCTCCTTGGGACCTGAATTCTCTTCCACTTGATAGGTTTTAGATTGGAAAGTTAGCTCCTTCTGAAAACTGGTCAATGCATTGTGAATTTTAAGAGAGGTTGTCTCATCCTCTTGATCATCCATTCTTGCTTTCTTTTTATTTTATGGATGCAGCACCTCTTTTGCTGGCTGGCTATCTATCTTGCCTCGGAGGATATCACTTCCTTTTAAATATTTTCATATGTGTCTGTGAGTTAGAACTTCCTAGCTGCTATTCACTCTTGTTTCTCATTATATCTGTCTCCTTTCTGGTAATTAGCTGCCATGACATTGCATCCATGATTTCTGGATTCTATCATTCTTATAACTAGCAGGGAGCTGAGCTCAGTTTGTAATAAAACCTCCTACAGTCTGCACTGACTTAGAGATGAGAACCACCACTAAATTTCTCAAACATGCTGATATTCCTGTCAGAAACTGTAAAAGCTTTGGCTTTAGCCTGGAATATAGATAGGTTGTGGGATTTTTAGCTGCAGAGAGTGTATCCATTATAACATGCCCATTTACCAAACTCTTTAAAAAAAACAGTTTAGGTTAGCCAAAAGCTATTCATAATAAATCACATATGCTTAAAATATACATTTTGATAATTCTGACATATGCATATACCTGTGAAATCAATATCACAATCAAGATAATAAATATATCCATCACCCCAGAAGTTTTTTTAAATTCTGTTATGCAAATCAGCCTCTCCAGCTACCACCATATCCCATTTCCATGCTACCAGTGAATTGCTTTTTGTCACTACATAATTAGCTCGCAATTTTTTGAGTTTTAAATGAATGGAATCTTTCACAAAGAAAATACATGGGATGAACAAATTATTGTATATCTTGATTATAATAGTGGATGTAGAATTCAGGTATTTGTCCAAAACTCATTAAAATATACATTCAAAAAGGGAATATACAAATTTTACCTTGAGAAGACTAATACAAAGATTAAATATTAATGAATTTTAAAATCATTTCTATTTTAGCTTAGGCTCAAACTGCAAAATAGTCATGGATTAGGGAATCCATCTCAGCCAGTCTAACTCCAGAGCTTAGTTTTAAACCATTTTAATTGGAATATACAATTGTTTTAATACAATAAAATGTAACTTTAATGTGCTGATATTCAAAATTCACTCATTAAGAATCAAAAACTTCCAGAGTTCTAATATATATATCATAGTAGCAGCGATATCATTTGAAACGCAAATAAAAGAATATACCTCATAAACATAAAGACTTTGCCAAGGGACTTTCTTGACAGCTTTTTTTTTTTTTTTTGGTCTTTTTAGGGCTGTACCTACAGCATATGGAGGTTCCCAGGCTAGGGGTCAAATTGGAGCTTCAGTCACCAGCCTGCACCACAGCCACAACAACGCAAGATCTGAGTCATATTTGCGACCTACACCAGAGCTCACGGCAACACCAGATCCTTTACCCACTGAGTGAGGCCAGGGATTGAACTTGTCCTCATGGATGCAAATCAGATTCGTTTCTACCAAGCCATGATGGGAACTCTACTCTTCCTTCTGACTCTTCCACTTCACCAAAGACATAAACAACAGCTCTCATAAGGAGTAGTTTTAAAAGTCCTGTTTTGTTAAGAATTTTAAAAGTACAAGATTGTATTTGGATGATTATAATTACATGTTACCTTACAGCAGAGCCTATAATTGAGATAATCAAAGAACATACCATCATAGATGATAGGTATTTAATGAATTTCCAGAGAGTATTGATCTAATGCTTCTAGTAGGCATTTAAAAAAATCAAAGTCCATGACGTGTTTGATGTTATACAGGTACTTAGCTGAGAAAAAAGCAGAACTAAATTCCAAGTTTTCTACTCTCTAGTCACTCCTATAGAATGATCCTGGTGCTGGATGTTGTGCTATTCAGAGTACTTGAGAACAGACAGAAGAAAAGCATGAAGTGAATCTATCTGAAGTGTTTTTATCTGTAGTGGTTTCTAAATTTACCTTAGAAGAAATATATCATAGTTGAATCATGAGAAGTTTGGCAGAAGGAAGTAGAATGTTGAAAGATTTAGTAGAAAGTCAGCCCTGATAGGGGAATTAGAAACTTTTGACAGAATCATGTTATGGATATTGGGCAAATCACTTAACCTCACTTCTACTGTAGAATAAAACTCCGTTTACATATTATTGGAGAGGGAAGAGAGATGAAATTTTTATTAGTAAATTCATGTAAAAGGGCAGAAACGCTCATTTACTGTCTCTTTCTGAATGGTGAGAGTGAGACTTCTTATATATCAGTTGCTTTTTTGTTTCGGTACCTGGAAGAATATCATCAGATTAGAAATTTAGATGCATTTTATGGTAATTTACTGAGTATGCCATCTACATTATATCTTATTCTAGAAGAAGCAACGTTTCCATGTTGTTAAATGATGCTTTTCAATGTCAGTTTTGACGTTAGTTATAGTCACTCTAACTTCCTCTCTAGTACTGTCATAGGTAGTGAAAAGATTTTTGAAATTTTAGAAGACTTAACTTTACATTAAAGTAAAAGAATCAAATAATAGCACTGGGTAGGAAGACAATTTATTTAAAGTTTACATGAATACCCCACTTATATTCTTATTGTTGGATGTAACTTTATGTTCTTTCATAAATCAAAGCCTGGTGTTATTTTGAGGAGTCAATTGTATAGTACACAAACTTGATTTATTTTTGAAATATAAATGACTTTTATGCAAAAGAAAAATAAATTAATCATGCCTAGTATGGGCTAAATTATGGATACCAAAAAGACACATTTATGCCCTGACTCCCTAGTACATCAGGATGTGATTTTATATGGAAACAAGATTACTATAGATGTAATTAGTTAAAATAAAGTCATATTGGAGTATGGTGGGCCCTTAAGCCAACAGGACTGTAGTCCTTATTAAAAAAAAAAAAAAAAAAGAAAGAAAGAAAAAGGAGAAGAGAGGAAGAGAGACAGAGAACACTAAGTGACAATGGAAGCAGAGACTGAAGTATGGCAACTGCAAGACAAGGAGCCAAGGATTGTTGGCAAACCACAAGAGGCTAAGAAAAGACAAGGAAAGATACTCCCCTACAGTCGTCAGAGGGAATCTTGCCCTGCCAACATCTTGATTTTGGACTTTTAGCCTCCAGAACCCTGAGACAATAAATTTTTTTTAAGTCATCCAGTTTCTGGTACTTTATTATGGCAGTCCTTGGTGCTAGCCATTTAGTTTGTGTTATTTTCGTACTCATCAGGACAGATCCAGAAAGTTACATATAAGAGATAGAGGATCCTCATTTTTTTAAAGTAATTTCAGAATTTAGAGAATATATTTTGCATACATGCATTGCTTATTTTTTATTCCATTTATTATAACGCTTTGGCATCCTGGACCCAGGTACTAGACAAGGAGAAATCACCCTTAATACCAGAGGCCACCAAAATTGTTCAACTTATCCCATACTAAACTTATTGAGAATATTCACCCTGAGTTGTCCATTCTTTTCAGTGAAAACTGAGATAAAGGATCTGGCCCTGGCTTTCCCCTCCCTCCTTCTGCCATCTGATCAAACATATGCTTCACTTGATAATTCTACACCTTAGGGTGTGCCCTTTTTGGGGAGAATTAGAAGTAATAAGCTCTTCTTTCAAGGCTGTTGTCTCTGTCATCTGACCATCCTGATTAAAACAAAAATCCCAGGTACATTTTAATTCATACATTCACTTTACTGCCACAACTGAACCTGTTTGGTATTATATTATATTTGCTTGGGGGGAGGGGAGAGGAAATGCTGAATAACAACACATTCTTTACTAATAATTACATTTTTGCAAAAAATTCTATCAACAAGAAGGGTATATTCTATTATACTGTAAGCATCTCTAGACTAGAAAATAGAGCCTTAGTATTTTTTTTATCTGAACTTTGCCATTAACAAATAATGCAGCCTTGAATAAATTAAATATCTCTGTCCTCACTTTCCACTTTTGTCTAATCAGCATAATGGCATTTGTCCTCCTTACCTGACAGGTTTCTGTGAGTAACGTTTTCTCACACATTTACTGTAAGTCTACAAATGTAGCAGTCAACTTGCTAGGCTGCTAGACCAGTTACAAAGATGAATGAGACTTGGCATCCACCATTGAAGAAAATAAAAATTACATGTAAATGTGCCTTGGTGAGTTAAAACAGCTATATAAATTTAAAGTGTTTTTCATCGTCATCATTTTTATTAGCTACATATTAAAATTCCAATAGAATTAACAGCATCAATAAAGACTGTAATATGATATAAAACATGAAGGATAAGTAAAATTAACCAGGGATTTCATATCCCCAGGAATATAGAAAGTGCTGTATTAAATACAAGCATTAAGTAAAGGGAGAAAAGTTTGCACATTGTATGCCTAAAAGAATATGCAGTGGGAGACAAGGGATTAAAAGCCTCAGCACTGAATAGTATACCATACTGCTTTTTCCAAATTTGACTAGCTCTAGATTGTGTATGAAAGGAAACTCTCTCATAACCTTTCAAATTTATACCATCCAAATTCTCTACAGAAAAGGATGTCTCTACCCATAACCATGCAAAATGAAGCTTTTCTTTGTGTATTCCTAATCAAGGGAATGTTTTCTCTCACACATAAATGTCAAAATGATAGTGCGTTTGCCTGTATAATTATACAAGGTCACAAAATATGTACATTAAAATAATATTTGGAAATAATTTATAAAATGCATAAAGCTTATTTGTAACATTAAGGTCAAGAAAAGCTACAGATATTTTATGACATTTTCAGGGATGTATTATAGTCATATAGTAAAAAAGATTTAAAATATTAGTAAGAGTGATTTTCTTGTGTGAGATGAGGGCTGATTATTACTTCCCCCGATATCCCGATTTTTCATTCTGAGTTATGAAATTTTCACTGGAAAAGATAATATTTGCAAAATAAATATATTTATTAAATCGATCTATTCCAAAGTATTTTATACAGCAGGGCAGTAGCCTTAAAATATGTCAAACTTTTAAAACTTATTTCTCCAAAAATTGTATTTTATCTTGGAGTTTAAAAATAAACTTAGTAGAATGTACTTTAGGATATTAGGATAAATAGAAAATCCTTTGCTTACTAAGCTATATTTTTAAAATGGAAGAAAATGTGCAAGGATAAGTTATTTAGACATATCCTTCTCAAAGCCTCACCTTCATGTAACTGAGCTTTCTGAAATACATTTAACCTGTATTTTTGAACCTCTATGATTTCATGATAGCCAATATGAGTGACATTTCCCCAAATAAAGTTTGACTTGATCCTTCTCACTCATAATGATGCAGATTTATTTGTAAGATGTAATCTGTACTAAATTTGAGAAAACAAAATGAAGTGAATTTTTAGGATCTAGTCAGTTATTTCAAATCTTAATATAAGTTTTTCTGTTTGGGAACTATAACTCTATAATTCATAGAAAAAATAATTACACATTTTTATATTCCCTCAAATGTAAAAAAATCTCAAATTATTTTCTATATATTAACCTAACAGAAGATACTTTTACTTCAGAATTTCTCTTCAAATTAACTCTTTTAATTTACTATTTCTATATTGCAGTATTTTCCATACTTAAAATCTTGAATCTTTTAATATGAAGATGTTTTCTCTACTAATTACTTTTAAGAAAGATATTAAAAACCCAAAAAGAATCATAACAAAATGGATCATTAACTGCATATTCCTTTAGAAGAGTGTCACCTATTTAATATTTCCTTATTGTATGTTAATTTAGTGTAATTTTATTTTAAAAGTTTAATCAAAATGTTGAGTTACTAAGTTAGACATTAGACATCATTTTTCATACTAAGTTTTCCAGTCTCCCATCTCAGAGGATGAGAAAATTATTGAAGTTGAGAAAGGATTTCTAGTAATATCTTAGGAATTTGGTCAGATTAAGGCAGTGACTCACTTCTGCTAGAGGCTACTCCAGAATTTCTTTAAGGCTTTATTGAGTGCAGGTAGGAAAGACTTTAGGTAGCAGTATGGTTGGGTTTGTAGCTAGGGTTCATGTCTTAAAGATGCAGTCCCAAATCAGTTCAGGTGAAGACAAAATTTCTGTGAATTTTTTTAAAAAATGGGATTGAGTACTAATAACTCAGAAGCTTAGAGACATCCTTGCCCACAAGATACCTGCTGAATATTACTGACTCCTTTCCAGAGTCATAGAAAATAGATACTGAGAACATCACAAAAAGCTACCTTTTTTCTAGTTTAATAGAAATAACAATCTGATGCTAGGTTATCTTCAGTGCTAAATGAAAAGAAAACAAAATATTCTGCGAGATTGGCAAGCAACAATGGGGAGGTATAATATCCTTGACCAAAAGGTAACTTTTCTTTTTTTTTAGGTCCGCACCTGCAGCATATAGAGGTTCCCAGGCTAGGGGTCGAATAGGAACTGTAGTTGCCATCCTACACCACAGCCATAGCAACGTGGGATCTGAACTGCACCTGTGACCTACACCACAACTCACAGCAAAGCTGGATCCTTAACCCAATTAGAAAGGCCAGGGATCAAATCCCTGTCCTCATGGATACTACTCAGGTTTGTTAACTGCCGAGCCACAATGGGAACTCCAGAAAGGTACCTTCTAAAGATCTTCTTGAGACAGGGTTTATACGTCTGTTTAGAATTTATTTCCACACATTGGTGGTGGCATGCCATTAGGTTATAGAATTATGAGTTCGAGGGCTATGGCATCGTATTTACTTATTTATTAATTTGAACAACACATTATTGAATGCCTAATACCCCCTTCCACTCAATATAGTGAAAATACAATAAGAACAGTCATAGTTCCTCACTGTAACTATTTTGCTGTGGAATTTGGTAGAGAAGCAAATATAAAGAACATATTTCCACAATAAATGTTGTGACTAGTTTAAGTACAAGAAGCTTGAGGAACACATACGAAGACCAAGTCCTAATCCAATTCTGGGAATTAATCATCTTTCTTTTGCTTAAACAACATGTGATTAAAACTAAGTTCATATCCAGATGGTTCAAATTATTGATTTTTAAACAGTGTCAATATTCACTGTGATAACTAGAGTTATGGTGTAGATAATTAGCGCTGGAAAACAAGAACAGGAAATTTTGACCTAAACAAAATGAACGTGGCACAATAAAGTCTGAAGTTCCACTCAGAGACAGTGAGAATTCTTCACCGTTGGAAAACAAGAACAGGAAATTTTGACCTAAACAAAATGAACGTGGCACAATAAAGTCTGAAGTTCCACTCAGAGACAGTAAGAATTCTTCACCGGCATAAGAATATTTAATAATCCAAGAACCTCAACAAATCCCAAAGAAAGATAAATAAAAATAATGCTACATATAGGTACATCTTTTTCATACTGCTTAAAACAAATAACAAAGGAAAAATACTGAAAGCAATCAGAGTAAAAAGAGACAATGCATAAGCTTTTCATTAGAAACTATGGAGGCCAGAATACCATGATAAGACATCTTTAAAGTGCTAAAAGACACCCAGAATTCTAACCCTGGAAAAACTATACTGTAAAGATGATTTTTAAATGAAGACATTATCAGATTAGCAAGAGAATTGGTAACCAGCAGGACTTCTTACAAGGTATTCCGAAGAAATGATATAAAATGAAATATTAGATCCAAGGAAGAAAAGAGAGGCACTAGGTATAGATTATTAGTTGGTGATATTTTTAAAAGTTTGTTTTAATGTGTTTTCTTTATAAACTTGACAAAAGTTCACAAAAATTTTTTACTCTTCATTGCCAAATAAATCTTCAATGCAAACAAAGCATGTCACATGGGCAGCAGTCAATCTCCTAGCTAGAAGGATATTAAAGAATTCAATAATGTATTTAAGATTTAGCCTTAGGTTTAAGTAACTTTAATACTTTAAAGATTTCTGCCTTGTCACTTGTTATCCGAGCAACTGGAAATCAGAAGTTTATATAAATACAGCCATATAAACAAGAATGCCAGAAAATCTTTTTCTGTTGTCCTCTTAGCCAAAATAAAATAAAAATAAATTAAAAACACACAATAACATAGAAGTTCCAGCTCTCTTAGTTGTGGCTTATAAAGTTAAGAACTGAATTTTAAAGAAAATTCATAAGAAATATTTCTGAACTTTGGTTTGTACATAAAAAAAAAATGTACCTCTAGATTTATTTATTTATTTATTTTGATTTTTAGGGCTGTACCTGCGGCATATGGAAGTTCCCAGGCTAGGGGTCGAATCGGAGCTACCGCTGTCAGCCTGCGCCTCAGCCACAGCAATGCAGGATCTGAGCCATGTCTGTGACCTGCGCCGCACTCACAGCAGCATCGGATCTTTAACCCACTGATAGAGGCCAGGAATCCAACCTGCATCCTCATGGTTATTAGTAGGGTTGTTTCCACTGTGCCACAACGGGAACTCCCCAGATTTATTTTTTAAAGTACTCAATAAAGTGGTTAATTTAAATCAAAGATGGCTGTTTTTCCTCATATAATTTCCTTAAAAATAATTAAATTTTAAGTAAAAATAATGGCGTTATGAAATGAGCATTGTTATATGACTTATTAAAGCAAGAAGAGCATGAGAGGAAATGGAAATATAGTCATATAAATGCTACATATGTGAAATATTTTACTATAAATTTGTAAATAAGTATAAATTCTTAAGTGAAGTAAGATGTGGAATAAAATGGTTGCACTGTTAATTCTAAGTGGATTCTAGTAAGTTAAAAATGCAGTATGTGACACCTGGAGTCATCAAGAAAAAGGACAAATAGAAAGATAGATGGATAGATACATAGGATAGAGATAAAAAGGCCAAAATAAGAAATTCATTGGAATAAGAAGGAAAAAAATAACTGAAAAAAGGACAAGAAAGTAGTAACCGAGAAACAAAAGGAGAACAGTCAAATGGAAAATCAAAACAAGATAGTTATAATACTTATATTACAAATGGACTAAATTCTCCAATTAAAAGGCCAAGAGTATCAGACTACATATAAAAGCAAGTTCCTACTATAAGCTTTGTACAAAAGATGCAAAAAAAGACAAAAAATTTATAACAGACACTTGATGGAAAAGGCAAAACAGGTTTTACTTGATCTGTTGCCATATAGGAGAAAGAATCAGTAGAAAACTGAGTTCAACTCTGAATACAGCAAAGACAGCTGAGGATTTACAGCCAGTGAGCAGAACAAGGGGGTCAGTGGAAGAAAAATTGCTAAGAAAATATTTCAAGGGTAGAAAGATTCTTGATTAACTGGTTTAATAAGATTATGGCTAAAGGAAGGGAAAAGACGTAGACATCAGTAAGGGGTGAGAAACTTAATCAAAGAGCAAGGGTGGGAGGATTGATAAGTGATTTAGTGGGATTCTCTGTTAAAACTGGGCTAGGCAGGTTAAGGGCAGGACAGCTCCCAAAGCTGTGGCCTCGTCAAGAAGAGGGCACAGACGATCCTGGCTATAAGTTTAGACAAGATTGGCATCCTGGTCATTTGTACTTGAAAATGCAAAAGCAAAAACAGGATAAAGTTAAAAAATGAAAAGATATAAAATATAAACAAAAGACACATGGAAGGTGATGTGGCAACAGTAAAGTGAAATAAAGTAAAATATAAACTTTGATAAATAGAAAGTCACATGCTATAATGAAAAATGCATTCATCCATCAGAAAGACATAATTTGACAAAAGGTTCAAAATTGAAAAAAGGAAAATAAAAAGGCTCATGGTCAGAAATTTTAACATCTATTTCAGAGTAAGTAATAAAACAAGTAGATAAAATACAGGAAGGCTAAAGAACATCAGATCGATACTATCAACCAGATTGACTGACTTAACATGATATTTACAGACATTTCATATAATGAGAGATGCACAAATCAATGAAATAAAAAACAGTTATAAAAATGTTATGTCAAAGTTTATATTTTTCTTTTATAAGAAAAAAGAATTGATGCATCTCTGCTGATTATAATCAAGAAAAAGGAGTGGGAAACATTTATTGACAATATCAGGAATAGAATACTGATCACTAGACATGCTATGACAATTAAGAGATTATAATAAACAAATTATAAAAGTATGCTCAATAATTTAATTGAAATGGACGCATTTCTTTGAAAAACACATTTAGCAAGCACAATTCAAGGACATATTTTAAAAATGAATAGCCATCTATCTGTTAAAGAAATGGAATTTTAATTAAAGGAAAAAATAAAACTTTCCCATGAGGAAACACATGGCACAGATATTTTCATTGATGAATACTGAAGGAAAATTAAGGGAAAATGTCAGGTAAACCTTTATTCAAACTCTTTTGTAAAACAAAGGAGAGAATATTCTCCAACTCATTGCCATCATAAATCTGACAAAGAAGTTTGGTACACATTACAAAAATAAAATAGAAACCTGCATACCTAGAGAACATAGATGCAAAATCCTAAACAAAATTCTATTAAAATCCAACAATACACAAAATTGATAATATCATGACCCACTAAGTTTCACCCCAGGAATAAAAGGTTAAACATTTGAAAATTAAATAATGTATTTTGGCATTTTAACAAAACAAGAGAGCTAGGCATATATCATAATCTTAGTGGATGACTAAAATTCAACATGTTCATGATAAAAAATTCAACATGAATTCAATATTTATGACAAAATGACAGAACATTAGAATAACAAATTATTCAATTTTGTAGAGAACATTTATTAAAATATTAGATAGCATATTAAGTGTAATATATTAAATATTTTTGTAGTATATTCATGAATTGCAAAACTCAGTAGTGTTAAGTTATTCTCTACAAATTGATCTATAAATTCTAAACAACTATATCAAGATTATTTTTTGAATAAATTGATAAACAGAGCAAAATTCACATGAAAATTCAGTGGGCCCAGAATAACTAAAATTAACTTGAAAAGAGCAAACTGGAAAGATTTACATAACCTGATTTCAAGACTATAAAGCTACAGATATCAAGACAGTGATACAATGGTAAAAGAGTTAACAGTCAATGAAACAGAACAGTGTACCTTGAAAGAGAATCACAGGTCTACGGCAAATTTTCAAAAAAGCTGCTAAGGAAATTCAGAGGAGAAAGAATATTTTTTTTTAAATAAATAATGATAAGAGAGTCAGATATCCACAATAGTAATCTCAATCCCAACTTTACACCATACTCAAAAATCAACTCTAAATTGATCATAGACCTAAATATAAAAGTAAAATCAAAAATACTTTTAGAATAATGGATAAGAAAAAAAATCTTTGGAAAACTGACAAATTTCTCTTAGCACAAAAACACTAACTACTAAAAGTGATGAATTAGACAATAAAAAATTTTAAATTTCCGATTTCAAAAGATATCAATAAAGGAATATAAAGCTTCAAGTTCAAATTAGAAAATATTCAGAATGCAATATCAAAGGATATGTGTCTAGAATAGGTAACTGACTTCTACAGGTCATTAATAAAGTCATAACCCTCCAAACATTAGGCATATGACTTCTATAGACAATTCACAAAAGAATATTAATCAGTGGCCAATAAGATGAAAATATGTTCAAAGTTTGAAAACTTTCAGTTGTATAGGATGAATGAGTCCCAGAGATCTACTGTACAGGTTAGTTCTCATAGTTGATAATGGTATACCTAAATTTTTGCTAAGAGGGTAGAACTTATGTTGTGTTCCTATCAGTAACAATAAAATTTAAAATAAAGAATAAAAACAATGAAAGAAAACTTTTGAGAGTGATGAATTTGTTCTCGGAACATATTGTGTTGTGGTGATAGTTTCATGGATGTGCACTTATCTCCAAACTCATCAAACTGTATACACACTTGAATTACACAGCTCTTTGAATGCCAATCATTATCTTAATAAATGGTTTAAAAACCATTAGAGATAAGAAAAACAAAATTAAAACACAGTACAATCTTCATTTCACACAGGTTAAAACTGCTAAAATATATAGAATTGACAAGTACATGGGAAAAATTTTCTTTGTCCTATATTGCTAAATCATGTGAAAAAGGTACAACTAATTATAAAATCATTTTGGAAGTTGATTATAAAGTTAATCATGCAGTTATCCTATAACCCAACCATTTCACTGCTAGGTATCAACTTAAGAGACTTAAATGTCTACAAAAATTCTTATACCTGAATTCTTATAACAATTGTATTCATAATATTCTAAAGCTATAATCAACTCAATTCCATCAATAGCTGAAAAGATAAACAAATTCTGGTAAATTCACACAAAAGAATACCGCTCAGTTATAAGAAGGAACAATCTACCCATCTGTGCAACAACAAGAATGAATCTCACTTTCATTATGCTGACTGAAGAAAAGACAGATTAAAAAAAGAGTACATACTATATGGTTCCATTTATATGAATTTTGGAACTTCCAAAACTAATCTATAGTGATTGAAATCAGATTAATAGTTACCAAGGCCAGAGGGACTAAGATTGCAAAGAGGCATGAGTCAACTTTCGTTTTTTATCTTGAGGTATTCTTGATACCAGTGTATACATTTGTCAAACTACATGTAAATGCATACAACTTATCATATGTATATTTATCTTAATAAAATTGTAAGAAAAATAGAAAAATCTTACAAAATATTTATGTTCATTTTATGTAAGAAATTGAAGTGAAAACCTGGCTTAAATGGAAAACAATACATTTTCTAGTTTCATTATTTTTTATTTTAAATTATTGTTACAATGTACTCATATATCCTAAATTTCCCTAGTCATCCTCTAGTCTTTAGGGTCTTCTTTTTCAATGAAATGTAAATGTCTAATTACAATATTTTCCTCCTGTACTATTTTTTTGAGTGGCAATGAACTAATGTAGTGTTCTTCTCGTTCTTCAAGCTTATCAGTAGAAATCTCTAAGTAGTTTTCGCCAGTGTGTACAAAGCTACTGCAACACTTCCCCTCTTAACAATACAAACAAGAAGGCACAGACCAATGGACAGCTAATCAAAGAACATCAATAAAAACAATCACAAGAGAGAAGACAAAACATTAAAAAGAGAGAGAAAAAAATATTTTGAGTCACAGAGCTAGCTTCAATTGTTGAAAAGCTGTCATGAGGAATTCCTGTTGTGGCTCAGTGGTTAAGGAACACAGCTAGTATCCATGAGGATGCGGGTTCCATACCTGGCCTTGTTCAGTGAGTTAAGGATCCAGAGTTGTCATGAGCTGTGGTGTAGGTCACAGACACACGTGAGATCCAGCTTTGCTGTGGCTCTGGCATAGGCCGGTGGCTACAGCTCTGATTCAGCTCTTAGCTTGGGAACCTCCATATGCCATGGGTGCAGCCAGAAAGAAAGAAAGAAGAAAAAGAAAAAGAAAGGCTGTCATGAAAATGTAGCTATAGAGGGCAAAATCCATTGGAAAGATCCCATACAAAATATGGAAGAACTTTCTGACAAAGATGTTGAAAATATATACAGTTGCAGTTTCATGTCCTTTCCATTACCCAAAATGTCTAATTATTTAGAAGTTGCACTAAAGAAAAACCACCTAACCTAATAGAAAGGCAATAAACATCATATTCAAAAGTATTGGACTCAAATAGTGGCTCAGCCACCAATACCCAGGTCATCATGAAGAAGCTATTTACTTCACTGAGCATCATTTTCTCATATATAAAATCAGTTAACATTTTCTTGGATTGCTGTTAAGATTATATATAATGCACGTGAATTACTTGGACTTATTATACTTTATACAATGTATAGTGGAAATTTTGACAAAATTAGCTGAGAGACCAATAGAAATACATATTGTTAAAATACATATGTTTTTCTACATCATAAGAATTATTTTATCCCTGTATTAGTCAAAAGTTCACTCTCTATATAAAACCAGTATGACATGTACGTGTGTGTGCATGCATGTCTATGCATTTATAGAGGCAGAGAAACAAAGAGAAAAAGAGAGATAGAAAGAGGAAGACAGAGAGAGAAACAGAGGCAAAGAACATGAAAGAGAACAAATGATGAGTAAATTATAGTCAGAAGAAGTCCCAAGCGGGAGAAATGAGAGCTCTTTGTGAACACAATGACCATGTCACTGTCAGCTAAGCATGAGAAGACAAGACAATCAGACATCACAAAGAGAAACATCATGGAGAAGAATAGCTGCCAAATGTTCCACTAATTAATGCTTATAGCTGCTTGAAAAGCAGGAGAGAACATGAAACAGCTTTTCTACTGAGATTCATTTATTATAGAATTTGATGAAGATGTCCCTTGTCCTTGAATCAAAAGGCTACAAGCTAAGCTATTACATTCACTTTTTTTTGTTTCCAAAAGGCTTAAAAATGTGCTAAAGTTAAAATTAAAGATGGAGTTCCCTTTGTGGTGCAGCAGAAATGAATTCGACTAGAATCCATGAAGATGTGGGTTCAGTCCCTGTCCTTGCTCAGTGGGTAGGGGATCTAGCATTGCCGTGAGCTGTGGTGTAGGCAGCGGACACAACTTGGATCCTTTGCTGCTGAGGCTGTGGTATAGGCTGGCAGCTGTAGCTCCCATTCAGCCCCTAACCTGGGAACTTCCATATGCTATGAGTGCAGCCCCAGAAAACCAAAAAAAAAAAAAAAATTAAAGAATGAATATATAGTTAAGCATAAAATTAGAGAAAGGCAGATTAACTGTATTCATTGAATGTGGGCATTGCTGTGTCTTCTCTGATCTAGCCTGGCAGTGTGCTTCAAGAATAACATACAGTTTCTGACCTGAAAGAATTCACAGTACAGGCATGATGATAGATACATAAAAGACTATATAGCAAGTGATACCCTGTAACATTAATCACTGAAATTTTCTTTTGCATTTTTCATCTAGTTGGCTGTTCTCCAATTATTCAGTTATTCATTATTCTTTCAGGAGAATTAATGTTTTGATGGGGGATCCTAAAAAGAACAAGAGCAATATTCAGTTTTAATTTGTTTGTATTTTACTTCCAGCACTGACTCTTCAGGACAGTTAAGGAATGTCTAAGTGAATCAGGTCTATGACAAGAATGCAACAGAGAAAAGAATTTGTAATACTGGAAAATAAACATGCATCATCTGTTTTGAAAGAGAGGGGAGAACATGGGACATATTTCCAAAGGAAGTGAACTGGGGAGGCTAGAGATAAGGAATCTTGAGGGAAAGGAGACAACTAAGTAGTCGGGTCAGAGTCAGAAGGCATGGCAAAAGTTGAACTAACACCTGTGCACCGTGTATATGAGTACCAGGCTTGTAGATGTCAATAATTCTCAAAAAAAAAAAATGTGTTCTTGGCCCCCTCTAACCTATAGTGTGGCCTAGACACAAATATTATTTATTTCTCCTTTATTTTCTAAAAAGTAGAACATTATGAGAGATCAATTATAATTTGGTGGATAAACACATAAAGCATTTTAAGCCTCCTCAATGCACTTCATCCATTTTATATTTCTACACTATACTTAACAAAATATGATTAGGACAAGCTTGAATTGGAAAGCATCACTGAATTTGGCAGTTGACCTGACATGTAATCTGGATATTTTTAACTATGGCATTGGAATTTTATAACTGTTTTTTGTAGGTTCCTTATAATAGTGTATATTAACATTTTTCAAAATATAATCTGAATTTTAACAGTTTTGTTATAGAATTAAAAGCAGTAGATTTGAAAAAATATGTATATAATATTTAGGAGAAAAAGTCATTCTTAAACTTATATTGAGGATGTTATCTTTGATATTTTAATGTGTTTATATTCTTTTTCTGCAAATATAAATTTATATGAATATGTACATATACAACTCTCTCTCTCTCTCTCTCTCTCTCTATATATATATATATACACCTATGAATGAGCTCAAACTACGTAAAGTATTTGAGATTTTTTTTCAATAAAATAAATAATACATGTCTCTCCATATCCACATAATCAAATAGTACATATTGTACAGAATAAAACCTAATCTCCTTCCACCAATTTATTGCATTAGATATTTAGTGATTTTCTGCTATAGGTTATAAAAGATTAAAAGTTGAAAAGAGACAATTCCTATCCTCAATAATGCAATGTCTGTTTTGAGAAAAAAAGAATAAGATTATTTTTAGATGGCATTATTAGAAAAGAACAATGCAGGAAAGAAAAGGAAATGTTCATTTGATGGAGATACTGAAAAAAAAAATATATGTATATATACATATAAATTGATAAGTGGATTTCAATAGCTGAAATAAACATACAATCAGAATATTATTTTAAATAATAATGACATAAAATATATTGCATCTTGGCTTATGTTAATCTGCTTGGGCTATTATAACAAAATACCATAGATTGGGTAGCTTAAACAACAAACACTTATTTCCTATAATTCTGAAGGCTAAGATCAGTATTTGGAAGTCCAAGATCAAGGTGTCAAGAGATTGGAGTGATAAAGGCACTCTTTCTGGTTTGCAAAGAGCCACCTTCTCTTTGTACCTTCCTTCAGTGGCAGAGAAAGAGAAAGACAGCAATCTTCCTCTCTTCTTATAAAGCCACTAATGCCATGATGAGGGCCCTATTGTCGTGACCCCATTTGATTTCAAATACTTCCAAAGGCCCATTTCTAAATATAGTTATATCCGGTTAGGGTTTGAATAGGTGAATTTTGTCGAGGACACAATTTAGTACATAGCACAAATATCACAAAAGCATCTGAAATGGAGAACGAAAATGAAGAAATCGGGAAGGTACCTCTTCTTGCCACAAGTCTGTACATCATGATGTTATGAGGATTAAGTCAAATCAGATAAAAAGCATGTAAAGGTCTTAACATAAGCCTAGCTGTCAAAATGCTTTGACCTTTGTATTATTAGCTGCCAAGCAGTGAGTCAAGCATTTCTGATATATTAACTAGATTTTTATTTTCAAAACAATTGCAAAATGAGAGTAATCCTCCTTTAACAGTGAAGAGATTGAGACTGAGACTGAGAGAAGTAAACACCTCTCCAAAATCACGCAGCTTTTCAGGTCAGGAGTAAGGATTAGCACCACAGTCTCTCTGATTCCAAAGCTCAGTTTTATGTATTAAGCCAAGATACCTCTTCCTTCTATAGTTACTGGTGGTTTATATTTGCAGTCACATATCTAGTATTTTTACAATTTTTGTGAAATGGAAATATAATGGACTATAGCAGAAAAGATGCCACTTTCAAAAAATGATGATTCATGGTGTGCGTCAATTTATTGGTGATTTTCAAGATTACCATGTAGTCACAGCAGGACGTAGAAATGGAAATATGGAACTCTGTGATTGTGAAAATAATTGATATCTTGTAGGGTAGACAGTATTTTTTGATATTAGAAAAACAAACTGCCAGATTTAATGAGCAAGAAAATGACCGACTTCCCTAGAGAATCTGATAGGCCTGACAAAAATGTACAGGGATGTTGAAACTAGTAATAAAGTGGAGCAGAAAAGTAGGTAAAAGCTTAGGGATTGAAGGTAGTTAAGTGGATGATAATTAAGGGAAAGAAGCTGTAAGGAATATTTGGATCTATGTAAATTTTTATTATGCTCTGTCTACAAATGGAAATTCTAAGACAAATGGTATATTCTGGATGAGTTAGGTTAAGGAAAATTTCCTAAGAGTCTAAGAATAAGGAAAGTTTTATTTCCTCCGTAGAAGGTAATAGCATGGTTAAGAAAGCAGACTTTGGAGTCAAACATCATACCAATTTATAATATTGCTAAAATTTATTTTTTATTCTTTCTTTACTAATGTTTTAAATAATTTATTGATATTGCTAATATACCAACAAAGGAAATACATGCTTGTAATTTTTGCTCTCAACATGAGCCCTTCTTTATTCCAAGAATATCAGAACAATTCGGAAGGGTCATAGTTACTGATTATATCCAGAATTATTGGAATAAAACTTTGAATCTAAAATTTCATTGTCATGTTAACAGCATTATAAGATTAACAAAACTATTATTTTGTTACTGTGAATAATGAACCATAGTAATAATAAATAATAATGAACCATATTTAGAACCATCAATTATTTAACAAATATTTACCAGTCACCAATCATAGCCAATGCTGTTTTAATACAAGCTTTGGCCAGCCTTAAACTCTAATAGCACCCAATTTGACAAGATCATGCATTAAAAAATTCTTAGCCTGGGGTGCTGAAAGTGCTAAGTTCAAGTAAGATCTACATGGAAACGTTATTTCTTAAACCACACAGTGATAATGGCTGCATCTGTGGCATATGGAAGACCCCTGCCACAGACTGAATCTGAACCACAGCTGTGACCTACACCACAGCTCTAGCAATGCCAGATCCTTTAACCCTCTATGATGGATCAGGGATTGAACCCTCGTCTCCACAGAAACCCAACACGATGTAGTCAGATTCTTAACCCACTGTACCAAAGCAAGAATTCCAACTTTGACAAAATTAATGCTTAAATGTTTGTGTCATTCTTTTATAGCTTATAAAATCCATTTTACCACGTTAAACTTTCTTATTCTTTATTTTTTTATAAAGTGAGGATAACAATAGCACTTACCTCTTAGGTCTGTTTTATTGCTTAAATGAGATGAAAAAATATGCAGAGGGCTGAGCTGTGTACATATTTACTACCATATGAAATAAAGCCTTTATTACATATGCTTCTTGACCTGCTTCACTGTGTCAGTGGCTTTCTTAACTCTTTCAACAAGCATTTGAGAAACATATTGCATTATGGTTGAGAGAAACTTCATCAAAGCCAGACTTCTTTTTTTTTTTAAGGGCTGCACCCATGGCATATGAAGGTTCTCAGCTGTGGGTCAAATAGGAGCTATAGCCACTGGCCTATATCAGAGCAACATGGGATCCTAGCAGTGTCTGTGACCTACACCACAGATCAGGGCAACACCAGAACTTTAACCCACTGATTGAGGCCAGGGATCAAACGTGCATCCTCATGGATACTATCAGATTGTTTCTGCTGAGCCATGATGGGAACTCCCAACCCATTCTTATTCTTAGTCATAAAGCTGAGCTTCTAGACAGTCTAAGATTCACCAAGCAAGATACTTGACATTTCAGCAGCAACAGACCCTTTTGAGGAGCTAATGAAAGTTTTATCTGTTGAGCTTGTCAATTGTGGCAGTGGTCAGTTAGGACAATGAGCTAAACTGAAAGTTGTAATCAAACCTTTATTTACTTATTGTGACAGTATAAGCAAGAGGCCTAAAAGAAAGGCACCAGCTCTCCAGTATTTTACTTCCCCCTGGAGAATGGTAATGGGAGAGGGTCAGGTGACTGGCAGCAGGGACTGGAGGAATGGTCTGACTGCTAAAGCGCACTGAACAAAGATGCCTGCAGAGTCTCCTTGTGGACCTGAGGAGCCAGAGGATGGAAAGGGGAAGGGCTAGTACTAGAAAAGTAGAGTCAGATGGAGAGAAGTGTCTCAGCCAACGCCCCGATTAAAAAAAAAAAAAAAAGTCTCAGAATGAAGATGCTTGGGTTAGGAATGCAAATGTACTCATGAGCTTGGCTGGTCTTGGCATGCTTGAGTTCTTTACCGAAACTCCCTCCAGAGACTGTAATGTCCTGGCTACGTGCCTAATTTAGTGAACAGACAGTTGCTTTCCCCCATATGGCCTGCTGGGCAATGACATGTAATTGCTTATGGTCAGGCCTGAATGATCACACACAGGATTTAGGTGAGAAGCCAGACTCTCAACATCTACCAACACTTTCTGTACACTACATTCTGTTGTATTGTATTTACTGTAAATAAAATATCAGAGCAGCTTCTACAATGAATTATATATTTTTCACCCATGAAAAATTTCACGCTCACTTTATGACAGAAATATAAAAAAAAAGTCATTTTTCTTTCTGAACAAAACTACATTTAAATGAAAAAGATACAGTGTTTAGCGTGTGCAAAAACATCAACAGTTTGCTGTGGTCATTTTGACCTCAACATTTGTGTCATCCTGGCAAAAAATGAAAGCAGATTTTGTTTTTACATGTTGAAATTCTATATCCACAAAGACATGCAGTAGGGGTAATAACCAGTAATAATAGCTACTTTTTGAGCGCTTACCATGTATTTTGTTCTGCCTAATTTCTTTTCTGGGTAATGAGTGCTCAATCAGGTAGAATCAGAAAATTATTTTTCCCACTCTGCCTCATATATCTTCAAACTCAGTGTACTACTTGATTTTTGACACTTGGTTATAAAGGTGATGATGACTTTTTTTTCCACACTTAGATAATAAAATGAAAATATCCAGACCAACTTAATCATCTCAGTACTCAATTTCATTTAACACTAAAGCTTTTCCCCTCTGCCAGTCTGAGATTCCTTTGAGCTGTGACACCAACAGTGGGGAAGGGAACTGTGGTTGACTTCTCATTTATTCTTCATTTTCTTCTACTCCTTTCCCTTTCCATAACAGTATCTTATTCATTCAGGTTTGGAATTGAAGACACATAGAAGAGGTAAAAGGAAGAAAAGTCTTAATTAATTAGCACAAAATAATCTGGTTCAGGTATCCTCTAGATATGGCAGAGTCTTAACGCTCACCTTTCATCAACTGGGATTTTTTTTTTTTTTTAATGGTTTTGTTAGAAGGCGCCTCCCTAAATGCCTCTACTTGTCAAGGGAGCGTCCTTGACAGATAAATACCTTGTCTCTGACTGGCCATTTACCCTTCCCCATCCTCACATACTAATGGGTTTAATGACCTAAAACCAGCATTTTATTGCTAAGGTCCCCTTATGCAAGGTATACTTGTGGTTAGAGTTAATTCCAGAAGGCCCTAGTGTGGCTCATGTGACATGCAGAGTACAGAAGTGAAATGTGCACCTTTATCAGTGGAAGGAAGCAACTTTAGCTCCAAGCAGAGCTATTTCCATTCACTCTGCCACCAAACCTGCATCTCTTAGACTTCATATTTCTTAGGCATGGTACAAACTGAATGTGTGTTATAGGACACATAACCAGCTAAGTGTTGTCAGGAATTCCATTTTTGTACTGACTTAACGGAGAAGTGCCCCTCTTCACTTCCATATGTTTGAGATAGGCGAAAAATCACAATCCAACCAATAACACTTTCCAAAGAAATTCTTCTCTCTTTTAACTACAGCTTTCTTAAATCCTCCATGTGTGCTGATAATGAAAGCCCCCCTCCTCACCTCCCCAGAGACTGGCTAGCTCATCACTTTGGAATATGCAGAATACAGGCAATATGTGTTCTTTTCTCAGGCTTTCCTCTTTCAGCTGAAAATGTGGGAGAGAAGTGAAGAGTTGACCTCCAGCTGTACATGTATAAGCAAACAACAGATAAGGGCCCACTGTTTTCTGATCCCGGTGACTAAATTCATATTTAAAAATCTCTAATCCTTTCCAAGATGCTTTAAATTGAATTTTAGTTATATCACTTACTTTGTCTTCAAATAAACCAAAAAAAATCATTTTTGGTAATATTTATGTCATTCTGTGGGGAAGGAAATGAAAAGTGTAAGGTACTTTAGGCAGAATTAACCTGTAAAGGATTTTTTCAGATTTTGAGCTCATTTTGAGATATCTGTTTACATAAATTATAGGAAAATACTACTCTCAATTAAGCTTGTAGCAGTATTGCTTGCAGTATGGAAGAATTCCTTCTGAGAATTCAGGGCAAAAATTCATAGTATTTCAATAGCAGACATGGCATTGCTAGGAGGGCTGTATATTGCAGACATTCATTATTAATATGGTTGAAGCTCACTATATCATTCCCATCAATCTGTTTTGATAGTGGTTTACCTTTTTCTCTCTCTTGAAAAAAAGGAAACTGAAATTTAACTTGTTTTTCTGTGATTAGTCCCTAGAAATTCCATTATATAAAAAGAAACTTTACTGCCTATCTCTGTTTCATGGGGGTGAGGGGAGACTCTTAAGAAACAGATTCCAGCTCCGGTTCTTATTTAATTAACATCCACGATGGCAAGAGATCAGATAACTTATAAACCTATCGGGAGAGTCTTCAATCAATACTTATTGATGTATATTATAGTAAGTCTTGCTGAACTCTAGATCTCCAAATTAGATATGCTGTCAGACATTACAGATGGTCCATTTAAATGCAGAGCTCACTGCTTTTCTTTCCAGGCTAGGTTTAGATAGTTCTGTTAGTTAATTACTGATGTTTAACAAACCTAGCAACTTTAAACAATAAACATTTATTAATTACAAGTTTCTGTGGACTAAAAACTCAGGAGTAGCTTGGCCATGTAGTTTTGCTCAGGCTCTCACAGAAGGTTGTAACTGGGATGTTAGCCAGGGCTACGTCATCTCAAGACCTGACAGAAACTAGAGAGTGTGCTACCAGGATAGGTCACTCATGCAACTATTGGCATAAGGCCTGTGTTGAACTTGGACTGTTGACAGGAGCTCCTAGATTCAAGAGCGCAAGATGAAAACAACAGTGTCTTTTATGACCCAGCCTCAGAAGTCATATTCCATCATTTATATCATATCCTCATGATTACATAAGTCATCCCTATTTAATGTGAGAAGGACGGGGGTCGCACAGAGGGATTAAAACAATAGGCAGGGACGACTGAAGGATGAATGGAACCTGGCCATTACAGTCTGCCCTCAGACCCCCAGTGAAGATTCATGTTCTTCCCCACATGCAAGATTAATTTATCCATTCTCATGGTCCACAGAAGTTACATCCAATTATAGAATCAGATCAAACTTTAAAATCTCCTCAGATTTAGGTACAGATATAGCTCATCAGGTTTTGTTCGTTAAATGTAGCTCCCAAGTATGTTTCCTTCAATATGGAACTCTGTGAATTAAAGAGATGTCATCTACCTCTCCCTCAAAACTGCAATGACTGAAGAAGTCATAGTCATAAAGTCTTCAAGGGACAAGCTGTCAAGGGCATACTGGGACATATCCAAATTAAAAGACAGATTATTGCATTTTATGTCTCCTCCCACAAAGAAGGAAGCTCAATTCCTGGTGGGCCTCTGTGATTTCTGGAGATAGTATATCATACATGTTACACATCTAGAGAAAATGTTCTGGCCCATATAATGGTGGTACAAAGGGCTCAGAGCTGTGTGTGAAGCCTAGAGCAGGAATGTGTTCTGCAGCAGATCCAGGCTGTGATGCAGACAGCTCTGCCCCTTGGCCCAGTGAATCTGGTAGACTATTTGGTTTTGGTGTTATCAATGATAAGAAAAGCTGTTATATAAACTTTGAGGCAAGATTCATGGGAGAATCATAAGCCAGAATATTAGGATTCTGAAGTAAGTCCTTTATATCTGCTACAAAAATTTCAATGCTTTTGAAAAACAACTCCTGACATGTCACTGCCTCCTGATAGAGATAGCATTGCTGACCATGGGACATCTAAAACTCCTCACCATGAAATGACTCTTATCAGTCCTGCAGAATCATAAGACACACTTAGCATTTAGGTTACATCTGTTTCTTCTTGCTTGTTTGTTTTGTTTTTTGTTTTTTTTTGTCTTTTGGGGGCCACACTCACAGCATATGGAGGATCCCAAGCTAGGGGCTGAATGGGAGCTACAGCTGCCTGCCTACACCACAGCCACAGCAATGCCGGATCCAAGCCACTTCTGCAACCTACACCACAGCTCACGACAACGCCGGATCCTTAACCCACTGAGCAAGGCCAGGGATCGAACCCATGTCCTCATGGATACTATTGGCTTCGCTAACCACTGAGCCTTGACAGGAACTCCTACATCTGTTTTTTAACATAAACAGAGACAGAGTGCACAAACACTTTGCAGTGAGGTAGCCAGCTCTAAGACAGTCTCAGTAATTCTCACATCTTTGATTTATCTTATCTGAGGAAATCGTGAGCACTTTTTATGAGTATAAAGCATTACACTTTAATTTTATATGCTTTGGAAAATACTCAGTAATATAATGAAATAAAATAATACCATAATCTCACCTCACAGAGATAAACATCACGTAATTTTGTTACCTTTATTTAAATATTATTACATATGCATCTACCTGGATTATGGAAAGATGACAAATAGATGGACAAAATAATAGGAGTGACACGTTAATCCAAGACACTGTATCCTAAATATCTCCAAATTTTCCCAATTCAGTTTTTTTTTAATTATCAAGTCTAGATATAGCTAGAACCTTACCCTTGTTTCAATTAAAAAAAAAACACAGCATTTTCCCTTGATTTAATACAATTCCTGTGAGATATTCTTTTCCTTGACATCTCTTAACATTATACCTTTTGTTCTGCCTGGATTTCAAATAGAAGATTTTTTTTAAAGTTTCGTAATCCTTATTCACTACATGTTATTTTCCAAAGCAGCTTTTGTGTTTCTTCCATCAGTGATAGTCTCTCATTCACTCACACTTTTAGTTATGTTGTTACTTGCTCATTTGTTCTGATTAATTTAACAAGTAATTACTGAAACTTTATTATGCCAGCCACTGTGCAAAGCATTTGAAATACAGAGGTGAGGCAGAAAGCAGAGTTTCTTTTAATCATGAAATAAAAACCTAGCCCTCTAAAACAAAGAATGCGGGTAGAGGTTTGACAGAATTGGTCCTTTAGCCTTCTTAAATACATTTGAACATTGCATAACATAGTTTTGTGGCAATGTGGATACGGAAACTTAATTACGCTGACATCTTGACATAAAAAAGTAATTATCTTGACTAATTTGAATTCATCATTCTATCACAAACAATTGGACTACTAGTTTAGGGCAACAATTTTAAATGCATTAAATAATACCCATGAGAAAAAAAAAAAGACTTGATATGCAGTGATCACTATGTGCTTGACAAACACGTTGCCATATAATTTTATTTCTAAATAAACAATGAATCAGTGGTCTTGCCATGTGTCAAGCATGCTTGCTTATTTCTTTAGGGCAATAGTCATCTGTTCAGTGGAGTTTTTACATTCAACATCTAAGTTAAAGATTTAATCCTTCTCAGTCTACATCTAGAATTTATTTATCTTTCAAGCTGTGAGCAGTGAGCACAGAGGAGACAGTGAAAATGTACCCCAGGGATAATGGCAGAAATTACACTTATATATTGCCTTTTATTCACCTTGAGGCATATATATATATATATATATATATATCACATACACAACTTGATTTATATGATAACTGACATAAAAGAAATGAATTTAACCAAATTTAAAAATGATAAGAAGTTTGTTTCAGCTCACTATTTTGAACATAAATTTTATATCACATGCCTCTAGTCTGATTTATTAGCAATTAAATACTGATGAGTACTACACTCAAATTTTGGTAACCAACTATTAATTCACTGTGATGTTTATTTCAATTTTGCCTTTTATCAATTGCCTTGCTTACTTGGTAAGTATTATTTAAGGTTCATATGCAAAGAAAATCTAAATATTTTATTTGTCATAATAGCAACACAACCAGATGTGCAAGGATAGAGATAACAATGGTCATAAAAAATTTCATGGGATGTAGCAAAAGACTGTTTGAATCATGTAGATTTTATGCTCTGAGAAACATAAAGATGAGAATTCTGTTAAACCAAGTGTAGGGTCTGAAAACAAGCAATGGTAAATATTTATAGAAAATGCTATTCACTAGTGTTTTATGTTGATCTAAACACTCTAACTCTTTCACAGAACTACCTAGGTTGGTCATAGATAGTTCTGCAAAGATTTTAAAATGTCAATTATCCTAGGAGTTAAGCTTAATGTATATTTTAAATGGTAACACTTAGAGTTATATGGTAGTACTTTATGACTCAAATTAGATTGGATGTCAAGTTAACATTCATTTGATTCTATGATTCCTGTGGAATAAGTGCGAAAGAGCATTTGTGAGTATTGTAAAGGAATTAGTTTAAAAATCATTTTTACTGACTGTTTAACATAACAAAATAGAGGAATACCCAGTAAATTTAATCCTTACCATTAAAATACTCATGATATTACACATATGGAAATAACCTCCAACATATTTTAATAATTAAGACAGAAAATCATATGATGAAAATATTTATCCTATAATTTGAAATTTATTTATTCAGTACATTGTATGTGCCAGACATTGTGCTAAGTCCTTGAAATAAAATGGTGTATAAAGTAAATAGACCCTGACTTTCAATAATTTTATGGATTACTGTGGGGAGAAAAGCATCCATCACATAATTATGAATATTTAAGTAAACACTGAAGAAAGTGTTCTGTATGAAAGATGTATGATTCACTGAAACCTATTAACAAAGAAACCTACCTAGATTTTGGAAATTAGAAAAGCCTTCTTTAAAATTTGTGATTCTTATGCTGATATGTTATAGATGTGTGGGTGTTAATTAGTGAGTATGTAAACCCTACCAGGAAGGCCAAGCTACTTGAGGAGCCAGAATGATACTAAAACACAAGGGAAAGGATGGTCCAAGATCAGCTAGAAGAGTAAAATGAATGCAGAGAATGCAGCTGAAAAGATTAAAGTACTGTGTAACTACTGGAGGATTTTTAAAAGAATGGTGGTGGGGGTAGGGAATACTCTGAATTAAGTTTTCTGTTTTTATTGTGATATAATTTATATATAGTAAAATACATCATTTTCAGGTATTGAGAGCTGTGAATTTTGATCAAAGTAGCCATGTAAAAAGTTGTGCAATATTCTTGCTGAAAATTCCCGTCTCGTCTTTAGCACGTGAATTTCTAGACTTAAATCCGGCTCTGATCTGGAAACTGGGCAAGGGATATGACTTTTTTTTTATTTCTATTTTTTTTTTTTTGGTCTTTTTGTCTTTTTAGGGCTGTGCCCATGGCATATGGAGGTTTCCAGGCTAGGGGTCTAATCAGAACTGTAGCTGTTGGCCTAGGCCAGAGCCACAGGAACGTGGGATCCGAACGCATCTGCAGCCTACACCACAGCTCAGGGCAATGCCAGATCCTTAACCCGCTGAGCAAGGCCAGGGAATGAACCTGAGTCCTCCTCGATACTAGTTGGGTTCGTTAACCACTGAGCCACAACAGGAACTCTGGATATGACTTTTTAAGTGAGGACAATTGCCCTTAGCCTCCTAGTCATTTATCCTTGATTTTTCTCTACTGGTAAAAGTCGAGTAGTGCCCTTAAAAGAACTCTTACCGTCATTTGTTTTTGTCTTTTTGGGGCCCACCCACGGCATATAGAGGTTCTTACAGAAGGGGCAGAATCCAAGCTGTAGCTGCTGGCCTATGCTACAGCCACAGCAACGCAGGATATGAGCTGAATCTGAGACCTACACCACAGCTCACGGCAATGCCGGATCCTTAAGCCACTGACTGAGGCCAGGGATGGAACAGGCATCCCTGTGGATGCTAGTCAGGTTTGTTAACCGCAGAGCCACGGATGGGAACTCCTCTTATTGTCATTTTTTCTGTTGTTGCAATTATCGTATTATGTACAATTGTCTGTAGAAAGACCTAATAAAAGTTCCGTATGTGTTATATATGACCTTGTCACTGTAGCCACTGGTTTATAACTTAATGATATCTGTTATCTTTTTTTTTTTTTGATATTAGATACTATGTAATTAATGATCATATTTTAGGTGTCATTATGATATCTGTTATCTTTAAAATTTCCCTTGGTCTTTCTGTCAGTTCAGATTTTTTGCCTGACAGACCAAGACCAATCTCTCATCATTATTCTCACAGCTAGACTGCTCTCACTGGCTCAGTTTGTCTGACGTTGTGCTTTATTGGCTTGAGTTCTATACCAGGATTCTGTGTTTCATCTTCCCTTTATTATGGCCATTGCCTCCACTTTAGTTGCTACACTACAACTATTCTGTAATCTCACCATACTTCTTCTAAATTACTTGTGTGGATCACTTAAACTACACACACACACACACACACACACACACGAAGGCAAAAGTAGAAAGTAAAATAAAATCACATAAATTTAGTATTAGTTTTAATCTTTTGAAATTGATAGGTTCATCTAGAAGTTGACCTCTAGAGGCTTCTAGGACAACCTCTAGAAATTGAAAAGGACAGGAAATAGATTCTCACTTAGAGCCTTCAGCCAGAACCAGTCTTGCCAACATCTTGACTTTAGTCCCATGAAACTAACTTTGGACTTGCAACCCTCACAACTTAAATAAATGTACTGTCCTTTTTTAAACCATTACATGTATGGTATTTGTTACCTTATGATAACAGACTAACACAATTTGCTTTACTTAAATACATACTCCAAGAAGATTACCTCAGAGTCTAGCTCTAAATAAGGCAGACATATTTTCATTAACTGAACTAACATGTTAGAGGATTTACTAGAAACACCCATTGCTAAGAGGATGTCTCCTTTAGGAAAAGTGTACGGTGGACCTTAAATAACATCAAGTCATTCCAGATGTTGTCTTACTCCTCAGTTAGTTCCCATTTCAAAAACTTTTTTTTTTTTTTTTCCTTTACAGCCCATTGAACTTTGTCATGCTGGAGATTTCCCACAGCTTTTCTGCCACTGCAACTAAGTGATAGGAATATGAACACCGGTGGGAGCCAAGTCTTTAAGAAAGCCATTTAAACCATTACATGGAAAAGAGCTGACATCCCACAAATCTGTATGTGGACAGCCTAGGTTATTATGAAGTCAGTAAACTGAAGTCTTAATACACACTATCATCACACCGTCCACAATGAAAACATTTCATGGATATTATGCAGAGACTAAATATTTCTGGGTATATTCTGTTATTTTATGGAATCAATATCTAATTGAAAACTGAATTATGAAAGATATGTCAGGTGAAATAGAGATGCAAGATACTATTGGCTTGTAGATATATCCATAAAATTTAGAAACTTTGATGATTTTGGCATTACATTTAATTTTATAAAACATTGAATTTGTTTGAAACATTTATTGCTCATGTTGTTTATAAATTCTAGCAGATCTATATAAGTAATCAAAAGAATTATAACTAAACACAACACTTATTAGAAAATTTGAAAGAAGTGTACTGGGATTGATTATCATATATAATTTAGATACACACAAATTTGTAAAATTCTCTTACATTTTTAAATATAAAACCTACTACTTTTGCTCAGAGTTGGAGAAAGAGCATCTCTCTGATAGGAGATAAAGAAATTAAAACTAAATTTACTGTATTATTTTCATTTATTTTACATAAAGTGGCCATCTCAAAGTCCAACTTGCCTACGCTTGTGGCTTTTTTCCCCCTTTCAAAGGTTTGTCCTTTCCAATCCCTTTTTCTAAACTGTCTTCTAAATATCAGGGAAAAGTGTCATCACGTTATTCATTTTCATCCTCTTTGCCATGGAAGGCAAAGGGGTTTACTGCTCATTAGACTGTATCTTGAGTCTACATTAGCTTTTGCAGTTATATCTTTCTTTAACACTCCTCTCAATATATCTTCACCATCAGGAAACATTCCACCCTAAATCTATTCTATGCTATCAACTTCAGGAATACATGAAGCACCTCTCAGGTATCCTGATTCATGCCAAATGTGGGATTTTAGTGAGAGACATACTATCTTTTAACTAATACCTTAGGAATGTAGGAACACCTGTTACTATAATCTCATATCACCCTTCCAGCTCCACCCTAAACGTGATTTTGAACCAAGATAGTGCAGGTTTACTCTACCTTACCCAAAACTTTTGGAGAAAAATATATCTTGGAATTCAGAATTTGGTGGATAATGAAAAGCACCCTTTAATCCAGCATATTGCTATTTCTGCAATGAAATGTATAATATTCATGCCAAGTGGTTTTTAGAGATCCTTTCAAATTCGAAAATGTGGAAGAGAGACTGAAGGCCTGTTAGTTTCTGAGCCATTACCCTTTATCCAATCTTCACAAAAATTTATTTTAGCAGCTTACTTATTTCATATCGTATTCCTCTATAATTAATTAGCCCTATATCAGTCCTCCAAACTTTTGTTGAATTTTGCTCAGTGATGCTTAGTATTTACAAATCAAAAGTACTTTTTTTCAGGTTTTTATTTTGTTTTACCTTGGCCTAGCTCTGAAAGCAAATAAATAAATATATAAATATACACACATCTTTACAGTCACTCTTGTATAGTTTTGCATAATTATAGACATCTTTGCAGGGTTTTTAAAAAGCATGTATTTAAGGAGGAGCTTATTTAATTATGTAGGTAAATAGGCACCTAGATAACTAATCAGTGAAATAAATACAATTTTTGGAAAATCCACATGTACAGATCTCCTACTGAATGGGATTAGGAATATAACTCTACATTTTTAAATTGATTTTTCTGAATTTTTGGCCAGTGCTGTACCTAAAGTCTGTACTAACAGATTATCCTTGTTTTAGTAAGATACTGTGTATTTTAGACAGCATTAGAGCTCTGTTCTTTCCCTCTTAATCTTGGTGGCATATCTTAGTTTGTATTAGCACGTTATTGCTTCCATTAGTTGCTAGGTGATAGATGTCATTCCACAGTTGTTGGCTACCTCTACTATTGCAGGCAGAAGGATTCCTCGGACCAGGTCCATAATGAACTCCGAAATGTTTAATATATCAATATCCAAAAAATCCCTTGCTCATATATTACCTTGCAAATTCTATTCATTTTTACTTAATCTAAGGTTCAGAGGTTTCATTACCTTTGGATACAGGAAAAAGATTGTTTTGGTATAATATGATTATATTTATCGATAAATGAAACTTTAATTAAGATGATCTTATTTTAGCTAAACATTAGGATCAATATCTTTTAAAAAAATCTGACATTGTGTTTGCTTTTTGAATTACCCACTTCATGACATAGTTTACTGATAAATTATGCCACACTTTTTTTTTTTTTGTCTTTTTAGGGCCGGACCTGTGTGGTACATGGAGGTTCTCAGGCTAGGAGTCAAATTGGAGCTGGAGCCGCTGGCCTATGCCACAGCCACAGCAACGCCAGATCTGAGCTGTGTCTGTGACCTGCACCATAGCTCACAGCAACATCGGATCCTTAACCCACTGAGAGACCAGGGATGGAAGCTGAGTCCTCATGGATACTGGTCAGATTTGTTTCCACTGAGCCACGATGGGAAATCCCCCCCCCTTTTTTTTTTTATGCCACACATTCTTGACCCTCCTTCCTACCCACTCCCATCCCATGCTCATGAAGGCATTCAAAACCTGTACTCTTGCTGGTAATTGTTAGATGACTCACTCACATAATCTTCCTCATCTTCAATTTAATGTTATATAAATGACTACATATTGATGGGACTAACAGGATATTGATAAATGTCTCAAAGATATCTTTATTAAAATACCCCAGTTATAAGATTCTAAAATGTAGAATGAGAAAGTACAAAGGTTGAATTTGAAACACCACACACACACACACACACACACACACACACACACTAGATGATAAAATACTTTTACATGTTGTTACAGAAGAGATTGCAAAACAAGATAAAACACAATTTAAGATGCTGGCCTTTATGTATTCTACTAAATTAGCTTCTGTTACTAAATGATATTGAACTTTAAAGACATAGCTCTATGAGAGGCTTCAGGGATCATGAACATATTGTGAATATCTACTATTACAAGCCATTAATTCAAAAATCTTTACAGGTTAAAATTTTATGCAGCTGCACACTTTTCATTAAGAAAAAGAAATCTCATGTCTGAGAGTTCTTGATGTTCTGCCATGGACATTTGCTATAGAGGCAAGTAATGATAAAATACATATAATTAATTGCTGAAGAATATTTTGTAAGAAGCAATTTTATCCTAGAAAATACTTTTATGTGATAAAAATTAAGTTATTCAGAATGGTTTCCTGAAAATGTTAAGACAGATTAAAGTATTTCAGCTGCACAATATAATAGAAAATGTATTATATTTTAAATCATGAGAATTATCATAAACTTTTGTACCTAATTGATCCTACAGTCCTGTTACTTAACACCAATGGATTTTATTTTTTTATGCTCTCTGGCAGGAATGCTGCTATCATTTATTTATTTAAAATTTGAACTGAAGAGCGAGTGAGCTATTGTATATTAATGTACTAAGAAGAAATTTATTTGGTATCAAAATATATGCTATTATCATTCAAAATATTTATTATCAAATATGCAGAATAGATCTTTCTGATATATTCTGAACATGGCAAAGTTGTGCCATTTTGATTTAAATGTAGTTAAGGAAGAAATGGTAGTTTCCAGATAAAAATGAGAGACTGAACACATATATCTAATTTTGCTCCTCCCAATCCCTGGAAAGAACTGAAAAAGGCAAGATGAGAATACAATAACAACCAAGAATACAAAAATAACCAAATTTTGGAAGCTGGCAAGTAGATTTATATTACTGATTTATTAAGCCCCTGGAAATCAAGTTCTTCGCTGTCAATCAAGAAAAACAAGACCTGAATGATACATAATTCTGAATTCTCAACAAGCTAAAGAATTGTGAGTAAAGGTTATGTAAATAAAGGAGATAGGTTAAAAGATAGCTTAGAAATAGTTAGACATCTAGATATACTAGCACTCTAGTAGCTGGGAGGAAATTTATTCTCTGTAAAGGACAAAACAGAAACTCTGAATTGGAAGATATCACTAATAGCTGAAACAACTAGTTCTGAATGGAAATAATGAATCCCCAAAAATATTGGCAGCTGAGGCTTTGAGACATCTTCTCTCACTTACCTGCCAGATCTCTGACCCTCAGGCAAGAGATTGGCATAGTGCTCGCTGAAGAAACTGAGTAGTCTAAAAGACCTAAAAGCACTGACATCATTGTTCCCCAACAAAGTCTACAGGGAAACCCCAAGTTGACACTGACCGATTGAAGTACTCAAAACACTGCAGTCAGCAACTTCTCCACTCTGCCTAGTACAGGCAGACATCATAAATTAAAATACATAAACTAAATAAAGTCATGTTAGAGGAAATATATAGAAGAAAACAAAATATCAACACACTCATTAATCTCTCTGAGACGAGGCAAGATATTTCTTCCTTGAAACTGAAACAAGAAAATGATTTTTTAAAAGGAAGATTTAGAGAGACAAAAATTTGAAAACAGAAGTGAAAACATCAGTAAAAGACAGATGGACTTGAGGAAATTCTCTGGGGAGACAGAAAAAAAATAACTAAAAAAAGAAAAGGAATGGAAAACAAAGGATAAAAGATGAGAATAACGAACCAATCAGGAAATCCAATATCCCTAATAGAGAATATAGATAGGAGGAAATAATTAATTGCATCATTCCAGAAAATTCCCCAGTACCAAGGAGAAGCATGCAGCACAGACAATAAAAACAAGCTTAAACGCTCTATTCATTTGGTGCACCATTCAATAATTATACCAGATGCCATATATTTAGTAGTGGCTCCTCAGAGCACTAGGGATACAGCAATGAAAACAAATAAAAACAGAAAATTCAGCAGTAAGAACAAAGCAGCAAATAAAATTCTGACCTCATGGAGCTTATCATTGGGTGAAGCAAAACACATTAGATAAGATCTGCTGGGGGAAATTTTCACATATAGAGGTAATTTCCAGGTCATTCTGGCTTATACATGATTTGGCTTGAACTTTATGCTGACTAGACCAGCCTGACTTCTAGCCTGTCAAAACATGCATTGTGCATCTGCTTTAACCATTAAAGAAAAGAATGTACTTGAAAATTTAAACAAAGTTGAGTTCCCGTCGTGGTGCAGTGGAAATAAATCCAACTAGGAACCATGAGGGTTCGGGTTAGATCCCTATCCTAGCTCAGTGGGTTAAGGATCTGGCCTTTCTGTTATCTGTGGTGTAGGTCGCAGATGTGGTTTGGATCCTACGTTGCTGTGGCTGTGGCGTAGGGCAGTAGTTGTAGCTCCGATTCAACCCCTAGTCTGGGAACCTCCATATGATATGGATGTGACCCTGAAAAAATAAAGTCAAAAAAAAAAATTAAAACTAATTAATTAGTTCAGGCATTAAAAATTGAGCTGGGTGGCCACTGTGGATGTGGTTTCAGATACTTGCCTGTATAAGTTCCTGAGGACATGAATTTTATGAACTGTATCAGATTCAAGGACTCCACTAGCCCTTGCTCAGATCTGACATTGCTGTGGCTGTGGCACAGGCCAGCGGCTACAGCTCTGGTTCGACCCCTAGCCTGGGAACTTCATATGCCGCAGGTGTGGCCATAAAAAGAAAAAGAAAAAAAAGACTATCTTAACCTTATTACATACTTAACCTTTTTTCACCGTATTACAAATGCTATTTTTTAATCCTCAAAATAATCCTATTAATTATATTCTATTCCAATTCTCATTTTACAAATGAGGAAACTGGGACACACAGTGGTTAAGTGACTTGCTCAAAGTCATAAACTTGAAAAGTGGACAAGTCCACATTTAAATATGCATACTCTAGTTTGCTGATAGGAATATTAGTCATGAAGGTCAGGTTTTCAAGGAAATGTTACAAGAAAATTTTCAGAAATGCCTACATTCATAGCAAGACAAAATTGGGGAGCTAGACTATCAAATCCCAGGTTAAACAGGATCGAAACAAGACATGATTTACTGAATTATGAAATAAGCTTACTTGAGGTCATGTGATTTGTAGTGACACAAAAACAGATGAACAACATACAGGTTGTGGTTTAATGTCTTTGGAAACTTTTCCAGTTTCTAAAACCATATTTTTTTTAACTTAAAGAACTGTATTTGTGAGCCACAGTAATAAGCAGATTTTGTTTTGTTTACTAGGGCTCTAGCAAAGAACACTACCAATCACTGTGTTAGTATGACTGTAGATCAAGTACTATGGTTTGCTTCCTATAAGACCTCTCTTTGTGGGGAATATATATGTATATATATATATACCTATTAAACTTAGACGTTACCATGTGATTTGCTCTGAGCAATCAAATGTGATGGAAACTTCTAGGCAGAATATCTAAGAATAAACTCATAGTTTCCTATGTCACTTTTCCCTCTGTCACCAGATTGACCGTTTTCCAAAGAGAGACTTCTTCATCCAAGTTTCCTAAAGAAAGGATGACATGGACCAGAGTGTAGAAGATAACCTGTATGACAAGTTATATGAGAATTACATCTTTACTTCTATAAGCTAGTGAGTTTCCTGAAGTCATATGTTATTATCATAATATAGCTTTTGAGACTGATACAGTAAGATAGAATAAATATACATATTTAACCTTGGTGCTCATGACATCATACTAAACAATAACAAAAACAACAACAAAATCCCATTCTTTGTCCTCAAAATGCTTATATTAAGGACCTCTCATTGTGGCGCGGCAGAAATGAACCTAACAAGCATCCAGGAGGTGGCAGGTTTGACACCTGGCCTTACTCAGAGGGTTAAGGATCTGGCATTGCCATGAGCTGTGGTGTAGGTCACAGACAAGGCTCAGATCTGGCGTTACTGTGGCTGTGGCATAAGCCTTCAATTGCAGCTCAGATTCAAACCCTAGCCTGGGAACTTCCATATGCTTCGGGTGCAGCCCTAAAAAGCAAAAACAAACAAACACAAACCTATATTTCATCGATGTTACAGAAGCCAATAAAGGTTTAGCTAGAATATCAGGGAGAGAATTTGAGTACTACCATTTAGTAATGATAATAT
Organism: Catagonus wagneri; assembly: GCA_004024745.2. NCBI lineage: Eukaryota > Metazoa > Chordata > Mammalia > Artiodactyla > Tayassuidae > Catagonus > Catagonus wagneri. The sequence goes on along the minus strand of PVHT021183710.1, from coordinate 27,089,636 downwards.
CAAGACAAGAAAACAAAAGTTTTCAACCAATAAACCAACAAAAAAGATGGGCAGATATCAGAGAGCTGCATTTAGTCTTTCTTAAATTCAGGTCAGGGGATCATGGAGTCCACTGACCTCTGGGAGTGCATTGAACAATTATGGTAGGTCATTCTAGAAACTTGGAACTTACACCCAATATGAACACTTCTACCATGATCAAATACAATGTAGGATATCATCCTTTTTAAAGGGATTTGATGTGTGTACTAAAAATAAGATTTATCACATTTTCCTTTCTTCTTCTAGCCTATCTTATTTAATATGCTTCCCAGTATCAGTGCTCACTTACAAGTCAGAGAGTATCCCTGACACATTTTTTTTTTTTTGCTTTTTTTAAAGCCCGCATTTGGGGCATTTGGAAGTTCCCAGGCTATTGGTCGAATTGGAGTTGCAGCTATGAGCCACAGTCACAGCCTCAGCAATGCTGGACCCAAGCTGCATGGGCAACCTACACCACAGTTCACAGCAATGCCAGATCCTTAACCTATTGAGCGAGTCTAGGATCTAACCTGCCTCCTCCTGGATACTAGTCAGATTCATTTCTACTTTGCCACAATGGGAACTCCCCTGACACCTTTTAAAAGTGGGTAAATCTAAGTTGCTTATGTGATGCTCTTCCTGTGCAGACATAATAACACAGCAATTGTTTAATAGGGTGAGTTGATCTGCATTCTTTCCATTAGGGATTTTCCTTTCCAGCATAAAAAAAGTTTATAACTCAAATAACATAAAGTTAATTATTTTGCCATACTACTTTGTGTTTTGATCATATCTATAGGGCTTTACTAAAGTTTTAATTATTTTATAGGAACCTGAAATTTATTAACCATTATTTGTTATAACTACATGATACATTAGTTATATTTACCCAATCTTTTTTAAATTTTCTCATGGTTACACAGGTACTATTGCTATTATAAATGGCACATGACTGGTTATTTGGTATGAAAAGAATGAATTGTTCATCTGAATCATATCAAATGCTAGCTTGCTAAAGTCATTTATGTGCTTTAACAATATTTTAGAGCTCCTGACATTTACAGCAAATCATACCACTATCTGTCTCATGGATTATGATTCAAGAGGTGTTTGACATTGTCATTTCAAGTGTGTCTAAAGCAAAATGTTGTTCAGTATGCCTGCCATACATGTATAAAGGTGATCTGCTTTGTGTTAAAATTTTATGTGCATTTATATTTAATATGCCTACAAAATTGATTCAATGCTAAAGCATATAAATGGGATGCATTGCTTTGTGCTCTTACATTGATAAAAAAAATCTGTGAAGCACATATCAGATGATGGTATCTCCCTTCCTTTCTATAATGATTTTTATGAAAGAGATTTGTAAGTTTGCAACTACAGCCATGCCTCTTTCCTGAGTATAGACCTGAATTTCCAACAGCAAGCTGAGCATCCTTTAGAATATCCTATAAAATGCAAAAATTCACAAGGACATGGATCATGCCTGCTTTGTTCCCTGCTGCCACTCCAGTGCCAGGAACAACACACAAGAGATTATTAATGAGTATGTTATTTTATTCATTTAATTAATGCCTATTATTTGCTTTATGCCTAATAGTCTGGGGACATAATGAATTGAAGATAAATTTTCACATGGCAGCTAGAACAATCTTTTATAAACACAACCTAAATACCATTCATTATTCCATTCTTAATCTATCAGTGGCAGACCACTGCTCTCAGGGTGAATGCTAACTCTAAAATAGCTTGGGCAGCGCTTCATCATAGTCCTTCTGCTTACTCTTTACATCAGTCTCCTGGAAGTCCTTGTCTTGCCAAGCTCCATCAATGTTCAAGTACTTAATTCTCTCCTTAGCTGGGACCTTTCTTCTTTCTACACCCTTCCTATTTCTTCTTTCATCTTTAGCACTCTTTTTTTCAGACCGAAACTTGAAAGCTTCAGAAAACTATTATCTCTTCTGTGTGCTGCCAGACTATCAATTTTCATAATACAGATAATTTGGGGTTGTAATTTCTTCGTAATTTGGTCTAAATGTCATAGAAAATCACGTATTCCTTGCTGGTATTTAGCATATTCATGTTATTTTTGGAATAGGATTGTCTGGTAAAATCTTGGCTAAAACACTGCGTGTTCTTAATAAAATGAGTATTGAAAAAAATAAAGGTGTTTGCTTTATGCATTATACTTAATGAATGAATTCTCAGATTCTTGCTATGTAGTGTTATACACTACTTTATCACAGAATTCAGTGTTTTTGACATTTCATTGTGAAAGGTAGATTTGTTTACCTGATGGTATAACTAAATAGCTATTCTGAGTTCTTACGTATGTGTAATGTATTCATGGTTTCAAATATTTGTTGAAGGAACCATAAATGCACCAGTGAGAATTGCAATCACCTGATTCCAACTACTAATATTGCTTTTAACAACCTAGTATGTCTTTGAGTTGAAGATTTTATTCATCTTCCACAGGTCTGGTTTGTACCTTACAGTTAGGTATCCATGGGAAGGAAGGCCCAGAACTAAATTCCCTATGACTGAGAATACCTTAGACTACATGTGTTAAATATTATGTGTTTTCCATATTGCATGGAAGGCTTAACTAATTTTGTACAGATGAATAAATACAATAATTTATCTTCTCTTTAACCTATGCCACATTTTCAATAAACTGTTATCAGATAAGATTTCTGAAGCATAAACTGTTATTTAACCTCCATGTACAAAAGCGTATTGGCTTTCTGATGAGTGTGTAGGACCAGGCATTCGACTTCACGTCAAATATGAGCACAGTTCCCCAATGATGCTTAGATCACCCTGACACCTATAATTTCTACTGTGATTATCTATCATATGTCTATAATAAATACAAATTTGTTAAAAACAAAAACTGAGTCAACTGACTCCATGTTTTTTAAACATCGAAATAAGCCTTGTTTTTAAGAAATTTCATTTTAATGAAGGGAATAGAACAATATCAATAAATATTGTTTATTTATTGATAAACAATATCAATGCCAACTACCAATAAATGCTACAATGGAAGCAGAACTGGACAAAATGAAAAGAGCATTACTGGCGGACCACCCTCTTTGTGGAGTGCCTTTTTGAAGAGGTGATATCTAAACAGATGAGAATGTAAGAAATCAGCCATTTAGAAGCCTGAAAAAGGTCACAAAAGACAGCTAGAATTGCTAATGTAAAAACCATTGGTCAAAATAAATGTGGTTAAAAAAAATTCTGTTTGACAAAAAAATGATAATTTACCTACTGTATGACAGGTAAATCTTCTCTGTGCCTTAGTTTCATAATCTATATATGGGCATAATGCTATTGGTTATCTTCTATAAGTTTGTTAAACTGTTTTATAAAACACAGTAAGTTATATAAATAACTTATAAGTAAATAAATATTTATAAAATATTTAAAGTCATGTAAGAATATAGGTAAATAATAATTGTTTGCTATTAAAAATCTAGACTAAATGAATGGTGGTAGATACATTGATACAAATGGAAAAATCTGTATTAGTTTCTTAATCTTGCTGTAAGAAACCACCATAGAATTAGCATTTTAAAATAATACAAATTTATCATATGGTTCTGGAGGTCAGAAGTTTAAAATGGATCTTACGTGGCTAAAATCAAGGTCACAGATTGATTCAGGAGAGAGCTGAGTTCCTCCTGAAGACACTATGACAGAATCCATTCCTTGCCTTTTGCAGCCTCTAAAGTCTACTTGCATTTTGCAACTTGTGGCTGAATTACTCTGAGGTCTTTTATTGTTACATCTCATTCTCTAACTCTGACTATTTTGCTTCCCTTTTTAGGGACCACTGTAATTATATTGGGCTGATAATCTAGGATAATATTCTCATTTCAAGATCCTTGGTTTAATCACATAATGTCAAGCTCCTTTTGCTATATAAGGTTCGGATAATTAAGACATGATCTGGAGATCACATATTCAGTTTCCAGAGAATCAGACATGAGCATCTTTGGGGCCATTATTCTGTCATAAATCATCTATATATTTATATATCTATATATTATTATATACATACTATGTGTGTATATATATATATATATATATATATATATATATATATCTCCTTACATGTACATATACCACAAATATACACATACAAGTTGTTGATAAATAGATAATAAATAAATAGATCTGTAGATATGGATTAGATAACAGGAAACTATTTATCACTGAAACATGATCATGGCAACATGATCATGGAAACTGAAGATGGTCTCTTCAGCAAGTGGTATCAGGGAATTGGACAGCAGTATGTAAATCAATGAAGTTGGAACACTCCCTCACACCATACACAAAAACTCAAAAATGGCTTGAATCCTTAAATATAAGACATGGCACCATAAAATTCCTAGAAGAGAACATAGGTGAAACATTCGCTGACATAAATCATAGCAATGTTTTCTTAAGTCAGTCTCCCAAAGCAATAGAAATAAAAGCAAAAACAAACAAATGTGACCTAGTCAAACTTATAAGTTTTGCCTAGCAAAGGAAACCATAAACAAAACAAAACAAAAAACCTACAGAATGGGAGAAAATAATTGCAAATGATACAACCAACAAAGTATTACTCTCCAAAATATACAAACAACACTTACAGCTCAATATAAAAAAAAAATTAAATGGATAGAAGACCTATATAGGCATTTCTCTAAAGAAGACATACCAATGGTCAACAGGCACATGAAAAGATGGTCAACATCTAATTATTAAAGGAATGCAAATCACAATTGCAGTGAGGTATCACCTCACACAAGTCAAAATGGCCATCATCAAAAATTCTACAAATAATAAATGCTGAAGAAGGTGTGGCAGAAAGGGACCCCTTCTACACTTTTGGTGGGAATATAAACTGATGCAACCACTGTGGAGAGTAATATGGAGGTACCTTAAAAAACTAAAATGTGGTTACTACATGACCCAGCAATCCTACTCCTGGACATATATCCAAAAAAGATGAAATCTCTAAATCAAAAAGATACATGAGCCCAATATTCACAGAAATACTATTTACACTAAGCAAGATATGGAAGTTACCTAATGTCCATCAACAGATGAATGGATAAAGAAATATATCTATATATATATATATATATATATATCTATATATCTATATATATATATATCTATGAAGTTTGTGTTTTTGAATAAAGGAGAAACTTTCAGAATGCTTTTAAGCTAATAGGAGTGGTTCAATAGATATTGAAAATTTAAGAGAATCAAGGGAGAATCGCAACATCTATCATTCTAAATAGTCATGGGGAAAAGAGCTCTAGTGCCTGATTAGAAAGGTTGGCTAATAAAAAGCACAGCATTTCACCCACTGTTATGGAATGAAGGTGGACTATATGGGCATTGACGCAAACAGGTAGGGTGAATTTCTCTTGTAGGGTACATTCTAATTAAGTATATACATTTTAAAGTAATAGGCAATCATTTGATTATTACAATAATAATAAAAAAATTCCAAGAGAAAAGAGTCTAAAGTAAGACTAGTTGGAAACAGTAAGGATACATGAAGTTTATCATGATTTTAAATGAGACAAACAGGTAAGACTGTGGGGTTTTTTTTAAGCTGTGGTGTGGGCTCCGGCGCAAATAAGACAGAGTAGGATACAAGTAAGATATGGGTTTTTCCAGATAATATCAATGAGGCAAAAGAACAAGAGTATACTATTCATCTTTATGAATCATGGAATATTAACCTTAATTTTATAAGTAGAGAGGTAGGATGTGGGATGGCAGAGACAACATGATACCTTCAGTGTAATTTAAGTCTCAAAGGAGTTTGTATATGGTAGAACTTGACAAAGGGAGTAGGGAAAAAATGTTAGGGGTTTGGGGTCAGATAACAGGATGTCAGAAATTTGGCTCATAGAGAAGTTGTAGTAACTAGTAATAACCAAGATTAAAGAATGATCATGTGTGGGTAGAATCAGTTAGATAAAAGTATCTTTGTAACAGAGCACTGAGAGGCCAAGGTATTAGAAACGTCACCTTTCTGGAGGCTGAATTCATAAAAAAAAAAAAAAAAACCTGTCCTAGTAATCTGTAGGTAGCTCAAAAAGTAGGCATTGGGGTTGGTATGTATATTGTTGATGAAATTCAATCTGTATTTTTACAGAGAAGGGAGAAAGGATAACTTGGGAACAAAAATGAAGCGCAGGGAGGATGTTGAACTGAAATACAGGGCCAGGGGTATGAAGGGTATGGAAAAGAAAGAAACTATGCCTTTAGATAGTTACATGACAAGCAGTATCCTCGGGGGATTGCTAAATTTTAATATAATAATCATCACTGTTAATCTTGAAGAGGATGATATGGTAGTTAATATTTTTAAATAAGATCTTTTAACCCCATTAATTTTTGTACTGCTCATGAAAATAATGTCACACACAATAAACTCAAGTAGCTAAATATAATAGTATGACTTTGGGCTCTGGAGGAAGAATAGGCTAAGTATGATTTTCATTATTTCATATGACAAATGTGTGACCTTGAGCAAATTGCTAAAGTCATGGTGACATTGTACTTTGGAGAATGAGGCTTTAGTCTCAAGTTTTAAAGTTGCAACTATGTATCTCTCCAAATCAAGTTCTTTTTGTAGTTCCTTAGTCACCTTGATACTTGGGAGACCTAAAACGAGGAATTCCTTATTTGGGAGATTGAAGGGGAAGACCAAAATATCTCATAAAAATAACTCTCAAATTCTGAGGCAATCACGTATCCTAACAATGTCAATGAGATCTGGTGCTTCTGAGGACATTCTTTTACAGGGACAGAATGAATATTTTGAGAACGTAAAGACGCTGCATCCCCTAGTGAGATTATCTCAGAACACTTAATACATTTGATAAGAAAATCCTTATAATCAAAGGTTCTGTGAGGTAATTACAGCGGTGACTTCAAATCTATCCTTCCTAGCAGTGCTAGGGGTCAAAACCAAGTGCTAGATTGTACACATGAGCAAAATACCAAATGCTGAAAAACAGCTAAGCCATTAATTGGAGAGTATTCTCGATTGAGGTGGAAGAAAATTAAAACTTGAAAAAGACAGAGATACTGAAGTATATAATTCCAATTTTGTTTTTCTGCTGAGTTAATTTACTTTTCCCTCTTTTCATGGCTTATTCTTGGCTACTATTTAATAATACCCTCTGGGCTTATCCAGTATTATGATTTATCTAAACCATTTTAAGATAGGACAAAATTAATAAATATATTATATGTTGCATTCTGTCCTAATTGAAAAAGTATAGTGGTGTAGAGAATAATACACTTAGAAGAGTAAGCATATGAAATAATTTCTTGGTTCTTCTGAGGTATATTTATGTTTGTATGTTTTTACTCAATGTGGAATGTGACCATTCAAAATATGTATACTCATTGTGCCTATAAAAGTATATGACTGAGTCCATGAGCCAAAGAAAAAATATATTTTTAACTGTATTTTTTATTCTCCATGCAGCTCTAAATTTTTTAAGCAATTACACTTTCCCCTGGAATAAAATGTTATATTTCTACTCTTTCACCTGTATTTAAGTGCCACCAACAACTTAATTTCCTAAGTTAATAACTGGATGTTATTCTTTTTTAATTTTTTTTTATTTCCGTTTTAGGACTGCACCTGCAGCATATGGAGGTTCCCAGGCAAGGTGTCGAATGGGAGCTGTAGCTGCGGGCCTACACCACAACCACAGCAATGCAGGACCTGAGCCATGTCTGTGACCTATACCACAGCTCACAGCAATGCCAGATCCTTAACCCACTGAGCAAGGCCAGGGATTGAACCTGCATCCTTATAGATGCTAGTCAGATGCATTTTCACTAGGCCATGATGGGTACCCCATGGATGTCATTCTTATTTTGAAGTAGCTTGACAGAGGAAAAATAGTCCACAACTACACCAATTTTTCCCTTACAAAGGTTTCTACCTCTTTTTAACCCTACTCTAATTTCTTTATTTCAACTTTTCACTTGGATCATTAAAAGTGCCCTTTAGCTGGTTTTCCTGTCCCCAGTCTCGTTCTCTGACATCCAGTAGCTATCCTACTCACTGTGTTATAAAATACAAATTAACGCTCTGTTTAATACACTCACTGTTTTTAAAATAAATTATGCAGGATGCTTGAAGTTTTGGTCTTTATTATATTTCCCTCTTTCCCCAATAATGTTGATATTTTTCTCATTGCATCTTACTGGACTCACAAATAATATTCCTGAAATACTCACTCCCAGTTAACCTCACCCTCAGGCACACCTCTCACCATTCTTATTCACCATTCGCTCTCAACCTGGCATGATTTTCTCCTGAAAACTTTCCTTCTTTGAATAAATAAGTTACAAGAAACATCTTCTCTGGTACTATACCTTGAACAAAGCAAAAGAAAATTATTGATCTATCTCTACCACAGAAATGTCTTCAAATTGCAGTCCTGTTACAGAAAGCTTTCAAGCAGAAAAAAGACACTAGATAAAGTAGGAAGCAGTTGGTGCATTCAGGATCCGAATCTCAAAGCTGAAGATAAATTCAGGGAATATGGACACAACACTGACATATACTGTGGAGGTTCTTCCTATCTTTAAATAATGACTTTGTGCAGAAAAATGACATCACTTGCAGGCTTCCTACAATAACATCCAGCAACTACAAAATGTATTCAGTGAGTTGTGTCATTCATTTACTTTTACAGTCATCTCATTTTATTTGTTAATATGCCATTTAAATACACAACACTTGAAATGTTAACTCTTTCTCTGAGTAAATGTGGAAATACTCCTCCAACACTATTTTAAGTTTTCAATATTTAGCCAGCTGTGACTTCCTTTCCCCTTTTCTGTTCGTTTTAGATGACAGTGATCAAAATGTATCTTTTTAAGATAGTTTTCATTCTCTTAGTTTGTATTAATAATAGAAGTCATTTGATGCATACCTAAAATTACGGGATTCAGTTGGTTCTTATTTTAACTTATAGTAACTGATTGCAGACTCCATTTCTGAAAAAAAGGGCATCTAATCAGAATATTTTACTATTAGCCCCTGATTTCTACTTTTCTCCATATACTTACTAATAATTTTTGTTATAAAAACCAAGTTTTAAATAATTTCATTTTAAATAATTCTGAAATTAATATTTAATATTTTAAATGACTAGGATGTACTTTGTTTATTGCCATATATATTAAACCGAATTTTTTTATAAAGGAAACTTTTTTAACTTTCTTTTTCTGTGACCTCAACCCCCCTCAAGAAAATCAGATGAAAAAACAAGGGTCTTTCGTAAATAAAAAACAATAAGCATTACTATAAAGTAACTTAAATAGCTCTCAATATCAATTAGTATTTTGTTCCTATGCCTTAAGTCTCAAAAGACTAATTAAAGATACTGAACAGAATAAATTAGCCGATAATAAAAAATACATTTTTTTAAAAAAAGAACATATGAAAACTTTGGCAGATGGGGTTAAATGGATTAAAATTACAATTCTGCAACCATTCATTCATTCATTAAACCCATTTTTGAAAATATATATTTTTTACTTACTATATCCATTAAATAGGCTGAGCATTGGGCCACTAAAATAATTAGAGAGACACTAAGCCTCTGCCTATAATTATACTCTGTAGGGATGATATACATTAACCAAATATTAATGTGAAAAAGATATATTTAAAAAATTGTATTAAATGCCTTGTAGGAAAGGAGTAGAGTGTTATGAGTGCAAATATCAGCAGGATTTGAACTAGTCAAGGCAATTAGGCAAAGCTTCCCTCAGGAAATATTTAAGCTAAGACATAAAAGAGGAGGCAAAAAAAAAAAGGCCTAGAAAATAACAGAATATTTAAGAAGATGGAAAAATACATAGTGTTGTAGGGATTGCTATCTGCAGTCAAACACCAAAGAATGAATCATATTCTTCATTACAACTATCAAATTCAGTGACCTCATTATTTTTTAACACTATCCTGAGATCTTTACTTAAAGGTGGGAAACATGAACAGTTTACATGATACTAGGCTCTAAAGTGGAATTGCTTATTTAGGGATGGGAATCAATTTCAGAACTGCTTAACTATTCTAAAAAGAAAACTTGTTAATTATCTTCAAGTCATTGTTTTCACAAATGAGAATAAAAAGTTTAATGGACTGAAAATTTGTGTCCTCTCCAAATTCATACATTGAAGCCTTCACCCTAATGTGATGGTATTTGGAGGTAGAGTCTTTGGTAAGCAAATATAGCATGAGGATGGAGCCCTCGTGAATGGAATTAGTGCCCTTACAAGAAGAGACAAGAGAGAGAAGAATAACATCATACCAAGTATAATGGAATACTTTTAGAAATCAAGAATAGTAAAAACAAACCAAAAAACAACAAAGGAGAATTCACAAACACATAAAAATAAAACAATACACTCTTACATATTCATTAGCTGAAAGAGAAAATTAAAATGGGATTTTAAAAATATGAGACAAATGAAAATGAAAACACAATGTAAACAATTTTATGGGATATAGCAAAAGCAGCATTAACAGGGAACTTCATAACAATAAGTGCCTACATTATTTTTTTAAAAGATCTCATATAAATAATCTAACTTTACACCTTAAGAACTAGAAGAAAAAGAACAAATTAAGACCAAATTATCATAAGGAAGTAAATAATAAATAGTAAAGAATTTAAAAAGTGAAATACAGATTACAAAAACAATAGAAAGTTTAAAAAAAATTTGGACTGATTTTTTTGAAAAGATAAACAAAATGAACAAATCCTTAAGAAGACTACATAAGAAAAAGACAGACAATTCAAATAAATAAAATCATGAGAGAAGAGGCAATAAATAATGTCTCAGTAATAAAAAGAATCATGAGACTATGAATAATCATACATTAAAAAATTGATAGTATTAAAGATATGGGTAAACTCCTAGAAACATACAATCTACCAAAATTGAATCAAGAAGAAACAGCAGCATAAACAAATCAAAAGCAAATAAGATTTAATTGCCAATAATCAAAACTTCTCATCACAGAAAAGCCCAGGGTCAGAGACTTCATCGGTGAATTCTATCAAATAATCAAAGGAGAATTATTATCAGCCCTCTTAAAATTCTTCCAGAAAACGGAAGATGGATCCTGGCCACATCATCCTGATACCACATCAGACAAAAACATCACAAGAAAAGAAAACTGTAGACCAGTACCCTCAATGAAAATAAATATAAAAATTCTCAAAAAATACCAGGACCCACATTCAAAGCATATCACTGTATATTTATATACAGTGACCAAGTGGAATTTATCTCTGGCATACAAGAGTAGTTCAAAATAAAAAAATCAATGTAACATATCATATTAACAGAATAAATAATAAAAATTACATAAAGATCTCAAAAGATACAGAAAAAGTGTGACATTCAATACCCATTCATCAAAAAACCTCTCAGCAAAATAGGAATAAAAACAAAATACCCCAACCTAATAAAGGTGATATATGGAAAACCCACAGCTAATATTATACTCAGAAATGAAAATCTGAAAACTTTTCCTCTAAAGGTAGGAACAAGGAGAGGATGCCCATTCTAGATACTTTTATTTAACATGGTAGAAGTCATAGCCAACACAATGAGGTAAGAAAATGACCTGAAAGTTACCCAGATTGGAAAGGAATAATTAAAATAGTCCCTGTTTGCTAAAGATGTTATATACAAAAACCCTAAAGACTGCATCAGGAAAAAATTCTTTGGACTGATAAAAATATTTATGGAGTTGTAGGATATATAATCAAAACATAAAGTCAACTGCATTTCAAAACACTAACAACTGAAACACTATCTGAAAAAGAAAGTAGGACAAAAACCCATTTAAAATAGCATCAAAAAGAGTGAAATATTTGGGAATAAACTTCACGAAGGAGGTGAAAGACTTTACACTGAATACATTAAATCATTGAAGAAGAAAATTACACAAGGTAGAAACAAATAGAAAGGTATCCAATGTTCAGTGTTTTGAAGACAATGTTGTTAAAATATTAATACTACCTAAAGTACACTACAGTTTCAGTGCAATCTCTATCAAAATCAAAATAGCATTTTCAGTAGAAATGGGACAAAATTTTAAAATTCGTAATGAGCCACAAAAGATCCTGAAGAGACACACAATTTTCAGCAAGAACAAAGCTGAAAACATCACACTTACTGATTACAAAAGATATTAAAAAGCAACAGTAATCAATACAGATATATAAATAATGGAGCAAAATAGCCCAGGAATAAATCTACACAGCTATGGCTGATTGATCTTCCACAAGTGTGCTAAGAACACATAAGAAAGAATGGACAGTCTCTTCAACAAATAGTGATGGAAAGCTACATATATGCCCATAGAATAATAAAATTGAATGCTTATTTGACCCTTTATATAAAAATTAATTTGGAGTTCCCTTCATGGCTCAGTGGTTAACGAATCCAACCAACTAAGAACCAAGAGGTTATGGGTTCGATCCCTGGCCTTGCTCAGTGCGTTAAGGATCCGGCATTGCCATGAGCTATGGTGAAGGTTGCAGACGCAGCTCAGATCCCGCGTTGCTGTGGCTGTGGCGAAGGCCTGCAGCTGCAGCTCCTGTTAGACCCCTAGCCTCGGAACCTCCATATGCCGCGGGTGTGGCTCCACATAAAAGGCAAAAAGACAAAAAAAAAATTAATTCAAAATGGTTTAAAGACTTAAATGTAAGATCTGGAACTGTAAAACTACTAAAAGGTAATGGGAAAAGCTTCTTGACATTGATCTGGACAACACATTTTTGAATCTGCCACCAAAAGCACAGGCAATGAAAGTGAAAATAGACAAATAGGATGGCATCAAACTAAAAATCTGTTGCATAATAAAGGAATCAATCAACAGAGTAAAAAGTCAACTTATGTAATGGAGAAAATAGCTGCAAACCAAATATTTGATAAGGGATTAACATTCAAATTATATATGGAACCCATACAACTCAGTATAAATAAATAAAACTATTGAAAATTGGTAAAGGACATTTCTCAAGACATACAAATGGCTAACATGCACATGAAAAACTGCTCAACATCACTAATTATTACGGATATGCAAATCAAAACCACAATGAGATATTACTTCACATCATCTAGAATGGCTTTCATAAAAAGACAAAGAAAACAGATGTTGGCAAAGATGCGGAAAAAAGGGATCCCTTTTATACTATTGGTGGGAATGTATCTTAAATAAGCAAATTAAATGTTTGTATTCCTGATAAATCAAAAGTATTGACCCTATGAAAAGGCATTTTTGTATAAACACAAATTACTTTTTTGAAGGAAACATACATTAATCGGAAATATGCTTAAGCACAAGGTCTATCCTGAATTTCTATTTTTCTTTCAGAATTTTCAGATGCTCAAGCATGGCCTTTCAAGGAAAATCATTACAAACATTCTCTCCTTCACTGATTTTTGGCAAGCTTTTTCTCTTTACAGCATCTGACACATGCTATTATTTTTATTGAAATTAAATCACAGAATAGTGTATCCACAACCCCATGAATCAACAGTTTATTTCTGGACTATTAAGTTTCCAACAGTATATACCATAGGGAATCATTCTAAATTATTTATTGTAAATTTAAGAGAAGAAAGTGAAACTCTTTTATTAACATTTTTTAACTACCAGCAGAAAATAAGATCCTGAAAAATGAAACAGAAAACTGTTGACAACACTTAACCTTCAGGTATAACAAGAAGTAATCATTTTCTATAGTGCATTTTCTAGTCATTGATCATATTCTATGTTAAAATAAATAAACCAATTGTTACCTCTGATTTTTCTGAAAGTATCTATTTTGTAGTAAGAGATGATTTTATTTTATTTTATTTTTTCTCAGTGGATTTTTTCTTACTCTTGTTAGTCATGTAGTTGTTTTGATTATTAAATATTTTTTGACTAAGTCTTGTTTGCATGACAAAAAACTATTTACACAGGAATTACTGGCACAAAATATGGAGTTAGATCTTAGAAGACAAAACATTTCTGCCAATCGCTGTTTTGGGGAGGTACACATATCCATAGCTAACCAAATGACAGTATACACACACACACACACACATATATATGTGTATATACATATATATATATGTTTTAAGTCACTCGAATGAGGGCAATCTTTCTGGGCTTCCCCTGGCCAATCATCTTGCTTCGTCTGGCTTTGGCCTGACTCTGCGCCCCGTCCTCAGGATGGAGTCTAGCACAAGGGTCTCTGAGAAAATGACAGGAAATACTATAGTCTGGTGCCCCGCCTTTCTCTGACCCCTGAGGAACCTTTCTACAAGTGTGTGGTTCCGGAAGTCTCCCTGACCTCAAAAATGAGAAGTATATGATCTCTATCTTTTATCCAAGCGGGACACAGCTTTTATTTTGAAGTTATCTGTCCACAGGGAACAGATTACAGTTGCTCAGCCTGGGACTCATCTATTTCCTGCTTCAAAATGATATAACAGCCAACAACAAAGACAAGCGGAGAGAACAACAGACTGAGAGCTTTCAATGTTTGGAAACTGACAAGCAAGCAAAGTGAGAGCAATTTTCATGCTAGATTAGTCACAGGCCCACTGGAGTAGAGGACACAACGGAACCTCCTGGCAGGACCCCTAAGAAGCTCCAAACTAGACAGAGAAGCAAGAGCAATTATAAGGATAACAGAAAGGGAATTAATTAAAATTCTGTATATGGAACAGTGGCCAATCATGAGCCTTCTCAATCTCAGGAAACTAAGTGTCTTGTATTGGACATATAGTCCCTCAAAATAAATGCAAAACTAATGAAAGATGGAATATGGATTTCTTTTCAAAACTTCAGTAGTTAGTATGGATTTAGATTCCCCAGTATAAACAATCCCCTATCTAAAACCTAGCTTCTCCAGGTCTCCCAGGGGAATGATAAGCAGAAACTGGTATTGCTCTATAAAATACATAAGCATTCCTAATCAATTAGTGGAAATGCTAGTCAAATAATTTAATAAAATACAGAGTTATTGTATCAGTCATATGGGGTTCTGTCAGAGAAAAAGAACAGAAAACACACACATACACAAACGTTTACACACACACACACACATATATATAGTATATATGGAATTACTTGAAAGAATTGACTCATACAATTGTGAGGTCTATAGGTAAGTCTGAAATTTATGGGGCTGGCCAGCAGACTGGAAATTCTAGGGCAGAAACAAGCTGCAGTCTACAGGAGGAATTTCTTCTTCTGAGGGAAACTTGTTTTGTTCTTAAGCTTCTCAAATGATTAAATAAGATCTAATATGATTATGGAGGATGATCTTAGAGTTAACAGATTGTACATATTAAGACATTTACGAAATATCTTAACAATACCTAGATTTGTGGTTGACTGAATAACTGGGAATGAGAGTTTAGCCACCTGGGCCAAAAAACTAACCATCACAGAGATCCTGAAGTTATACTTAATTGTTAATAAGAAAAAAAATAATTTTTAAAATTCCTGATAGTAGTCAGATTTGGGTACCGATACATTATTTGATATGATCCTCACAAAATGCCTGTCAGGAAAAAGCAATTACCATGTCCACCTTACAGATGATAGATGTGAAACTGATAGATTTTGTGTAAATTTCTCCAAATTAGAACAGCTAGTACAGATTCAACCCAAAGTCTGTCCAATTCTAAATCTCTATTTATGAAAGACATTATCATAGTTCACACAAAAAATGATTTGCTTGCTTATGCACTTAGTTGCTTAGCTTAAAATTTTTCAAATAGATTTAGCTAATATTTATTGAGTACTGATATGTGCCAGGGATTATGGGAATACACAAAGCATCATACCACAGCATTAAAGCCTTGACTTTGGAATGCTCTAATGAACCACTGCATTTCCTCTCATAGTGTGCTGATCTTGGGAAAAAGCACATTTTCATTTCTTTGTCCGTAAAAGGGACAGAAACGGCATCTACTTCTTGTGGTAATGAGGACTAAATGAGTTAATCCATGGAAAGAACACTGTGTTCAATGAATGAATATATCAGTTAGCTTCTGTTCATTTAGAAATAACTTACTCAGTTTTGTCCATTTGCCAGGCACTCCACCAGGTCCTAAAACTCAGGGACAGAATGGCTGAGTTCCCATTGTGGCTTAGCAGTAATGAACCCAATTTGTGTCTGTGAGGATATCGGTTTAATCCCTGGCCTTGCTCAGTGGGTTAAGAATCTGGCATTGTCATGAGCTGTGATGTAGGTGGCAGAAGCAGTCTGGAACCTGTGTTGCTGTGGCTGCGGCGTAGCTCCAATTCGACCCCTAGCCTGGGAACTTCCATATGCTGCAAGTGCAGTCCTTAAAAAAAAAAAAGGTACAAAATGGCTGATCTCTTGTTCACAATCTATTAAACTTTTTTTTATTTAACATTTTCATAATCTTCACTTAAGGCTTCAGATAATACTTTTGTAAAATTTTAAAATTATTTTTCTTTTACTTCTTTATGTCCTTTAGCTCTTAGCCATTACAGATAAAACCACCAAAAATTATATAATTAATTTTGGCGGCAAAACTGACCTGACCTGAATTGATGAGTCTATTTAGATTCCTTATTCATCTCACAGGTGTGAATATTCATGTGTTTTGCTAAAGCAAAACTATTATTTGATTTCAGGAAATTGCTGCAGGCCCTACTGAACTATGCTACGACATTTGGTCTATGTCCTCTTATGCATGTCTAAAATAAAAATGTCTTTGAATTCTGAACATATGTATGGTCCTTAGGGCTTTACGTAAGGAACTGCAGAGATGTATCTGAATTTATTGAGTATTTATTTTGTGCCAGGTTGAAAATAAAATAAGACAAATATAATTCCAATGTACCAATAGAGAGAAAAATAAGATGAAATAAAATAGTTGCAGGCTGAAAAACTGCCAAAGATAGAGAAAAATAGATGTTGGGTACTTAAAGGATGTCAGAGCAGACCTCATAGTCAACAAGAACTATATATGTTATAAGAAATATTATCTCTGTCTAGTTTTAACCAATAACAAAACAGATACTGAATTTGGTGAAAGGAAAATGAAAAAAAATGAGTGTAATTATGATTAGCTATATGACCACATATCAATTTTGTCTTCCTGGGTAAGCACCCCTTAAAAAGCAATACTCATAACGGCCATACAGGGCTCCTACAGTGATGTTACAAAGTCATAAATATTCAGCAGTGTATAAAAATGTATAAGCTGAAATTTTAGAGCAGTTTCTAAGTTCAATAAAACTCATTAAAACCAGCAGTTATTTAAATATAGAGAGAAATTGTGTTAGGTGTAGATAAATAGACAGGGTCTATTACATTGATAGGGTAATGCCATTTCAAGGCCAAAGTACATTCCTTTTCGTATTTTCACAGGGCTCATCGCAGTAATTATTATTCATATCATCACATCTATATAAACCAATTGAAATGCTGCTCCATCTGATGAGCTCAGTGGGTTAGAACAAGGTGTTATTAAGTGTGGTCACAAGTCTGGTCTCAGGTTAATGTGGACGCCTACATTGCCACCTCCTATAAAAAAATTACCACATTGCAAGAGGCTGCTAGTAGAATGCGAGATTGCAAAGCGGATAAGAATCTTAATGCAAGTACGTTACATATTCCTAAAAAAAAAAAAAACAAATGTTTTTCTACTGGTTATGCACAATGATAGTATTTTGCTTTTATGATTCTGAATATTTCAAGGAAATGTGAGGAAATAAAGCTCTCGCTCAGATTACCAGATCATCCAATAACTTCATTTCACATACATGCATGTGCAAATACACATGCATATATAACTCTCTGAAACTAATTTTTTTTTTTTTTTTTTTTTTTGCTTTTTATGGCCTCACCTGCAGCATATGGAAGTTCCCAAACTAGATGGTGGTGGTATCAGAGCTGCATCAGCCGGCCTACAACACAGCTCACAGCACGCTGGAATCTTAAAACACTGAGAAAGGCCAGGAACCCAACCTGCATCATGGATACTAGTCGGATTTGAAATCCACTGAGCCATAACAGGAACTCCCTAAGACTAAATTATTTTAGCTCTAGGACTTAATACACATTACATGAGCTTTAGAATTTTTGTTGGTTTATTTTCTTTATGGTAATGTATTCATAATGACAGCTGATTATCTCAGTGCTTAAAAAGTAACATTTATTTCTAATTCAATATGTGCCATCCCCTATTCTAAGTATCTGAACACATTCATTATTAAAACTTCACAGCACCCCTGTGGGGTAAATCCTTTTAACTTAGTTTTAACATTAGTCTATTTTATGAATAAGAAATGAAGAAGAACCTGAGATTTTAAAAAGTTTAAAGAATTGATTCCAGGTCACATCACACGTAAGGGTACAGTTACTCTTTGAACTGAGACAATCTGGTTCTAGAGTTTTTAATTATGACAGTATACAGGAATTTCAGCCTCTGATTCTTATGAAAAGTGACGACATTAGATATTTCTTTGTGTGTAAAACACAAAGAAAACTGACCAAATTGTTTATAACACATTAGTGGACTTAACTAGGTTACTAAAAAGTACTGAAGTCCTGCAATTGTTCTGTTGCTCATTCTATTGCATTGAGCAAGAAACATAATGTCCATATTTTAATCTGCAATGAATAAGTGTTATCACAAAACCTCCCTAGTTTTTTGCTCAATGCAACTGAATGAGCAACAGAACAATTGCAGGACTTCAATGCTTTTTAGTAACCTAGTTGGTGTTGTAATGATTAAATTACAGCATCATTTAAGTGCATTGTAAATTGCAAAGTATTAAGGGCATGTAAGGTAAAACTGAATTGATTTGTAACTTCATGAATCAGTCCCTCTCATTTATGATCAAGTGCTTTGGTAATTCCACAAATAAAATTGAATATGAAAGATACTGTATTATGTAATGTCATTTTGACTGCTTTGATTGCATATTATTTATTCTTTCCAACCAAAATCAAGCACTGGCTTTTTTTTTCCCCTAAGAGCCGCACCTGTGGCACATAGAATATCCCAGGCTAGGAGTCAAATCAGAGCTGCCACTGTCACCCTACAGCACAGCTACATCAACTAGGGATCCGAGCCACACCTCCTACCCATACCAGAGCTAGTGGTAGAATCCCTAATCCACTGAGCAAGGCCAGGGATTGAACCGGCCTCTCATGGATACCAGTGTGGTTCATAACCCGCTGAGCCACAATGGGAACTCTACCTTTCCTATCTTTCTAAATTATCTTCACCAAGCATTTCATTTAGGTCATTTTGGGGAGAAAATATATCAGTTCACATCTCTTACAGACAAATAACTCAATATTCTTCTTATTGTGTTAGAAGAAATCAAGTCAATGACTAGTTACTCTGGACACAATCAGCACTGTATGACTGGGATTCCTGAGCTGATCAGAGGAATTAAATAATTATACTGCTTGGAGATCCCATCGTGGCACAGCGGTTAACAAATCCGATTAGGAACCATGAGGTTGCGGGTTCGATCCCTGGCCTTGCTCAGTGGGTTAACGATCCGGCGTTGCTGTGAGCTGTGGTGTAGGTTGCAGACGCGGCTCGGATCCCCCGTTGCCATGGCTGTGGAGTAGGCCGGCAGCTACAGCTCCTGTTAGACCCCTAGCCTGGGAACGTCCATATGCCACCTGTGCGGCCCTAAAAAATGACAAAAGGCAAAAATAAAAAAATAATAATAATTACATTGCTTAATGTCCTTCTTTTGTCCATCTTACAAAGTTTTATTAATTACATTGGTATACCTCAACAGCAAAAAAACAAACAACCCAATTGAAAAAGGGGCAGAAGACCTGAACAGGCATTTCTCCAAAGAAGAGAGATGCAAATCAAAACGAGAACTACCTC
Organism: Catagonus wagneri; assembly: GCA_004024745.2. Classification (NCBI taxonomy): domain Eukaryota; kingdom Metazoa; phylum Chordata; class Mammalia; order Artiodactyla; family Tayassuidae; genus Catagonus; species Catagonus wagneri. Next base: position 27,069,638 of record PVHT021183710.1, on the reverse strand, counting down.
ACACCAGTCAGAATGGCCATTATTAACAAGTCAACAAATAGCAAATGCGAGAGGGTATGAAAAATAGGTTATCCTCTTCCACTGTTGATGCTAATATAAACTAGGACAACCACTATGGAAAACAGTATGGACGTACCTTATATAGGACAACCACATGACTCAGCAATCCCACTCCTGAGCATATATCCAGACAAAACTTTCCTTGAAAAAAATACATGCACCTGTATGTTCACTGCAGCACTATTCACAATAGCCAAGAGATGGAAACAACTAAATGTCCTACGACAGATGAATGGATTAAGAAGTTGTGGTATATATACACAACGGAATACTACTCAGCCATAAAAAAGAACAAAATAACACCATTTGCAGCAACATGGATGGAACTAGAGATTCTCATAGTAAGTGAAATAATTTAGAAAAGACAAATATCATATGATATCACTTATATCCGGACTCCAATACACGGCACAAATGAATCTACCTATAGAAAAAAAAAAAAACAACTCATGGACATAGGGAACAGACTTGTGTTTGCTGAGGGGGAGGGGGAGAAAGTGAGATGGACTAAGGTTTGGGCTTAGTAGATGCAAACTATTGCACTTGGAGTGGATAAGCAATGAGATCCTGTGGTATAGCACAGGGAACTATATCTAGCCACTTGTGATGGAATATGATGGAGGATAATGAGAGAAAAAGAATGTATACACACACACATGTATATGTGTGTGTGTATGACTGGGTCACTATAATGCAGAAACTGACAAACATTGGAAATCAACTATAATTAAAAAATTTAAAATAAAAATAAAGAGGTCCTTCTTAAAAAAATTACATTGAGCCAATAAACTTCACCTCTAATTAACCAGTAAAAAAAAAAAAAGATAGGTAGCAAAATATATCTAAACAGTGTTATTTCAGCAAGTAGCAGAATACCAACATTTTCATCATTACTTTTGTGATTAGTCTATTTTAAAAAATAGGAATTAAGCAGAGAATATCATTCAAACACATCCACATGGAAACTTCTATTCAATATCAACAAATGATTTTTGAACTTGGCTTGAAATCACAAATGATATACAGATTTAAATGAATTAAAGCAATTATACACAACTGCTCTAATGAACCAATATTAGGCCATATTCTTTTCTGTGTGGCTACCGCTGTGAAAAAATCGGGCAGAGTGAACAGTCAGGCTGGTTTATCCTGGATTTGCTTTAGACAATTGATACTGATTTTCTATCAACATCCTACTGTCAAATGGAAAATATTAGTTTCCTCTTTAGCTTAGCATGAAAACTTCATTCCTGTGCTTGTCTAAGAACTCAACTTCAAAAATAGACATTTATGGAGTTCCCGTCGTGGCGCAGTGGTTAACGAATCCGACTAGGAACCATGAGGTTGCGGGTTCGATCCCTGCCCTTGCTCAGTGGGTTAACGATCCGGCGTTGCCGTGAGCTGTGGTGTAGGTTGCAGACGCGGCTCGGATCCTGCGTTGCTGTGGCTGCGGCGAAGGCCGGTGGCCACAGCTCCGATTAGACCCC
>PVHT021183710.1:27056679-27067091 GCA_004024745.2 Catagonus wagneri | reverse complement strand
AAAAAAAAAAAAAAAAATAGACATTTATGAAGAATTCTGTAAAATGCACAACAGATCATAAATCTTAGTCAACTTGGGCATAATGTAGATTGCTGAAAAATAAAGTTCCCAAGAAACAACAACTGTGCTCAAATGCTTGATAAATACTGAGAGTAGAGATAGGCAATTCATGAAGCTATAATAAAAAATTATATCTTAAAAATAAAACAATGTTAATAGTTTGGTATAATTGGAATTAGATCTTCCTTCTTCTAATGTTTTATTTTTCCAGGATCATAGGATGCAGGATAATTTCTACCCTGAACAAAACTTACAATGAGTTAGAAATGACTCATGAAAGGAACTGCAAGTGATACAATATTTTATTAGTAAGCCCATCAAGTATTGTTCAAATTTGTAATCATAATGTGAAATTTTTCACCCTGAAGCATGGTACATAAAGTCTCACAATTGAGATTGTACTCCACAGCAAGGCAACTACTTCAAATCAAAGTATATGCTCGGTGACATATACTTTTAATTTAATTACCCCTATGCTGTCTGTTCATACTTTATAAGTGTTTCTTGATCATGTAGCTTTTACTTTTTTAAGTTCAGACTTTGCTTCCAGTATCAGTTTAAAATATGCTATCGTATGTCAAGTAACATTATTTTATTTGTAAGCAACTGAAACAAAACTTGTTAAGGTAAGCGAAAAAGTAGATTTAGTAGAAGAATCTTTGAATATCTTAGAAAAGGTAAGAATGAAGTAATCTGGGGGACCTCATTAATAGCTATTCTGGCATCTAATGATATCCACCATCAGACTCGACACTTCTCTGCATTCTCATCTCCATATTCTGGTCCCAGAGGAAAAAAACATCATGTATGGACAAAATTGGGTCCCGTGCCTGTACCTTTAAATCAATAAATCATCAGAGAATGGGGTATGATTTGCTAAGAGAGAGAATCTGTAAACACGGCAGTAGTGTGACTAAAATATTATAAATTGGCTATTCTTAATTTTTTCTCATTATTTAATTTCTTCTAACTATATTATCACAGCTTTCTCTTTATCACTTGATAGATGAAAAAAAGGAGATGTTTCATGAATATCAGAAGAAAATCATGAAGTTCTTATGTTTGTCAGGGCACAAAGATATAGCGGTTTCTTCTAGTTTCCAGTAGAAAATTCACTTTATTCATTTACTTATTTTATACAGTTTGTAAGAAACTTCCATGAAACAGGTACTCAGTGATAGGATCTAGCTGTGCCAAATATTCTTTTATAATTTACATTCTATTTTCAGAACTTATTTTTTTCTGAAATACAGAGACATACAGATCAAATATTAAAGGGAGGCAGAGTATGATAGAGTTAACTTGTTTTGTAGAAGGGAAACTTATCAAATGTAAAAGGGAAATTGAGAAACAAATTCTAGCATATTCTTAGACTAAATAAATAGCTTAGAAACTAGGTTTAGAAACTTCATTAACAATACACTCTGGTGAACAAATCAATAATAATTACAAGTTTTGTCTTATTTCTGTTTAACAAAAGTATGCTGAAATTATGATTGCTATTAAACCTATATTACAGATAAGAAACGGAAGCTCAGAAAGACTCAGTTTACTTGGCCAAAATCATGGAGATTCTAAAATGAAAACACAAAATCATCTTCTGAAAAAATAATCATGTGCTTTTGTGCAAAACTATTGTTCTTTTACTGAACTCCATATTTCCAATTTTCATAGTTTATCTGAAGTAATTAGAACTTGCTACTCTTTTTGTCAAGGCATTTAAAATATTAAGTCTGTAATTATAAAGTAAATGTGTGAAATGAAAAAAATAATTACTAAATCAATTGTAGCCGACAGTAAATATTAAGACAAAACACAAAATTTAGTAACAGAAGCTTTTAACCTGTTTTTCACTTGTTTTTTCTACATAGAAATATCCAGAGCCCAAACCAGTTTCTTAAAACCGTTTTTATTTCCCAAAAAGTAATTTTTTTCAATTATAATGTTATCATTGGATTTTAAAATTATTATATGAAAAATAAACAGAAATATCCATTTCTCAAGTAGGAAGTGCAGGAATGGAAAGAAAGGTATCTTTAAATTTATATCCCTTATGCTTGACAGAAAGCAAATTTAAGTTATAACAAAATAAATGTTAATATAAGTAAATCCATGCTGTATTAAGTTGACGTTATATATCAATGATAAATAATAAGCAAATATGTTTTTATATTTTAATATTTTATGCGAAAATTTCTGAATGCATGACACTTTATTGTATTATTTTTTTCCAAATGTCCCATCATTATTTAAAACAACATTCACTGCATTCTGTCATAAAAGAGAGATATCATCCACCATTGAAGTGTAAAGAAGTCTTCATCACTGTGCTACGTGTACTCCCTGCACTTCTGCTTTCATACCTATCCTGCCTTTTTATACTTATATTTTTTTCTTGTTGTGTCTTTATATACATTCTCAGTCTATTGGTTCCACTCAAAATGTGCTGCAACAAATAGGCATGCAAAATGAAACAAGATCTAAAGTTTAAATTGTTAAGAATTTTGACAAAAAGCAATTATTCTAGAAGCTGTTTTCTTGTCTTTTCTATTTACTTCTAGTTTCACAGATACATTTTAGAATTGGAAATTCTTGACAACTTGACTAGTAAGAAAATGGTATTTGTAATTTTTACAGTTCCATTTGTGCTAACCAATTGTATAGAAAGCTCTTAAAAAGATTTTCTTCTTATTCAAAAAAATGAGGTGGAGAACATAATGAAATTTCTCCATAATGTACTCCAAAAGGTATTCTAAATATACAAATAAGGCTGGTAAAGAAATCAAGATGGAATTTTCTAGATAATAAAAGATTAGAAAGCAACTATTAATGAAGAATGCAGAGTGAAGTCAGAGAGGACTACCAGAGAGCCACTCTTTATAAGAAAGGACACCTGGGCTGTTTGCTTTGGATGTGACAAGTCTAAAGGATCATCCCAGTTCCAGAACTTCACATCAACTCAGCTGAAGCTTCTTGGAAAATGCAAAGCAGTTCAGTCTCTCTATCTTTAAAATAGTGGGGGGTGAAGAGAAAAATATCTTAATCCAGATTTCTATATCAAAGTACATCTGCCAAAATAAGAGTGAAAAAGTGCAGATCTACGAACTCTTTCTACTTATTGTTTTAATGGAGTCCAGAGTCTTTGACTGCAGAAAGAACTCCAAACAATATAACTAAAGACCAAAGATCTGAACTGAAATAGAAGCTGCCCCACCTAGCATGCTAGATGATAAGGGAACACAGGTGGAGTTTGGTGGAAAGCACACACTTGATTGCGAGAGGTGAGATGAGCTATACAAGTAAGCCCTTGGTTCATGGCATTTAACCAACAGTTAAATGAAGTTTGTATGGCAAGCGCCATGGCCTGAGTATGAAAGTGAAAACCTACAGATGCCCTGGTTTGAACAATCAGAAAAATATAGCCAGTACATTATGAACGCTGTAGAGAATGGGGTTTCCCAAAAGGATAAGAACCCTTCCTCTTTGTTATCCCATATTCTGACAGATTCTGAAACCATGAATATACAGAATATATTCAAAATAATTCAGCTAAAAGGCAAAAAAAAAAATAAAACCTAAATTGAGGCAGAGTTGCCCCAAAGCAGTTTCTAGTTCACATCTACCCATGAAAACTATTTGCTAAAAAAATCAAATAACACATCGTATAAACATACCAAGATTCAGAATCCCCACAATGGAAATCTTGGTATAAACATACGAAGATTCAGAATCCCCACAATTTGATGCTGTATTCCAGGATATAATCCAAACAGATGGAATCCCAGGATATAATCCCATACAGATGGAATATAGATGACAGTGAACTAATGTTAAGTGAACCAAGTAGTATCCTCAATATTAGCTGATATGCCAAACTTAGTGTTTTATTAGGATAGATCAACACAGTTTCTGGTACTTGACATGAACAGTTCTTTTAAATCCTGAACACGAAAGATCAAAAGCAATTCACATTCACCTGGGAAGAATAGCAGTTCACATTCACTATTTGTCACAGAGTTATGTTAACATTCAGGCTACCACAATAAAGTTCAAAAATCCTTGATCTAGTATCACACAGCATATTCAGATTGTTCACTTCACAGAAGACATAATGCTATTTGGACTTGCTTAAGATGGGAAGAAGCAAGAACTCCTTATGCCCGAGTTTAACAGATGCATAGGAAACAGTGAGAGAGAAATCCTATACATGTTTAAGACATTACACATCAGTGAATGTTTATGGTTAAAATTTAGGGTATGACAAGACATCCTGAAAAGGGGAAAGTAAAGAACAATACTAAAAATGTGGCACAACACTCATTGCACTTTGTTTGTGTTTAGAAATACACACATACACATGCATATCATTTGGGAATATCACTCTGATCCATTTCCCCAAAACTCAGAAAGTTGCCAGGTTTGAGAAAGAAACAGAATAAGGGTAGACTCTTCTACAGTTCCAGGCTTTGGTTAAGCTGCCCTGACACTTGGGCTATATGAATTATTAAATCCAATGGTGTTAAAGATTTCCATTGAATTAAACATATTATATTGTGTTCCCAGTAAGCCCCAAAGGAGAGTTCCCGGTTCTGGAGGAATGCCCTGCTTTCTGTGGCTGAAAATTACTCATCATTTGAAAAGCAGCTCCTGGCATGACATTCACACCTAGTAGGGACTAAATACCTGACCATGGGTAATAAGTGACTGTGTAATTAGAATTGTCCATCAGAAGCTTGGTATTGTCAGAACAATCAAGCCTTAAGGTCAGGGGAATGCAGTAGCAATCTCTTGTTCCATGAAAAGTATGTATGAGGCCTGGGAAGACCCAGAGGGCACACTAAATGTTTCACAAATGGTGGCTCAGAATCCCAGTTCACTTATCTTTGATGCAACAGCTCTCTCACAGCTCACATCTATGGCCTCATGCCTAATCATGAAAAGGAGGGGGGAAAAGAAAAGGGGGTCTGGTTTAGAGACGGGTCTGCTCAATATATTGTGCAAGGCATTATATCATATAACAGCTCCATTCAGCATGGTCCTTCAAGCCAGTGATGAGGAAACATACCCTCACTTAGAGTAGTACAATTAGTGTTCTCCTTTGAATGTGGAGATAAGGGGGGCTAGGGTAAAGAATACATAAAATCTTGGATATTATCATATGGGTTCACTGAGGGTTCATGGCTGGAAAATACAACTTAGACAAACAGAGACAGTGAAATTCACGCAAATGTGTATATGCAGACATGTGGGATGGGCCTCAAAGTATGCAGATCTTTATGTCTCCCGCATATCAGAAAGCATCTGATACAGAAGAATCACTGAAACCAGCAATTTCATAGCTAAAATAAACTGCTTTGTAGAAAAGAATAAGCTGCTAAAGAATTATTTTTAAAAAATATAAATACATCAATAAGTAATATAATTTTTTTTTGGCTTTTTAGGGCCATATCCACAGCCTATGGAGGTTCCCAGGCTAGGGGTAGAATCGGAACTGCAGCTGCCTGCCTAAACCACAGCCACAGCAACACGTGGATCCGAGCTGCATCCGCAACCTATTCCATAGCTCATGGCAATGCTGGATCCTTAACCCACTGAGAGATGCCAGGGACCAAACCTGCAACCTCATGGTTCCTAGACAGATTCATTAACCACTGAGCCACGAAAGGAACTCCCTCATTTCACTTTTTTCTTAATTCATGCTAATAGAGTTATACCTCTTGATCATGTGAAGATAAAGATCATCATTTTCTCCACATATGGTCAATAAAGTGGTGACGGCAGCATTCAAAGAACAGAATATAAAAATTCACTTCATAACTGTAATAAATCTAATCATAGTATTTCCCATTTTGGGGGGAAATTGATCAGACTGTTGATTGACACAGACTCTTGTAAGTTATTTGCAAACAGTTATATCATATTTACATCTATCAGCATGCTACTGCTATGACCACATAATACACAGTGTATACCAGGAGCTGTCAAATTTAACATTTGCTACTAATAAGCATTTTTGTCATACATAAGTAAAATAAATAGCCTCATGCCATTGAGTAAAGGGAAACTAAATAATTTTAAAAGTCATATTGTATAGTACATTTATATACTCATTTAGATACTAAATTTATAAAGTCATACAATGTGCTTATTCATACCGAAAATATAAAAAATATCAATGTACTTCTTGTTTCATAGAACATATATTTTGTGACATTTAATTTTTAATTCTTTATGATTTTCAAAGTTATAATACCTTTGGGCTTGTTTTGTTATGTTTAAGAATGACAATAAAAACATTAATGTAAATAAGTAATATACTCTTCACATTGCTGTGGCTACCCATTTATGTACATTACTTCTATAAATTTTAGTAAACCCAACAAGTATTATAATCACCTCAATTTTTCAGGTGGTGAAATAAAGGCTCAGTAAGGAAATTACTTGGCCATTAATTAATACATAGTAGAAATGTATTTTTAGCATGAATATAACACACTCAAGTACATTATTTTTCCAGCAAACTATCATGTTGCCTTTATAGAAATGAACACCAGAACCAAGTAAAATGCCCAGGATTATGCCCTTATCCATGAGATTAATCAGTACTTTAAATAATAAAAATATATATAGCAATGATGTTTGTACACACGTGATTATAACAAGGTCAAAGGATATAACTGAAAATTTCCAAATCATTTATAAATGAATTTCTGTGACTCTTCCCTCTATATTCTATCTTTTTAAATACTATTATATCCAGGAAGTCTAAATATGTTTCAGCTCCTAGAGTTTCTTAAATGGAATGTGCAAACTTTTCCCCTTTATTTCCACTGGTAGGATAAGGATCACTTGCTTTACGAACACGAGTTCCATATCGCTGAAGAGGAATCATACTCAAGGGATATCAGTTATTTATTCTTGGTGTGGTTTCCAGAGTCTAAAATATTAATTGAATTTGTTGCAGAAAAAGCTCAATGGCAGAGATTGTGCTAATGAGATCAAATTAACAGCTGCATTCCCTATGAGAGAAGTAGCTGATGAACACTTTATTCACAACCACAAGTTTGAATGTTCTTCAATGAAAACTAATTATGCAACTGAAAACTGTCCCATTTCTTGATATATGTTAGAGATAATTTTTCTGAATAAAAAGTACATATAAAAATAGTGTAATGTGACTGCTTTACTTTCTTTTCCTGATAAGTTCTCCATTAATTAATTGAAATGTTCATACTTACATCACTAGAAAAAGTATTATGAAAGATAAAACAAATTCAGTTACAGATATTTTTTAAAGGCGTTAAAATCAGAGTTTCTCAATATGTGCTTGCCAGAATTAACAGTGTGCTTGTTTAAAACATAAAGTTCTGACCCTGTTAAGGTCTACTGAATCTGAATCCCTAGGTATGTATTTACAGATTCCTAAGAGACTCTTAAACCACTTATTTTCTTAGTAGACTTTTTTTATATCAATTTCCTGTTCACAGCAATATTAGGCCTAAGTACAGAGTTCCCATATACTCCCTGCCCCCAACAGAGTCAAAGCCTCCCCCGCTATTAACATCCCACCCCCAAGTTGTACATTTGTTATGACTGACGAATCTGCATTGACACATTATTATTAACAAAGTCCGTGGTTTATATTAGGACTCACCCATGGCGTAGTACGTTCTATGAGTTTTGACAAATGTATGACATGTGTCTACTATTATAGGGCCATGAAAAGAAGTTTCACTCTTCTCAATACTCTGTGCTCTGACTATTCATGACCCCCTCCCCTACACCCAAATACTGATGTCTATTTTCCTTATAGTTTTGCCTTGTCCAGAATGTCATATAGTTGGAATCATATAGCATGTATGTTTTTCATACTGGCTTCTTTCACTCAATAATATATGTAAGTTTTCTTCATGTCTCTTCATGGCTTGATACCTCATTTATTTCTAGTACTAAATTATATTCCATTATCTACATATGCCAGTTTATTCATTCATCTAGTGAAGACATTCTGGTTGCTTCCAAGTTTTGGCAATTATGAAAGAAGCTGTTGTACACATCCATGTGTGTTTTGTGTGTGTGTGTATGTGTGTGTGTGTGTGTGCCCATAAGTTTTCAATACCAAGGAGTAAATGTTAGGTAATTACTAAGAAGCATAATTTCCATAACATATTTGAGCATAATTAATTTTGTAGGAAACTGCCAAACTATCTTCCAAAGTGCCAATACTATTTTTCATTCCCAACAATAGTATTTTTCCATATCTGCCATACCAGCATTTGGTTTTGTCAGCATTGGGATATTGGCCATTCTAATTGCTGTGTAGTCGTAATTAATTTTTATTTTTCTTTGATTCCCCTAATGACATACGATGTTGTGATACTATCAATACTTATGTACAATCTATATGCCTTTTTTGGTGAAATGTCTGGTAAGATATTTTGGTCCATTTTTCAACTAGATTTTTTTTTAACTGCTGAGTTTTAAAATTTCTTACTATATTTTGCATGAGGTTTTTTAAAAATATATTTTTTTAAATCATATTTGTCACTTACAAATATTTTCTCCCAGTCTTTTGCTAGACTTTTCACTCCAAGTCCATCCCTTTCCTCCCTTCCCCCCACCCTTGGCAATCACAAGTCTATTTATGTCTGTGAGTCTGTTTCTATTTTGTAGATAGGTTCATTCATGCCATATTTTAGATTCCACATGTAAGTGATATCATATTGCATTTGTCTTTTTCTTTCAGAGTTATTTCACATAGTATGATAATCTCTGGTTGCATCTATGCTCTTGCAAATTGCATGATTTTGTTATTTTTTATGGCTGAGTAGTATTCCATTGTATATACCCAAAATATACAAATAACTCATATGACTCAATATAAAAAAAAGTTTGTAAAAATGGTGAGAAGACATTTTTTTTCAAAAACATACACATATGGCTAACAAGTACATGAAAAGATGCTCAGTGTCACTAATTATTAGAGAAATGTAAATCAAAACCATGATATATCACCTCACACCTGTCAGAATAGCTATTATCAAAAAAGTCTCCAAATAATGAATGTTAGAAAGGATGTGGATAAAAGGGAATCCTTGCACACTGTTAGTGTGAGTGTAAACTGGTGCAGCCACTGTAGAAAATAGCATAGAGGTTCCTAAAAAAGCTAAAGATAAGCTACCATATGATCTGGCAATTCACCTGCTCTGTATATATCTGAAAAATAATGAAAACCCTAATTCAATAACATGCACCCAGTGTTCTCAGTAACACACCATTTACAAAAGGCAAGATACGGAAACAGTCTGAGTGCCTATCAACAGACAATTGGCTTTAGGAGAAGTAGTATATATACACAATGGAATATTACTCAGCTATAAAAAAGAATGAAATACTGCCATTCGTAGCAACATGGATGGACCTAGAGAATATTATGCTTAATGAAACAGCTCAGAGAAAGTCACTAATATGTGGAATTTAAAAAATAGTACAAATGAATCTATATGCAAAACAAACAGATTCACAGACTTCTATAGAAAACCAACTCAGGGATACCAAGGTAGAAAGAGAAGGGGTAAGAGAGAAATTAGGGGCATGGAATTAACAGATACAAACTACTATATATAAAATAAAGCAACAAGGACATACTATATAGCATATTATCTTATAATAACTTATAATGAAGTTAATCTGCAAAAATACTGAATCATTATGCTGTATATCTAAGAATAATATATTATTGTAAATCAACTATACTTCAATGAAAAAAAATCACTTTACAAATCAGTTGCAATTTTTAAAAGCAATTTATCTCTGCTATAACCATGTGATTTTGCTATTTCCCAAAAATATATTCTCAAGAAATTTACAATGTATAAATACTGAACATGTCCAAGTGAAATAATACCTACTGAAAACAGTTGAGTAAAGCTACCAGAGACTCTCACAAATAATAATTATCTACTTATAAGAACATATAAAACAACAGAGAAGGGAAAAAGACTTTAGATATAATGTGGTGAGTACTCTTTTTTTTTTTCCTTAATGGATTTTATTTCAATTATAGGTGTGCATAAATCATCACAAGTCAATTTTACAGATTTTGTATCCCAAACCCCCAGTGCATCCCCCCACCCCCCCCCAGATTGTCTTCTTTGAAAAACCAAGGTTTTCCAAAGTCTGTGAGTCATTGTCTGTTCTGTAAGAAGGTTCATTGTGTCTTTTAGTTTCCACATGTAAGCGGTATCATTGGGTGTTGCTGTCTAATTGTCTGACTGGTTTCACTTTGCATGATAATTTCTAAGTCCATCCATGTTGCTATAAATGTTGGTAATTCGTTCCTTTTAATGGCT